>BTHU01000011.1:15379841-15917341 GCA_036184795.1 Tokudaia tokunoshimensis
GTTTATATAATATATAAGGTAAATCTGTAGACGGAAGCAAATTGGATGTGCACTTCTCCTTTTGGTGTACTTTATTTTGGATCCCTTTCGAAAGTGAAAAATGCAGTAGGATGCTTGATTAATAACGGAAAGTGATACTCCTTGCTGTAGTCCTCCAACACTCTCCCCCAGTTATTTATCCAGCTCTGCATCCTCTGAATTGCTTAGAAAATACTAGACTTAAGAGGTTTGATGCTTCTTTTGCTTTGATCATCTTTTAACCCAGTGGAAAATAAATTGCCAGAGCTCTTCCAGTAATGGCTCCTATAACTCAGTGCTGGAACCAGAATTCAAATTAAAAACATTCCGTTTTGGGCAATGTAACATTTTTCAATAAAAAAGATACAAGATGCTACTTAGAAACTTAGTGACTTCTGAATAATGGTTTTTAGAGGAAGGTGGACACTGCGACCAGCCCAACACTTACTTACATATAAAGTAGAATTTATGGTGAATATTTTCAGCTTGAGAAACAGCAGATATTTAATAATACCTGAGATCTAACTTCACAGAAGTTTCTATTTAGCTGAACAGGACATCTATCAGGCGTTCTAAGAAGAAACCAAAGCTTTACCCTCTCTAATCACACAAGAAATCAAAATGATTGTTTATGAAGATGGCATTATATCTGTGGAGATTTCTTATGGAGATGACATCTTCAACAGACTAACAGCAGAAAGTAAACCTGGTAAGCATCAGAATTTGATTGGTCAAATTCCAACAAAATTTCTTATTATTTATAAAATTCTGTATTTAATAACACAAAGTTAAACAATTCCTGATATGAAAATACAAATTCTTTCTCTTAATTTCATTTTGAATTAATTTTCATATGCTTGTCCATTTTGCAATTATTTTAATAGTGATCTTTTTAAATGCCATGTTTCTGCTTAGAATATGCAAAAATGTTGCCTAGTATAATTTGTATATAAATGCGAACTACTGTATTCTAAATGATCCTGACATCCTTCAGATAACTTTCTGTTGTTTTTTGTGCATGTGTTTGTCTTTAAAAATGTAATTTTATAATCTATGGATTGAAGTATGTGCATAATATGTAAATATATATAAATTAAGCATTGCATCATTTTTCTTCTTCCTTTTATTCTTTGTGGTCTCATATATAATCTCATTGCTTCCTTTGGAAATCATGTCATATTTTTCATTGTTTTATTATATACAGGTTTGTGTATATATGTGCGTGTTTATGTTTATATATATATATACATATACATATATATATATATATGTATAAATATATGCCTAAGTATATAAACGTAGCATACTCAGTTAGATTAGTGCTGTCTGTAAGTATATAAAGTCAGAGCTAACTACTTGGTAACAGACAACAAATGGGGACTCTCTCTTCCCTTGGTAGGATTATTTTCCTTACTTTCAGCTTTTCTTAGTTTTCCATAGTCCTTTGTTCATGGTTGGAGGCCTGTGAAAGAGTTTTCCATCCACGTTACCATGTCTTTTAGTTTTTGTTCCCTCTTCTCTTCCTGCTCAGGCAGCCATATAGTTGATATATTATGAGTGAAGCTTCCAGGTCATTTCTATGAGACACCATCTCACAGCATGCTTCCTCTTTCTTCTAACTCTTACAACTTTTCTTCGCCCTGGTCTGTGATATTTCTGGGGTATTGTGTGTCATTTTTTGTTTTACATATGTCAACTGGAGATTGACACCCTATGGTGGTAGCTTCTCTGCCTTTTCTCCTGTTGTTTTCTCTGATTATCTGTTATTGTTGTTTTGTTTTGTTTTCTAAAAGATGTTTCCTTGATTGTGAGATGGGACCTACATGTGAGTATGAAGATAAATATTTAGAATGCTGTTAAGAATTATGTTGGTTTAGTAACGTGGTAGTAATAGGTTCTCTTTTAAGCTCCATAACCTCACAAACCCTGAGTCAGTTTCCTATAATAGGCATTTTCCCCTCTTATTAAATGGGCTTTAAGTTTGATTAGAGAGCTATTTGTTACAAAGGTGTGACTGCTACAGTTTACCCTAAGTGTCATCATCCTATGAAGTACTTCATTTTGGTTCATACAACTAGGTAAAACTATTGGCTCCTTCCCTTTCATGGAAGTTTTTGTCATAAGGAATTATATTATTATTTAAATATGTAAAACACATGTAATTTATATATGTGTGTACATGTATACATATAAAGTTTAAATGAAATTATTCCACTTGGACAGACAAATCTTCCCTGAAGAGACCAACTATCTAACAAATACAAGCATGGGAAACAGCCATTTAAGTTGTTGGTCAGGGATGTTCCAGTAATTCACAAAATAATTTAGTATTGTTATTGTTCCTTGTTTCTTCTCAGAGCTTGAAAAGAAAGGTCTTACAACTGAGTGTAGCACAAACTTCAGACACATGACCTAGAGTGCTCAAACTGAATCTGAAATTTGTCTGTTACAGAAAAAGGTGAAGGCCATGATGGGTGACAGCTGTGTCAATCTATCCATATTAATATAAGTATTTACTAGGAAATTTTATAACTTACTCCCATCTAGCAAAATAAGAGTAGTGAATACTCCTCTTGGGTTTATCAACTCTCCAGACATTGTAAAATTTACACTACCAGGCATTAATTTATTCCTGTGAAATTGATATTAAATGCAGTCATAGAAATGATATTCATCAACATATGCATTTACCTGATATATTTTCTACTGAAGAACATATCTCATCAGCTAGTCAACTCTTTATAGCACACAGTGATATAGCCTAGAGATGGATTAGACTTTTCATGACTTTCTTCTTACTGCATCCTGTATAATACTATTGAGCACTATGAAAACTAGCTGTGCTGACTTCAATGCAAATGCTGCCCAAAGACGCTTAGATTTGCATGCTTGGTTCCCAGAACATGAGCTCTTTTCATTAACATGTGTCATTTAAGAAGATGTGTGTCAATGGAGTGGCTTTTTAGTTTTCAAAAGTATATGTTGAGTCAGTGCCTAGTCTCTTTGCTTGCTACCTGTGGATTATGATGCAAAGCTCTCAGCTATTGCTCCAGCATCATTCCTGACTGTTTCTCGCCATGGTGATTGTAGACTAATCCTCTGAAACTATCACCAAACCATAACTAATTTTTTTTTAATATAGGTGATGCCTTGCTCATGTTGTATCTTCATAGCAACAGGACAGTAACTGCGAAACTAGTCAAACTGTAAAGAAATATTAATGGCAACATAACATTAATTCTTCATAGCCTGTGTGTCAAGTTATGATGGGTAACCAAAAGCAATAATATTAGATTACTTTGTTTGATGGAATCTAGGAGTTTACTCTATCTGAGTGTAGGGGACTCACATGGAGGTATCTAGTCTAGCATGTATTGCTGGGTTCTTTTAAATGGAGAGGTTGATTACATAGCCTGTATAATTTAACCCCACTTAAATTAAATTATTTCTCTGTCTTTCTATCTCTCTCATTTAGATATAGATATAGATAAAGATAGAGAAGGAGATAGAGAGATACAGATAAATATGAATGCACTATTTTGTGAGTATATATATATATATACATATATAAATTTATCATATTTTATCATCGATATTTTTAGATGGTTATAATTTTTGAGAGAGAAAGGGAAGGAGAAAACATATGTGGATTTGGGGAGGATCTGATGGGAGGTAGAGGAGAAGAAAAGCAGGGAAAAAGTCTAAAACTGTAATAAATACAAAGAACAGTAAGAAATTAACATGTCAGAGAGAAAGTTTTATTTTTAATGATATTGGGTATATACCTTGTCAAGAACTAGCTGTTTATTCATTCTTCTGGGCAGGAATATGGGTATTTAATGTCATTCATATGTTTAATTATTCTTCTACATATCCTTAAAAATGTGTGACTTTTCACAAGCCTTCTATTTTTTTTTTTTTTTTTTTTTTAGTTTTTTCAGACAAGGTTTCTCTGTATAGCCCTGGCTGTCCTGGAACTCACTGTGTAGACCAGGCTGGCCTTGAACTCAAAAAATCCACTTGCCTCTCCCTCCCAAGTGCTGGGATTAAAGACATGCATCGCCACGGTCAGGCTTCACAAGCCTTCATGATGTACTCAGGTTATGATGGAGCAGAACTTGTAGGAGTGATCAATCAATGTCCCGATTAACTGGAGCCCCACTCCATAAGAAAAAGCCCATGCCAAGTTCTACCGGTATGGACAGGAATATGAGTTTGGATAGCCCAGAGACCTAATGTGACTTGTAAAATAAAAATAAAAGAAGAAAGAAAGCACAAAAGAAAGAAGGAGGGAGGGAGGGAGGGAAGGAGGGAGGGAGGGAGGGAGGAAGGAAGGAAGGAAAGAAGGAAGGAAGGAAGGAAGGAAGGAAGGAAGGAAGGAAGGAAGGAAGGAAAAAGAAAAAGAAAGAAAAACAGCAAGGAAGGAAATGAAGGAAGGAAAGAAGGAAGGAAGGAATGAATTACCCTGACATTCTGCTCGAGATGGGTGCCTTGCCTATTCGACATCAAAGAGGTTTCCTTTGTTGTCAGATTGGAGCAGACAGACAGACATTAGGGAGAGAGAGAAAGAGAGAGAGAGAGAGAGAGAGAGAGAGAGAAATCTACATTGTAGGATTTCATTTAGTCCTTCCATACAGTCCTTCCTCTAGGAGATGGAGAATTTTCAGAAAAGAGGGCCAAGAAAGATGTAGAAATCACAGGACGTGGAGGACATCAGGACAACATGGCCTACTATGGACTCACAGGCACTGAAGCAGAAACACAGGGCCTGAAACGTTCTGCTCCAGGGTCTCTTATATGTTATGACTGTTATGTTGATGGTTTGTGGGGAATCCTAACAGTGGAAACAGGTTCTTCTTTGACTCTTTTGACTATTCTCACTCATTTTGACCTCCTCCAGACTCAAAATTAGGAAGTTTGCCTTGCTTACTGTATAGTGTTTAGTACTATTTGGTTATTGTTTCTTGCACGCCTGTTCTTTCCTGATGAGAAACAGAGGGAAAGAATCTGGAAGAGAGGGGAACTGTGGGGGAAAACAGAATGAGTGGAGGAAGGAAAAACTGGGGTTGAAATGTAGTGTATGAGAGAAAAATCAACTTTCAATAAAAAAGTAAAAACATAAAAATGTATCTATAGTGTTAGCTATTTGGGTCAGTTTTTAAAAACAACTATAAAAGTCATTTATAATACAGTCAGATTTTAAATTACTACAAACCAAATGGTTCTTACTGAAAACTGGCCATATTTTGACTTCCAGACCTCTGTTATTTTAAATCTCATGTTCATGTTCAGAAGACACTCTTCTGCTCTGACTCTCCTTATCCTCTGGCTCTTTCCTTATACTAAACCAATTTTAGTTTTGAGCTGTGTCCTTCCCTGTGACTCATGTGAAGCACAAATCAGAAGCATGCCTAAAAACTCCTGAGGTTACAAATGGTATTTACTGGTGCACTTTGGATTTTCACTCAGACTATTGATTGCAGGTTATTTATCATAACTTTAACGACTCGATAAAATGAACACATACACCCATGAGTTTAAATCTATGATACATATACATTATATATACACATGTACATATATATGTATCTATACACACATTTTTATATGTGTATATATGTTTATGTATATGCATACACAGAGACCCATACGAGTTTAAACCCACATTTTACCTCAGTTGTAAAGAGATCTAGCTAACAGAAATCTGAAAGATAGATGTATAATTAAAATGCTAAGAACCCAATCATGATCATGCTTAGGTAGAAAAGCCTGTGTAGAGAGAGTGATTGAAGACACTTGAAATCAGATGTGAGTGATGATTCATTTTCACGGGGCTCATTAGAGTGAAAGGATGCTGTGCATATAAAGTTAAGATTTACCATACGATTGCTTCATAGATGGGATTTGTGAAGACCTCTCCTTAAAAGAGTAATAGGCTACAGTATGATGCCTACTAATTCAGGCTCATGATGAGAATCCTAAATAAAACTATCCTTTGTATTTGGTTAGAACAAAAAGTAATTATCTATGATTCAGGAATCTGAATCAATTAAAAGCTGTCTCATTTGACTGTAGGAAATGGATAGCTAAGTGTCTGAGAGATTTATACAAGATGGCCTAATTTATAATTGATTTATATTTTCTCGACTAGTATCCTCAGATATATATTGATTATGACTAAAAAAAATTCCCTTTCAGTTATGAGTAAAATATACTCAGGCAAAAAAAATGAAAACAAAAACAAAAACATGATTATGAGAAGAAAAGTCATTTATATAATGAAAGAAAATAAAATTTTCTGACATCAAAAGCAAAGACATCTTGATATTAAATTGAATGTTGTTTATTATTAGTGTCAAGTGTGCATCTATAAAATTTCACATTAGTGTGCTTGTAATGTATGAATATATGAGTTTGCATATATGTATGTTCACATGTAATTGCAGAGGGACTTCATACACTGACATTTGATATCTTCCCTATAGCTCTCGACTGTGGTTTTTGATACCAGAGCGCTCTGTTTAATCTAGTTACCCAGTAAGACCAAGGGATTTATCTATCCCCTCAACCTCTCATCACCATCATCAGTTTGAGGGTTTGAGACATACAGAAAATACAAAACTTTCAAATGACTACTGAGGAAATATACTCAGGACCTTTAAAACAGGAACCTCCCTAAACCAGTCTCTATTGTAATTATTACTTGCATTATACACTCTTTGATCTCCAGCAATTTATTTCCATAAAGCATAAGTATAAAACACAAAAGATTAGTAAATAGGCTTCCATATTAACCTAATTTTATAGAGTTCATAATTGTCTCTATCACTTTCAAAAAATAATCAGTGATAAGTCATATACCTAAGTAAGCATGATTACCAAGCCAACTAAATTTTTGCCATAGATGGGAGAAGCTGTCTCCAGACCCTATGTAGTACTGAGAAACTGTTGACAATTAATAGTAATCACTGGTAAGATAGGATAGAGAATCATACATTTTGGAGGATGTAGCAACAGGCAGATTTCTTGTGCTCTTGTGGATGTCCACACACTAATCCACAGATGTACAGCATAAACTGGACTTGATAGTTTAAAAAAAAAACTTAAAAAGACATGAGCAGAGGTCATACTTTGGGTTAGACAGGGGGGGAAGACAGGGAAGACAGGAGGTGGGGAAATTAAAAATGAATATTATAATATTTATTTATATAGATTTATGCAGTTCTCAAGAAAGCAGAAAATATGTTTTGTTCTGTTTGTTTTGTCTTACAAACCAGAACTAGAACAAAATGATCTGATAACCTGGGTTATAATCTTAAACCTGGATTGTTGGATAAGGTGTCCTTCAGTTAACAACTTCCTTGAAAAACAGAATATGAGAAAGGAAAATTAGAACAATGTGCCTTTTTTACCCATAATGATATAGTGAGGGAAAATATGCAAATTCATCTAATTTTCTTTAACAGTTTTTTACATGGCTTAAATTCTGGGAGTTTGCAGTACCCAGACTATTTTAAGTATTCCACTTACTTAGATCATCATTTCTAATTAAACAAGTAATTTTATTTCTCTATGATTCTAATAGGGAAAAAATTTTAAAGACTTAAATATCCCAACATAGGAAGTACATATAGATAGCTATAATATTGTGTAGTTGATTTTACATAAAGTACCATATATAGATTTTTGCATTGGTTCTAAAACTGTAGATGTAGCCATCATTTAACTTAAACATTAACCACATATTCCATGTCCTGACCTGTCTAGACCCACACACTCTCACTGTGTATATAAGTCACACATTTCTACTATATTTATGGCTCACAATCAACCGTTCATGCTCATGGGAAATTAATGCTTTAAACTTATTTTCATATTGTGAAATGTATACTATTCTGTGTCCCAGGATTGTTTTTCACATCAAGATTTATGAAACTGATTAGTACTTTTATTCTGTAGCTCACTACTCTACAATTACATCATTATAAATTCTTTTTCATAGACTTATTTTTATTAGATATTTTATTTACATTTCAAATGTTATCTACTTTCCTCATTTCCCCTCTGAAACCTCCATCCAATCCCCCCTTCTCTGCTCACTAACACACCCACTCCTGCTTCCCTGTCTTGGCATTCTCCTACACAGGGGCAATTAGCATTCATAGAATCAAGGACCTCTCTTCTCATGATGTCCAACAAGGTCATCCTCTGATACACATGCATCTGGAGCCATTGGTCCCTCCATGTGTATTCTTTGGTTGGTGGTTTAGTCCCTAGAAGCTCTGGGGGTACTGATTGGTTCATATTGTTGTTCTTCCTATGGGGCTGCAAAGCCCTTTAACTCCTTGGGACCTTTCTCTAGCTCCTCCATTGGGGACCCTGTGCTCAGTCCAGTGGTTGACTGGGAGCATCCCCCTCTGTATTTGTCAGGCACTGGCAGAGCCTCTCAGGAGACAGCTATATCAGGCTCCTGTCAGCAAGCACTTGTTGACATCCACAATAATGTCTGGGTTTGGTAACTGTATATGGGATGGATCCCCAGGTGGGGTAGTCTCTAAATGGTCTTTCTTTCAGTTTCTGTTCCACACTTTGTCTCTGTATCTCCTCTGTGGGTGCTTTGTTTCCCCCTTTAAGAAGTACCAAAGTATACACACATTGGTCTTCCTTCTTCTTTAGCTTCATGTAGTCTGTGAATTATAACTTGGGTATTCCGAGCTTCTGGGCTAATATCCACTTATCAGTGAGTATATACCATGTGTGTTCATTTGTAATAGGGTTCCCTCACTCAGGATGATATTTTCTTTTTTCTTTTTTTTAAAGATTTATTTATTTATTATATGTAAGTACACTGTAGCTGTCTTCTGACACACCAGAAGAGGGCATCAGATCTCATTATGATGGTTGTGAGCCACCACGTGGGTTCTGGGATTTGAACTCAGGACCTCTGGAAGAGCAGTCAGTGAATGCTCTTAACCACTGAGCCATCTTTCCAGCCCAGGATGATATTTTCTAGTTCCATCTATTTATCTAATAATTTCATTAATTCCTTGGTTTTTGATAGCTGAATAGTATTCCGTTGTATAAATGTACCACATTTTCTGTTCATTCCCCTGCTGAGGGACATCTTGGTTCTTTCCAGCTTCTGGATATTATAAATCAGGCTGCTATGAACATAGTGGAGCATGTGTCCTTATTACACGTTGGAGCATCTTCTGGGTATATGCCCAGGAGTGGTATACCTGGGTCCTCAGCTAGTACTATGTCCCATTTTCTGAAGAACTGCCAGACTGATTTCCAGAGTGGTTATACCAGCCTGCAATCCCACTAACAATGGAGGAGTGTTGTCTTTCTCCATCTCCTCGCCAGCATCTGCTGTCGCCTGAGTTTTTGATGTTAGCCATTCTAACTGGTGTGAGGTGGAATCTCCAGGTCCTTTTGATTTTCATTTCCTTGACAACTAAGGATGTTGAACATTTCTTTAGGTGTTTCTCGGCCATTCAGTATTCCTCAGTTGAGAATTCTTTGCTTAGTTCTGTACCCCATTTTTGATGGAGTTATGTGACTCTCTGGAGTCTAACTTCTTGAGTTCTTTGGTGAATAGATCTTTTGTATCTTCTGTGGAGCAAATCTACTCTCGAAAATCTATGACTCCTATCTGGTCAGCTTTCTCTTATTCTCATTTATTCCCTAGCATGAAAACACATTGGTTTGAAATGGTAAGTTACTGCAGCAAGAAATACAGCCATGTTTACATAAGGAAGGATGGAAGAAGGAAACCTTTTATTAAACCCAAAGAATGTATCACATTTATAAATTAAGAGTTAAAGATAAAACCATCTCCATTTTTAGAAATGCTCATTCTTATTCGTTTCTTGGGACAAAATCTGATCATGTCTATAGACTACAAAGAAGAGAACAATTTCAAGTTCTTTACGGAGAAGTAGAACTAGATAGCTCACTAATAGTTAATACTCTAAAATATTGTAAATCAGAGTGATTTAACCAGGGTGCAGAATGGGGAGGGTTTTAGTATATTCCATATGCAAAACCATCCAAATCATTTACATATGACTTTATCTGAATGTGGCACTGTAGCAATTTTTCTGCTCCTCCAACATGCCTCAGATGTTATCTTATGTCTAGCTGCACATCTCTACACATGCCTCAGATACCTCACAGCTCTATGCATGCCTGCACATCATCATTTCATATCTAGCAGAAATAAAGAACTTGCTGCCCTCAATGTTAATATATAAAAACCTGACTAAAGTTATTGTAAGAATAAATGGATGAATATTACTTAACTTATTATTATTGACTGTTATTGTTATTGTTAGTTATTCTTCTTATTATTATTATTACTATTATTATTATTATTATTATATTCATATTAGTATTAGCATTATATTCATTTGGATTTCCCCATTCCTATTCCAAATGTTAAAGGGAAATATTTGAAATATTATGAGATATTTTAAACTCATAAATAGTTTGGAAATCATGACTTATTATATCAAGTGTTCTTTGTAGAATACAGCATTACTGAAAATATGCTTAAGCATATATACTCTCATATTAACTATGTTTATGATCCCAAATTATTTCACTGTTGTTGTCTATAAGCCAAAGAGAGTAGCAGAGTAGTCATAGACTTAAATCCATTAAGAGCTTGACCCAAAGCCATCACTATTTTAGGAGTCCCTGCCCCCTAAAGGTTCCACAAACTTGTAAAATGCACCACAGGTTCTGGCTCTGAACCTGTACCATAAGGTTTTGGTCCAAACATCATAATCCATTCCTATGCAGGAGTAATATTTTTATGGTATGATATTGCACAGTAGTGCAACTCTCAGTAACAATGCATTCAATTGGAAGAAAGGACCTTGAATGTTTCATAATAAGAAAATAACAAAGATTTGAAAAGAGGAATGTGTCTAGCCTCATTTAAAGATTACCCCCATGCGTTCACATATCCAAAAAAAATAACTGGTTGACACTAATGTGTAGTTTAATGTTTTCGTATATTTTTTTCTAAATATATAACCAGTTTTCATAAATAGGAATGTAAAACTGCTTTTAAGCTACCTGACAGAGTTTATATCTCCATCTTGTAGGACAGATTTTTCGATGTTAAAAACAAATACTATTTAAGTGGAACAAAATGATAATTCACTATTTTATTTCATTGGCTCACTTAAATGTTGCAAGCCTTTATCATAAAGAATTTTCATTAATTTCTACATTAACCAATGAAAGCCATAAGAAATTAATTAAACATTTATCACCCTCACACCAAAAAAATAAGCAAGACATGCATGAAATGTGTGCATAATAAAAATCAGAGATTGGTTCCTCAAATGTGCTTCACAGAAGTAAAGAAACATTAGCAAAGGATAACTATAGGATGCATTCATTTTTTTTTTTTACTCAAGTATTTGAAAACTGGATAAGCTGCAAACATATGCACAATACCAAGCATTCTCTCATTCCTCACTGTTGCAATTCTCTCAGAAAAGTCAGCAGGAACCCAGTAGGATATTTAATAATTGAATAAGTCTGACCCTTTATAGTGTTGCTGCATTCTCTCGGGAAATGGTTGTCCAGAAGAAACATGCTATGCTGATTCTCAATCTACTGAGCCCATCTTAATTGCAAGTGAGTGAATCACATTTCACTGGTTTTGTTTGTTTAAATTGGTTAATTTCCATGGTGAAATGCAGAACTCAGCAGTTTTCTGAAGCATGATTTTTTTTTTTAATGTAATGAAAGCAAGCCAAGTTTTCACACTCTAGAGGAAACTCCTTGATCCATAGCGAAACACATTAGTGTTTTGAAGTTTTCACTCTGTTTTGCTCAAATGTGTTCTCCTGGGAGCACATATGCATTGAAACTGTGGCATAAGCTTAATATTACTGTCACCAAGGATTTATTTTGCTTTGACTCTAGATGTAACAATTTTATTGCAATTTTTCTGGCTTTTGCTCTTCCATCTATCAAGAAGTATGGAAGAATTATAAATGTACACTGACCCTGCAATGGTCTCAGCTTTATCTCAAAGAGGAATATTCCCTTCTTCATTAAATTGTGCCTATTAGACTAGATACACTAAAGTTCTTATCAAATTTAATAAACAGTGAAGAAAACTAGTCTTGATGAAATTTTTCTATCATACCAGTTTCCTTTTTTAATAACAAAATTCCTAAAACATATTTTATAAGATTTAAAGATTCCTGTGACAGGATGCAATACTGAGATATTAATGATTCTCAGATACATAAAACCCAGACCTTCATTACTTGAAACTGCAAAAGCAGAAAAATATAATTCAGACCCACAAATGTGCTTTCCCCTAAGGGTATCATAAGAACAGCTTGAAACTCTGGGAGCATTGACTTACATATGACAAGTAACTGTTTAATTTGGGTTCATGGTTCTAAATGGATTAGATAACCTGAATGACACTTTTTTCCTACTTTTATTGAGTAAAGTCTGACCCTAGTTGTCTGTTACTGACCACTGAGTAAATAAAGAAAGGACACTGTTGGCTTAGATTTGTGATTAATAGATGAGATAAATGTTTGTGTGTGCATTTAATTCACACAGGGCAAGACAGTGCCACAAATAATATGACATTGTCAACGTGTTTCTTATTTGATTTCTACCACTCTGATATTAACTTTGCTTTGAATTCACTTCTAATTAATCTGAACATCTACACTGAATAACCCAATCAGTGCTTAATATAGCCTATATTTGAAATTGTCAGCTTCCTTTCTATAATTTTGTTTCTTAGTAGAGTTCCTACCTACAGCTTCTGATTGTCATCACTTTGCATTCTGTAATCCTCATTTGACCTAGCACTAGCCACACCTTATTCCTTCTCCTCTGGCTTTTACTCCTCAAATCCCCTGTGTTAATTATTCCAGGATTTTAGACACTCTTTAAACTCACGACTCAGCTCTCACCTACATGTTTCAGATTCCTGTTGGATTTACTTATTATTTCAAATCACATTCTACTTCCAAGCTTGGTCACTTTGATTTTGATGTCTCATTTTACTGAAGAGCAAAACACTCAATAATGATATATCAGTTTAAGTAAAGTACTTAACCCTATTTTATTTATATTAAATCCCCCTCTTAACTTTATCTTTAAAATATAGATACTGACCACTTGTTTTCAGTGCCCATATTGTTGTTATACATCATAATGTCTCATGTGGAGTTTCTGAAGTAATGTTTTTGCTTTGTTTCCATTTACTTGTTTTAGAACACACTGGGGAGGGGAGAGAGAATGCAGACTGACAGGAATCTAGGAAATGAATTTATTTTTCTTTAGAATTTGTATTTATTTATTTATTTATTTATTTACGTTTTATTGGATATTTTATTTACATTTCAAATGTTATCCCCTCTCTAGGTTCCCCCCCTTGAAACTCCCTATCCCATTCTCCCACACCCTGCTTCTATGAGGGTGCTCCCCACTCACCCACCCACCCACTCCCGCTTCCCTGATTTGATATTCCCCTATACTGGGGCATCAAGCCTTTAACAGAACCAAGGGCCTCTCCTCCCATTGATGACAGACAACGCCATTCTCTGCTACATATGCTACTGGATCCTTGAGTCCCTCCATGTGTACTTCTTGGTTGGTGGTTTAGTCACTGTGAGCTCTGTGGTGGGGGGGGGTCTGGTTGGGTGATATTGTTGTTCTTCCTATGAGTTGCAAACCTCATCAAATACTTTCAATCAGCAATGCTTTTGGTAGCCAACTGAAAGCTGTGTTTTGCCTCCAACACTGAGCATATTATTCATGTATCTTGCTTCATTTAGCTTTTACAGTATGTATTAGGTTTCTTTTAGAGCCATAACAATTTGCCACAAAGTTATTGATGCAATACCACAGAAATTATTCCACTGAAGTTCTGTAGGCCAGAAGGGTAAGATCCTGATCAATTGACAATAGACCAAACTGTTTCAGACTGTGTTACTTTGTAGCATTCCACAGAAACATTTTCTGTCTTGTTGTTGGGAGATTTGAGTTTTATCTGTAGAAAGCAACTCACCAATTACTTACTAGAGACTTTGCTCATTTCCCTTTATCCACCTTCAAAACTAATATATATTTGGTTTAAATAATTCTTTCCATGTTGAATAATCTAACTCTTCTTCCATTGTAGCTTCCTTTTCTGACCACAACCTATTTGTTTCCATTGATTTTGCAAAGGCATTAAGCTCATATTAAACTAATCTGCAAATAATTGTAGCAACTGCTTAACATTTCTAAATTTTCATACTATTTTATTTTGTCTTTGAAGACTCGATTATACTATACTATACAGATCTACCTGTCTGCCTCTTAAGTGCAGAAATTATAGGCACAGATTGCTATACTGTCCCCCAAATAGATTTTACAATGAAAAAATAAAATTGATTTGTATAAGCTCAGGAAAATACGGTGTATATTTCTCCAAATATACAGATATTTGGAGAAAAATTAATATTTCAATGGAATATTGGTACATAATTTCTAATGTAGGTATACTGTTTCCTTTCACTGTTATAAGGTCTTATTATAGGATTATTTTTAGCATTGCTATCAATGAGAATTTTTTAATGTATACGAATGAATTGTTGAATAAACTTCTGTGAGTCAAATGAAAAATGACAATCATCAATTGAAAAAATGTAAAAATTTCAAAATAATAACATGCTGATTTCTGACAAATGTCTTATATAAATTCTAATTATTAACAATTTAAGTACATAAATTTTTCAAACTATGAGTAGTTTAAAGTATTCATTCTGACAAGAATGTTTTCATTATGTTAAAGCAGTATAGGATTTAACACATTTTTACTGAAAGATATGATACAGAAAGAGTTAATTTTTTTGAACTATATAACAATTTTCTCAAACAGTTTTAGTGAACAATACAAAATAACTGTATTTTAACTCAAGTGAAACAAAGTACTCTCCTCAGTGTACTAAAACTGCTGAAGTCCCAAATAGGTAGCTCCCCAGCCACAGGTCAGAGCAGGCAGGACCCTATTCTAACTGATGTATGGGATTACCATATATCACGTATCATATATTATATATCATACATAATACATCGTACATCATATATCACACATCATGTTATATTCTATATTCTATGTTCTATGTTCTATATTCTATATCACAGATTACATATTATATATTATATATTTTCCCTACATCATATATATGTATATAAGTTTTTATGTATATATAACATATTTCATTATATATAAAGGTTTACATATAAATATATAAGTATTTAATGTTTATATTATATAATATAAAATATAAATATAAGATAATACAAATATATAAATATATTTATTGATAATATAATATTTACATTAATATAATAATCATATGAATATAATGTATGGATTATAACAAATATAATTATCTGTGTATATATATATATACATTTATACATGATATTGGAGAGAATTATGTAAATAATTATATAGTTAATTAAAATGTTACGTAATATATATAATATATATATATATAAATTTCTTTACCCTCTTATTTTTTGTTCTTTTTATTTTTGGAAAATACAAAAATGCATTAAAATATTTCACGTTGCAAAAGTTCTGAAATTCATACAGAGTCCATTCCTTCAATAATTTTTTCTTCTGGATACCCTCTCTGTGGTCAGCACAGCCCTGCATGATGAAGGCAGTGTCATATTGTGAGTGCTTCAGACCACTAAGGAAAATATCAGTGGATAAGGAATAATGAGATTTAAGAATAAAATAGTATTAATAATCATTGATTTTAACATCTTGAGTTCTTTGTATATATTGGATATTAGCCCTCTGTCGGATGTAAGGTTGGTAAAGATCATTTCCCAGTTAGTTGGTTGCCGCTTTGTCTTTTTGACAGTGTCTTTTGCCTTGCAAAAACTTTGTAATTTAATGAGGTCCCATTTGTCTATTCTTGATCTTAGAGCATAAGCTATTGGAGTTCTGTTCAGGAAATTCTCCCCTGTACCCATATGTTCAAGGTTCTTCCCTAGTCTCCCTTCTATTAGTTTCAGTGTGTCTGGTTTTATGTGGAGATCTTTGATCCACTTAGAATTGAGCTTAGTGCAAGGAGATAAGAATGGGTTAATTTGCATTCTTCTGCATGTTGACCTCCAGTTGAGCCAGCACCATTTGTTGAAAAGGCTATCTTTTTTCCACTGGATGGTTTTAGCTCCTTTGTCAAAGATCAAGTGACCATAGGAGTGTGGATTCATTTCTGGGTCTTCAATTCTGTTCCATTGATCTACATGTCTGTTACTGTACCAATACCATGCGGTTTTTAACACTATTGCTCTGTAGTACTGCTTGAGGTCCGGGATACTGATTCCCCCAGAGGTTCTTTTACTCTTGAGAATAGTTTTAGCTATTCTGGATTTTCTGTTATTCCAGATGAATTTTTGAATTGCTCTTTCTAACTCTATGAAGAATTGAGTTGGGATTTTGATGGGGATTGCATTGAATCTGTGTATTACTTTTGGTAAGATGGTCATTTTTACTATATTAATCCTGCCAATCCATGAGCATGGCAGATTTTTCCATCTTCTGAGGTCTTCTTCAATTTCTTTCTTCAGAGACTTGAAGTTCTTGTCATACAGATCTTTCACTTGTTTGGTTAGAGTCACGCCAAGATACTTTATATGGTTTGTGGCTATCGTGAAGGGTATTATTTCTCTTACTTCTTTCTCAGCCTGCTTATCCTTTGAGTATAGGAAGGCTTCTGACTTGCTTGAGTTGATTTTATATCCGGCCACTTTGCTGAAGTCGTTTATCAGCTGTAGGAGTTCTCTGGTGGAGTTCTTTGGGTCGCCAGAGAGGCAAGTAACCCTATTAAAAAATGGGGCACAGAGCTAAACAAAGAGTTCTCACCTGAAGAATATTTAATGGCTGAGAAGCACCTAAAGAGATATTCATCTTCCTTAGTCATTAGGGAAATGCAAATCAAAACAACCCTGAGATTCCATCTCACACCAGTCAGGATGGTTAAGATCAAAAACACAGGAGACAGCAGTTGTTGGCGAGGATGTGGAGAAAGAGGAACACTCTCCACTGCTGGTGGAATTGCAAGCTGGTACAACCACTCTGGAAAGCAGTCTGGTAGTTCCTCAGAAAACTGGGCATGACACTCCCGGAGGATCCGGCTATACCACTTCTGGGCATATACCCAGAGGCTTTACCTGCATGCAATAAGGACACATGCTCCACTATGTTCATAGCAGCCTTATTTATAATAGCCAGAAGCTGGAAAGAACCCAGATGTCCCTCAACGAAGGAATGGATCCAGAAGATGTGGTATATCTACACAATGGAATACTACTCTGCAATTAAAAACAATGAATTCACGAAATTCCTAGGCAAATGATCAGATCTTGAAAATATCATCCTTAGTGAGGTAACCCAATCACAAAAGAACACACATGGTATGCAGTCACTGATAAGGGGATATTGACCCAGAATCTCGGAATACCCTAGACACAATCCGCATATCAGTAGATTTCTAAGAAGATGGAAGGAGAGACCCCTGTTCCTGGAAAGACTGGATGTAGGGGAACGCCAGGACAGAGAAACGAGAGGGGGTTGAATGGAGAAAAGAGGGAGGGAAGGGGGCTTATGGGACTTTCGGGGAGGGAGGAAACAGGAAAGGGGAAATGATTTGGAATGTAAATTAAAAAAAAATAATCATTGATTTGATCAGAGTCAATGAAGGTTTCAGTTGGAGAATCCAAAAAGTTGCCTGAAAATATATTGAGGGGAATCAAAGATGGGATGCACTCTTTAGTTTTACTCCATTTTACAGTCTCTGCTACTGTACTGACTTAATCGCCGCTACTTTCTTTCATGATCAGAAATCCATGTTGATGGTCATAGATGTTACTTCTTACAGGATAAAAACAGAATTACTGCTAACTGCCTATGCTAAAACAATTACCATTTCTAGAAAAATAAGTTCAGCTTTGGCAGCATATTACTAAAATATTTACCACTACTATTCGATATGAATAATAACAGAAACAGAAAATTTTGAGTAAGAAAATAAAATAATATTGCATTTTCTAACATATTTTTGCAGTAGTAGCATTTGTTCTGTGAAAATAGTAAACAGTTGTGGAATTAGATTGGTCTATTGTATACAGTTTTCCTTGAATACCTCATGTTTACAATATCAATGTTTGTTTATCAAATGTCTTATACAGTCTACCACTTGACTATATACATGAATTTAATATTCATACTGGTTTCAATCCAGTATCTATCTATTCATTTAATTATTTTCATTTGGCATCAAAAATCAGTATTGAAGGACAAATTACAAATTTTCTAAAGATCTTTAACTCTCTTAAAATTTTCAGCTCTATGGCATGTTGAGAAGCAGATGTCTATGGCCCACGCCTGTGCCATGCACTGGAGGACAGGATTTTGGGTGTCATGATTCATAGATCACTACCTATCTTCCTCTTCTCCTGTGCTGCCTTGATTTGAATTGATTTTATGAGTTCTAGGTATAAGACAGATTTGACTACCAAGCCCGGCATCAAGCTAGCATGAGCAAAAGACTGCCATCTTCTCTTTACCCATTGCTAGGGAGGATAAATGATTCTCTAAATCATTCTTTAAATGACTTTGTGGCAGATTTTCACCTTGCTGGAATCCTACTCTTAGTTTAGACTAGAAGAGTTCTCGGGTGTCCTATTATAGCTCCAGAGAGGATGCTATGAAAGTCTCAGCCCAACCCACTCAGTACATTCTGTTTCTTGGTTCTTGATTCCTTTTCTCAACTACAGTCCCACCCACCATGATGAGATTCTATCCACAGGATAGAGCTCTCCAAATTTGAGCGAAGAAGATGTTAGATTTTTGAACCCACATAATATAAACTGAACAAACCTTCAAAAGAACATTGCAGCAAAATTCTCATTATATTTCAAGTTGGCCATTTGGGGAATATCACGCCTTTAGAAAATTCATGAGGATTGAGTTTCCATGGAAAAATAATGGCTTCATAGGAAGAGAGAACTTGGCTGCCAATATCCTTTTCCCTCAGCACATGACATCCTGCATATTGCTGTGACAAAGCAATGGACTTTTCCCAGAAAAAATAAAATGTTTAGTCGGGCGGTGGTGGCGCACGCCTTTAATCCTAGCACTTGGGAGGCAGAGGCAGGTGGATTTCTGAGTTCGAGGCCAGCCTGGTCTACAGAGCGAGTTCTAGGACAGCCAGGGCTATACAGAGAAACCCTGTCTCGAAAAAACCAAAAAAAAAAAAAAATAAATAAATAAAATGTTTTCCAATATGGACTCCGTGGCCTCCAAAAGTGGGAGATATAAACATCTTTTCCTCTTAATTTACACAATTTGTACTGTTTTGTTGAAACAACAGAAACAAAACACAGCCCCTCACTTACTGCATTTGTTGTTATATTCTAAATAAACTTCCCTGTTATATTTACTTTGCTTCATATATAGAGAAGTGACTTAATCACTCTACTCAGTAAAGATGCAAACTATTTCTTTGCAATGCCTTTTGATGCAGGTTTGTACTTAATACATTTTTCAGATATTTTTCATTTTCTTTAGTTGATGAACATATTTCCTTAACATATATAGTAATGAGCAACATCAAATTTCCTTTTAAAATTGTTTATAGGGAGAGGGAGTTGAATGGGGAACAAAGGGAGGGAAGAGGGCTTATGGTTCTTTCGAGGAGGGAGGAATCGTGGAAAGGGGAAATCATTTGGAATGTAAATAAAAAAATATAGAAAATAATAAAAAAATAAAAAAGTAAAAAATAAAAAATAAAATGAAAGAGTGCTATCTAAAAAAATTTTTTTGTAAAGAATAAGTTTATAATATTTAACTCTTGATCTGACAGGTACTTGGTATTTGGATGATTAAATCAATATTTATCTTTTTGTTCAGAAATAGACATTTACACATAAATTAAGAAGATAATTCCAAAATTAATGATAATTTTAAATAAATTCTCATCTTTGTAATATTGCTTTTACCACTTAATTGTATGCTTAATATCTCCATTTAGTCTAACCTTCATCTTTGAGGTTTAGAGGATTTAATAACCTTTCTGTTAAATGTACATTAAATATCTTTCCATGTAATTTATGGTTTTGTTGACAGCTTAAATTGTTTTTTAAATTGCTTACTTATTTATTTGATTATAACTCTTGGAAGCAAATCTAATTTATTTGGGAGAATCAATTTTCATTCCTAGGACCTTACTGAACTTATCATTTTTATCATTTACATTGGAATGGAATCAAATTGTTTTTCATATTGACTATAAATGAAGATAATTTTCTTGTTTTTATTTTTATCTTAATGCCTTTTTTATCTTGTCAACAACTTACACAGCTGGTAAACACCTTCAGCAAAATGGCTATATACAAGATGAACTAAAACATATAAAATCAGTAGCCTCCTATATACAAATAATAAATGGTCTGAGAAAGAAATCATAGAAACAATATGTTGAGAGCCTCAATGGTCCAGGTTAGTTGATACTGTTGGTCTTCTGTGGCTCTCCTGTCCCATTCAGGCCCACAATTCTTCCTTTTATTCTTCCATAAGAGTCCACAAACTCCAATCACTGTTTGGCTGTGTCTGTATCTGTCTAAGTGAGCTGCAGGGTGTAGCCTCTCAAAAGGCAACATGCTCCTGTCTGAAAACATAACAGAATATCATTAATAATGTTATGGATTGATGCTTGCCCATGGATGGATCTCAAGTTGCTCCATCCATTGTGCCTGCTTTACTTGTAGATAGGATAAATTTTGGGTTGAAAGTTTTGTGGTTGGGTTGGTGTCTGTGTCGCTCCATTGAGGTTCTTGCCTGGCTACAGGAGGTTACCTCATCAGGTTCCTTGTCCCCAGTGTAGTGAGTCACAGCTAAGGTCATCCCCATTGATTTTTGTGTGCCTCCTGTATTTCAGATCTTTTTCTTGTACTGGAGGTGACCCCCACCTCCTCACCCCAATAAGTTGCAGAATTTCACTCATTTTCATGGCCATCTAGGCATCTCTCCTATCCTCCATATCTGATCCTGAATCACCCATTCCCCTCCCCATCCCTTTTTCAGTTCCCTTCCTCCATCTGTGTCTTATAAAAAGATTTTTCATTTTTTAAAAAAAGAATTAGCTTTTGTATGTTTTGAAACAGGAATAGTATTTACTACCTCATAATGATTCTCTTCTTTAAGTTATGTGCCCTGACAACCTCATACCTATACTTAAGTTCATTCCTTTGTGAGACAGCCAGTCTAGAACTAAGTTTCTACTGAACTGATCTGTCAGCCCAGGTCACAGAAAAAAGTCTTTTGTAAGATGAAGGTATTACCCATGGAACTGGCCAGCCTCAGGAAAAGTAACTGCTCTTGTATAATTGAAAGCACACAGGAAGTAACAGGTGTTTTGTGTTGAATGTGAGAAATCTATTTCCTCTTATTTTTAACTTCTGCCTGTATTTGGTGGTGGCTGTTTTAGGTTTGTGAACTTTCAAAATTCGGAGATTATCTGGTTAAGTGAGTCACAATAGAAGGCTTCTGAATATTGTTGTATTCCTAGTTGCCTCTTGAGCTCTCTGCTTCTATTAGGCAGAGATGTGGACAAACATCAGCCTCATGGTCCAACAACCTGCAGGGGCTACTTCTGCTGGCAGTATTTCTCCATCATAATAGAATGACTCTATAGAAAAATACCTCCTTCCCCTTTAAGGTATTTCATGACTTTTCCAAGATAGATTTTGAAACTGAGACCAGTAGATATTGCATAACACCAAGGAGCAGGAAAGCAGACATAGCTGTGGCCAGAAATCAGAGAGGGAGAGCACATACACACAAATTAGCCTTTCATTTAAATTTTGCTGCAAGTAAGCTATATTCTCCACTCGGGCCACATTCACAGTACATTCATATCCTTATTACATAGCACAGGATCACACCTATAATGCACAAGGTTTCAGCACATATTTTATCATACAATAAAGGTGCCAACTTTGTATGCACTTGCTGAAGTGATAAGCCTATGGAATCTGATAGGCATCGCAGTTCTCAAACTATCTATTGTCTTGATGAGATACCACATATTTCTCCCCCCCTCTTCTCCCTCTTGCTCTGGCCCCTGCTCACTCTGGCACTTACAGTTATTCTTTCAATTGTTTTTTATTTTTTAGTTTTTATTTTCTTATTAGATATTTGCTTTATTTACATTTCAAATGTTAGCCCCTTTTCACGTTAGCCTATCGAAAACCCCTTATTTCATCCCCTCTCCCCTATCCCCCTCCCCAATTTCCTGACTTGTATTTCCCTATTCTGGGGAATCAAGCCTTCACAGGGTCAATGGCCTCTCCTCTCATTGATGACTGAAGTGGTCATCTTCTGCTGGAGCACTGGGTCCCTCCATGTGTACTCTTTGTTTGGTAGTTTAGTCCATGGGATTTCTGAGGGCACTGGTTGGTACATATTATTGTTCCTCCTGAAGATCTGCAAACCTCTTCAGCTCCTTGGGTCCTCATATTTTAATTCCAACAGTTAGGAAGCAAAGTCAGGAAGACTTCTGTATGTTTAAGGCAAGCTGGTCTACAAAGCGAGCTGCAGGCAAGCCAGGGCTCCATAATAAGACCCTACCTCAAAACTAATGAACAACCCTAACAAAAATATGTACAAGGAAATGACTATTTCAATTTTCCCAGGCTATAATGTAAACAAGCAAACATATATTAAGGGTAGAGAACTTGTTTGGCTTTTATCTGTTTTTGGTTCCTGCAGTATACTCCATAGTATTGGCCCTTATTGAATATTAAATTGCCATAGTGTTATATCCTAAATATTTTTTGAATCATCAAGCTATGAAATTTTATTATTTATACATGGTATTAAAAAGATTTAAAAAATCTGCAATGCCTTTGTATTTCCTTAGGTTATTTTAAAAATGAAAAACAATTGACATACATGACAGGTACCCATCTATCTGTGTATTTAATAAAGCCAAATGTGATGAAGACTAATGTACCATACTGATGTTTGCAGAATTTCATTAATGTGTTTCCAGACTATCATAACTCACTCACCTCTGTTGAGTTTATGAGCCATGGGTTTTGCTTCAGCACATAAAATCATCTTCCCTATCACAATATGGAGACTAATAATATCAGAGATGACACTTCTTCACATTTTGAAACAAGGTGACTCATTTATTTTTCCCTCCCCTGGGCAAGAGGACAATGAGTCTTTCAAATTAGAGCCCATATTAGATTTGATTCAAGGTATCTGGCAACATCCTAATCTTTCGTTAAAAATACAAAAACTTCAAAATGCTACAATAATTTTACATCTGCAAAGAAGTACAACTTGTGCATCTAGTAAACTGAATGCTATATAAAGGATTAATTTTTATTTCTATTGCATTGAAAGTCATCTAACAGCATTAAAATCTATTGATGCAAATGATCATTCATTATATCTCTATGCTCTGTGAGGGTAAGAACTATTTGCAGATCTTTTGCAATAAACTTTTCTCAGTCTCAGTATTGTGGAGACCCCTCAAACAAAAGATATTTTTTACCGACTGCATAGTATTATAATTAGATTTTTTAAAAGGATAGAACTTTATTAAATCTGTATTGTCTATATGATTATATTAGGATTAAACAATCAATCTTTCACCATGTGTTTGTAACTGTAAACAATAAATACACCATGTGTTTGTAACTCTAAACAATAAGAATAAAGGCAAGAAAAAAAATCAATGTGTATGTGATCTGACTTCTTTATGCTTATTCTTCAAAGCATCCCTGTTGCCTTGGTCCCTGTTTGTACACACATCCCATTTGGCCCTCTCCTGCCTCACTGCCCTTCATATTTTGCTTTATTATAGAAAATGCATTCTCTTTCAAATCTAATATATTTTTCCCATTCTGTTTGGAAAGCTTGAGTGGAGTTTTTTAGTTGATAGCATCCTTGGGATCATGTAAGTCTCAGTTAGTTTTATTGCCAGGCAGGTGAAAGAGGTCGTATTCTGCAGCTACTTTCACAAAACAGGAATGAATGAATTGGTGTTTTTACCAAATAATAGAGGATTTAGATTTTAGGAACAATGAAAAGTAATTTCAGGTCCTGTTTTGTCACTGAATAAATGCAGTATGTTATGAATTAGTGAGAAACTTGAAACATTTTCATGTCACTTGCATAAATGTAGCACTTAGACGACTAAACACAATTTGTTTAAAAAGTAAATTGTCACTAACTGTGTTTGTGTAATGCATGAATATAGTTGTGTGAATGTGTCAACTTGTGTATTGTGGTGGAGGGTGGTGAAGTGTAGTGTTGTTTCCCTCCTGCTGCTTATAATGTAGGATCCAGGAGATGAATGGAAGTCATTAGATTTCTCTGCAAATAATTTTCCTTATTGTACCATCTTATTAGGTTTAAATACAAATTCTTTATTGGGGTTCTATGTTAAGTATTTGACAGAAGATTTAATATAAAATATTCCTAATTTAAATTTTATTATGTCGTCTGCTGTTGCCCACATTGCCAAATGATAAGATAAAACTTATAATTCTATTTATCAATACAAAAAAGTAATGTAAAAAACTTTCAAGACGTAAAATAAAAAAGCTACTGATTTTGAACGATTTTTAATTCCATTAATATATGAAACTGATTTCAATTGCTATAACAACTTTTTCATTAATTTATTTATGTATTCATTTTACATCCTGATGTAGCTCTTCCCTCTCCATTCAGCCCTCTTCCCCAAATTTCCTCCTTTCATCTTCCCTTGCCTTCTCTTCTGAGGAGAAGCACACCCCTCAGCACCCCCCCCCAGTTACCAACCCACCCCTACATATCAAGTCACTAGAAAAATAGACAACTCCTTTCTCCCTGAGACCAGAAAAGACAACCCAGTTAAGGGAACAGGATTCACAGGCAGGCATCAGAGTAAGGAACAACTCCAGCTCCTGTTGTTGGAGGACTCAGATAAAGATCAAGCTATGTATCTGCTATGTACGGGGGGTTGTCCCAGCCTATCTATTTTCTTTGGTTGGTGGTTCATTCCCTGAGAGCCCACAAGTGTCCAGGTTAGCCTGTTGGTCTACTTGTGGAGTCCTTAGTTTTGAAAGTCCATCAATCCTTCGCTCAAATCTTCCACAAGACTCCCCAAGTTTGTCTATCGTTTGACTGTGGGTATCTACATCTGTTTCAGTCAGCTGATGGGTGGATCCTCTCAAAGGAGAGTTAGGCTAGGATTCTGTCTGCAAGCTTAACAGAGTATTATTTATAATGCCGGAGATTGATTCTTTCCCATGGGATAGATCTCAAGATGGATCACTTGTTAGTTTTCCATTCCCCGAGTCTCTGCTCCATCCTCTTCCCTGCACTTCTCATATGCAGGACAAATTTTGGGTCAAATGTTTTGTGGGTGAGTTGGTGTCCTTATTTCTCTACTGGAAGTCCTATCTGGCTATAGGACATGGCCAATTCAGGCTCCATTTTGCTCATTTCTGTGAAGCTCTGTTAGTGTTGCCTTCATAGACTCCCTGGAGCATCCCCCATCCCAGGTCTATTACATATCCTAGAGATGCACAACCCCCTCCCCCACAAACACTTGTCTGGTTTCAGTTCACACTGCTGCCCCTCTCTCCTCTGCTAGCTCTCCTTATATCTGATCCTCCACAGTCAGCATCCCAACTCCTTCCCAGATCCAGTTCCCAACATCCATCCACCTCGATGAATAGTTTATTTCCTTTCCTGAGTGAGATTAAATCATCCTTCCTTGAACCCTCCTTGTTAATTAGCTTCTTGGGTCTGTGGATTGTAGCATGGGTATCCTGTACTCTATGACAAATATTTACTTATGAGTGAGTAAATACTCTGTATGTCCTTTTGGGTCTGGGTCACCAAACTCAGGATGTTTTTTTTTTCCTAGTTCTATCCATTTGCCTGAAAATTTCATGATGTCCTTGATTTTAATATCTAAGTAGTATTCCATTATGTAAATGAACCACATTTTCTTTATCCATTTTTCTTTTGGGGATTATGTAGGTTGTTTACAGTTTCTGGTTATTCCAAATAAACCTGTTATGATCACAATGTCCTTGCAGGATGGTGGAACATCTGTTGGTTATATACCGAAGAGTAGTATACCAAGTTGTTATGGTAGAACTATTCCCAAATTTCTCAGAAACCAACACAATGATTTCCAGAGTGTTAGTAGAAGTTGGTACTCTCTCCAGCAATGGAGGAGTGTTCCCCTTGCTCCTCTTCAGCATGTGCTGCCCCTTGAATTTTTGTTCTTAGCCATTTTAATGGGTGTAGGGTGGAATCTCAGAGTCATACTGATTTTCATTTTTCTGATGACTAAGGAACTTGAACATTTCTCTAAATGCTACTTATCCATTAGAGATTTCTCTCTTGAAAATTCTGTTTAGCTCTCTATCTCATTTTTTTAATGTGGTTATTTAGTTAGGTGTTATTTAACTTCTAGAGTTCTTTATATATTTTTATGTATTAGACCTCTGTTGGTTGTAGGGTTCGTTGTGATCCTTTTCCCATTTGGTAGGCTGCTCTTTTGTCATATTGGTGGTGTCCTTTGCCTTAGAGAAGCTACTCAATTTCACAAGGTCCCATTTAAAAGTTGTTGGTCTTAGTTTCTGAGCTCTTGATCTTCAGGAAGTTGTCTCCTGTACCAATGAATTCAAGGTTATTCCCAACAATATCTTCTATTAGATTTAATATATTAAGTTTTATATTGATGTTTTTGATCCACTTCTACATGAGTTTGAGCAGAGTGGTAAATTTGGATTTATTTGCTTTCTTCTACATGTAGACATTAAGTTAGACCAGAACCATTTGCTGATTTCTTTTTCCTTTGTCTTGTTTTGGCTTCTTTGTGTATGTTTATTTCTGGTTCTTTAATACAATGCCAGACAGATCAACCTGACTGTTTCTAAACCAATACCATACAGTTTTTATTACTATTGCTCTATAGTACAACTTGAAATCAGGGATGGTCATACCATCAGATGTTTCTTTATTCTACAGTATTGTTTTAGCTATTCTGAGTATTTTTCTTTTTCCATATGGAGTTGTGATTTGTTTCTTCAAGATGTATAAGGAATTAGTTTTCAATTTTGACTGGAATTGCAATGAATGTAAATTGCTTTTGATAAGATGATATTTTCAATAATTTAATCCTATTAATCTATGAGCATGGGAGATCTTTCCATCTTCTGATATCGTCTTATTTATTTCTTCAGTGACCTAAAGTTCTTGCCATACTGGTCTTTCTTTTGTTTGGTTAGAGTTTCCAGAAGATATTTTGTATGTTTGGTGCATATTATGAAGGGTTTTGATTTCTTTCTTGGGGCATTTACCAATTGTATAAAGGAGGACTACTGATTGTTTTCAGATAGTTTTGTATCCAGTTATTTTGCTAAGTTGTTTATCAAGTGTAAGAGTTCTCTGGTAGAACTTTAGAGGTCACTTATGTGAACTAATGTATCATTTGTGAATAGGAGAATTTTAATGATTGTTTCTGCTTCCTTGGGTGATATGATACTATTTCATTATCTAACTGATCTTGATTTAACTTTATTAAGTGGTATCTATACAGAAAAATCACTAATTTAATTTAGATATTCCAATTTTATAGAGTACATATTATTGAAGTAAAGTCTAATGATTCTTTGTAATTCTTCTGTATCTGTTATTATGTGCCCCTTTCCATTTATCATTCTACATTTGGATATTATCCCTATGCCTCTTATTTAGTTTGGCTAAGGGTTTGTCTATCCTGTTGATTTTCTCAAATAACCAGCGTTTGGTTTCATTGATTCTTCATATTTTTCTCTTGGGTTCTCATTGACTGATTTTAGCCCTGAGTGTGATTATTTCCTGCTATCTACTTCTCTTGGGTGTATTTGATTCTTTTCATTCTAGATGTATTCTGTTTAGTTGCTAAAAAGAGATCGCTCTGATTTCTTTGTGAAGGCACCGAGTGCTATGAACATTAGTCATGGCACTGTTTTCATAATTCCCTATAGTTTTTGAGATGTTTTGCCTTCATTTTCATTTAATTCTTTTTTTTTTTTTTTTTTTTTTTTTTTTTTTGGTTTTTCGAGACAGGGTTTCTCTGTGTAGCCCTGGCTGTCCTGGAACTCACTTTGTAGACCAGGCTGGCCTCGAACTCAGAAATCCTCCTGCCTCTGCCTCTCAAGTGCTGATTTTCATTTAATTCTAGCAAGTCTTTAACTTCTTTCTTTATTTCTTCTCTGACCCAGTAGTTACTGAATTGGGAGTGGTTCAGTTTCAATGAGTTTGTAGGCTTTCTTATGTTTCAGGTGTTATAGATGTCCTGCTTTAATCTATGGTGATCCAATTAGATGCAAAGTATTATTTCTGTCTTCTTGTATCTGGTGAGGTTTGCTTTGTGACCTATTTTATGGTCAATATTGCAGAAGATTCTGTGAGGTACTGAGAAGAAAGTATGTCATTTTGTGCTTGAGTGAAATGTTTTGTAGATATGTTTTGGGTCCATTTGATTCATAACTTCTGTTAGTTTCATTATTTTTATGTTTAGTTTCTGTTGATGACCTGTTCATTG
This sequence comes from Tokudaia tokunoshimensis, assembly GCA_036184795.1. NCBI lineage: Eukaryota > Metazoa > Chordata > Mammalia > Rodentia > Muridae > Tokudaia > Tokudaia tokunoshimensis. The sequence continues at coordinate 15,408,533 of BTHU01000011.1, forward strand.
GTAAAAGTGGAGTGTTTAAGTCTCATACTATTAGTGTGTGGGGTTTGATGTGTGATTGTAGTTTTAATGATGTTTCATTTATGAATGTGAGTGCCCTCACATTTGGGGCATAGATGTTCAGAATTGAGACATTATTTTGGTGGATTTTTTCTTTGATAAGTATAAAGAGTCCTTTCTATTCCTTTGATGACTTTTCTTTGAAAGTCAATATTCTTAAATATGAGAATGGCTACTAAGCTTGTTTCTTGGATCTGTTTACTTGTAAAAACTTTTTCCAGCCATTTATTCTGAGGTACTGTCTATCATTGTTGCATTTTTCCTGTATTGAGCAGGATTGATCCTGTTAAAGTGTCTACTTTCTTAGTTCATGCATTTTTATTAGGGAATTGAGACCATTGATACTAATACTCAATGGTTATTAATCCTTGTTACTTTGATGTTGGTGTTGGTAATGTGTACGTGCGTGTGTGTGTGTGTGTGTATGTGTGTGTGTGATTCTCTTCTTTTAGTTTTACTTGTGTGAATTTATTTATTTATTGTGTTTTCTTTGATGTAGTTACCCTCCTTGTGTTGGAGTTTTCCTTCTAATATTCTCTGTAGGACAGGATTAGTAGAAATTTATTATTTAAGTTTGGTTTTGCCAGGTTATATCTTGGTTTCTCCACATATGGCATTTGACAGCTTTGTTGGTATAGTCATGCAGACTGTCATCTATGGTCTTTTAAGGTCCACAAGACATCTGCCCAGGCCTCTCTGGCCTATAGAGTCTCTGTTGAGGAGTCAGATGTAATTCTGGTAGATTTGCCTTTTAATTTTACTTTGCCCTTTCCCTTGCTGCTTTTAATGCTTTTATGTTGTCATTGCTGTTGTTGTTTGTTTTGTTTTGTTTTGTTTATCACATAAAGTGTTTTGATTGTCATGTGGCACGAGTATTTTTTTCTGATTCAATCTACTTGGTATTCTGTAAGCTTCTTGTACATTTATATGCATCTCATTCCTTAGGTTATATTAATTTTCTTCTATGATTTTGTTAAAGATATTTTCAGGTCCTTTGAACTTGGAATCTCCTTCTTCTATTTCTGTTTTTTTTTTTTTTTGGATTTGATCTATTTATAATGTCCCAATTTTTCTGGATGTTTTGTGTTAGGAAGAGTTAATATTTTCTTTGACCTATGTGTCAATTTCTCAATTTCTTCTATCATATAATCATATTGTCTATGCCTGATATTCTTTCTTCCATCTCTTGTATTATGTTGGTGATGCTTTAGTCTGTAGTTACTGTTCTCTTTCCTAGGTTTTTTACCTTCTCCAGGATTGTATCAGTGTTTTTTTCTTCTATTTACATTTTCAGGTCTTAAACAGTTTCATTCATTTCCTTCTCCTTTTTGATTGCATTTTTCTATATTTCCTTAAGGGTTTCATTTATTTCCTCTTTAAAAGCCTCAGACATCTTCAAATCATTAGATTTAACATCATTTTCTGACACTTAGGATGTGTTAGGATATCTTGGGCTTGCTGAAGTAGCATGGCTTGGTTTTGGTGATGCCATATTGCTCTGGTTTTTGTAGATTGTGTTTTTATTCTTTTTTATTCTTGGATATTTTATGTATTTACATTTCAAATGTTATCCCCTTCCTTGTTTCCCCTCTAGAACCACCCCTATCACATCCCACCTGCCCCATTTCTATGAGGGTGCCCACTGACCCATCTACCCAGTCCTATCTCACTGCCCTGGCATTCCCCTACACTGGGGAATAGAGACTTCCCAGGGCCAAGGCCTCTCAACCTATTGATGCCATACAAGGCCATCCTCTGCTACATATGATTCTGAGGCCATGAGTTCCTCCATGTTTACTCATTGGTTGGTGCTTTAGTCTCTAGAAGGTCTAGGATAACTGGTTGGTTAATATTGTTATTCTTCCTAAGGGGTTGCAAACCTCTTCAGCTCCTTTAGCACTTTCTCTAACTCCCCAATGGTGTCTCTGTGCTCAGTCCAATGGTTGGCTATGAGCACCTGCCTCTGTATTTGTCAGGCTCTGGCAAAGCCTTTCAGGAGACAGGTGTAACATGCTCCTGTCATCAAACACTTCTTAGCATCTGCAGTAGGGTCTGCATTTGGAGTCTGTATATTGGATGGATTCCCAGGTGGGGTAGTCTCTAGATAGTCTTTTCTTCAGTCTCCGCTCCACAATTTGTTCCTGTGTTTTCTTTAGACAGGAGCCATTCTGGGTTAAAATTTTGGAGATGAGTGGATGGCCCTATCCCCCAGCCAGGGACCTGCTCTAAGCTCTGGATATACCTTCTACATGTTCTCCCTCCCCTTTGTTGGGTATTTCAGCTAATGTCATCACTGTTGGGTCCTGGGAGCCTCTTGCTTTCCTGGCTTTAGAGACTTGCTGGTGGCTACTCCCAGTTCCCCTTCTCCCATTGCTACACACCTCTGTTCAAATTCCTCAATTATTGATTGTCCCTGGAGTTGGCAGGGATGGTAATTTCTGATGGCAGCAAACCTCTGGGACTGCAGTTAGAGCTGGCAGTCCCTGATGGCAGCAGGCTTCTGGGGTTGGAGGTAGAGTTGGTTGTCCCTGATGGCAGCAGGTCATTGAGATTGCAGGTAGAGGTTTTTTGGTTTTTGTTTGTTTGTTTGTTTGTTTGTTTGTTTGTTTTTTTGTCCTTGGTGGCAGCAGGGTTCCAGGGGTACAAGCAGAGCTGATAGTCCCTGATGGCCTCAGAGTTCTGGTCGTTCTCAGTGAGAGCAGGCATCTAGGGATAATGGTTTCTGATAGCAGCAGGCCTCTAGGATTTCAGGTAAAAGTGTTGCCTGGAAGATGGAGTATAGACAGGTTAGGGTAGACATCATGGGTGTTGTATTGGTCAATGGAATCAGCAGACAAGTATTGAGGCATGGGGATCTCACCTGCTTGTTCTGGATGGCATCAGGCCTCCAGGGATACAGGCAGACCTGGGAAATGGAGGGCAGAGGGAAAGGGTGGAACTTGGGACTAGGTTTGCCCGAAGGGGCCAGCAGATCAAGATAGGAGTCTTACTTTGTGATCCCTGATGGTTGAAGTCCTCCCATATTAGAGGTAGAGTAGATGTGTGGACTGGAAGGCAGAGCACAGAGTGGTCTGAATAGATTGCAGGGCTCCTGGGCATTCTGGAGTACACTGCGGGCAGGAGACTGGGGGTGGGGGACAATTCAGCTGCTTGTTTTGGGATAAGTAAACCTCCAGTGATGCAGCCAGAGCTGCCCAGGCAATTATCACAGTTTTAATATAGTATTTGATTATGAAAGGTATGTTTATAACTATTTGGTCTATAATCACACAATGAAAGAGATTTAAGGAATTTATTTATAAAATCTGTAAAACAAATTATTAAAACTAAAAGAATCTAAGGAAGTAAAAAATACTGTTTGGGCAGTCAGATTCTCATTAAACCTGTTTGTGTGGTTTTCTCTAATTTTCTAATAAATAGTTATCGCAGTACTTTTTACAAAGAAAAATCATAGTAAATAATGAGAAACAAAGAATTGAAAGAGGTGAATTTCCACCTGTTGTACAAGACCATCCCGTAGCTGAATTACCATCCTCCTCAGAATTTCAGCTGTACCTGCTTACAAAATACCATCATTGATATTCTTGTCTGAGGACCTTCACTCATAGAAGGACTATGGAGAATAATGGAACCATCATATGAATATTACAGCTTTTCTCATAAAACATTTTTGTGTGTTTTTTAATTTTTATATTTTTTTTTAGAAATTGCATCTGTTGGGATCCAGGAATCTCCCCACAGACCACACAGATACTGATCTCCATCAAGGAGGGATAGTTTATTGAACACATACCTTGGTACTGATCAGTTTGGGATACAAGTCACACTCAGAAGCTGAGACTCTGATACCAAGCCAAAATCATAGATCACTTTTAAGCCTGAAATCAACAAATCAACAAACATCTGTTTCAAGTTTTATGTATATGTACGTGTCAAGCACTGTAATATATATATATATATATATATATATATATATATATATATATTACATAGAAGGAAAATAACTTTGTTGGCTTTAAAACTGAAGGTACTATATGTATTGCATGAAAATATATTTTTAAATAAAAATAAGTTTCTTTGATGAAGAAAGAGAGCCACACTTATCTGAGGGTATTAATATATAGAATACCATTAAAAATATAGTAGTTTAGGGGAAGTGGCTCTAGTAGGTTCTCATAAGTGTTGTATGGCCTTATAATACACAAGTAGAACTAGTTTACATTATTGGGCAGAAATATTCTTTAATCAAGCTGGTCTTGAGTCCAATTAAACAGCTGTTGGCTAACCTACAGAATGTTTTGCTATTCCTTTCAGTTTGCAGGCACTATATCTTGGTAAGAATGTTGGTTACATTACTCCCTGGACACTTTGCATATCACCTGACAATATAATAAAAGCTAGCCCTCAGGGTGGAAACCTCAATGTCAGGTCCCATTTGTTCCTACAAAGTATGTGTTCAATGTCTACATTGTCTTCCACAATTTGATCTTAACTTCTGCTTCAGCAAAACAACAAAGAGCAATGGCTGTATGCTGTATTGTTTTGGGAGTCTTTTGGATCCCCTGACCAGCTAATTCAAGAGAGGTTTCTCTTAGCACTATAGTTTTGCTAATCTATGAATGTTAGAGGGAGCATCATAACCCAATAGAGATAGCATTACTTTTATATCTTAATTTGTATACTTCCCTAAAAGCTCTTTGTGATTTCTTTCACATTAAATGATCCTGCTCCATCATTGCTGAACAATATTTATAACTTTGAATAAAAATTATTCATTAAGATGGCTTCTGCATCAAAATTATTGATCACGTCTTATGATTAAAATGATGCACATGGACTGTATTATTTAGCTATTAACCTCAATGTACATGTACTCTGTGATCTTTTTCTGATCAATTTCAATAAAAAAATCTTATTTAAAATACTTAATATTGTAAAGAACACTTGGAAGCACTGCAGTTGTTTGACTTGGTACACAATGAAAATTATTACATATGCTTAGCATCAGAAGCTATGTATGTATGTATGTATGTATGTATGTATGTATGCATGTCACATTCTTCTGCTTTAGGCTAACGACACCTGTCCCTACAATATGTACTTCGACAGTGCTGTGGACTTCATAATATACTATAATCTTAACCTTAAATATAAAAAGCATGAAAGAGATTTTACATAGAAGGGAAAATACTTTTTTGGCTTTAAGACTGAAGGTACTATATGATATATGATTTCCATAATTCCAAAAAGCAGAAAGAAGTCCACAGTTCACAAACCATAAAGAAACATAGATCAGCATTATGTTTTACACCAATACTTGAATTATGCCAACATTATGAAAAACATGAAAACAGAAATTTTATCAAAGCTTTCAGACATAAAATCAAAATTGTTGGCATTCTAACTACATTTCTGTGACCAATGGACCAAACTGAGAATTTAGCAAAGTTAGACCTATAATTTTGATCCAGGAATATGTGTTCATGTTTTTAAGAGTGTGTATTTGTAAGTCTTTACTACATAGCAATAAGAGCTAGAATACCAATTTCCTTCCTTTCTGGTCGTTGAGCCACATTTTCTTTTTGGTTTCTTTTCTTTCATTTTTTAACAACTTTATTTTTTTAAATGTATAAATTGGAGTCTTATGAGAGAAAAACTAGTAAAAACATTTATAGCGAATTCATTTATTTTTTAATATAATCTTTATTTATTTATTTATTTAACACTACAGATTTTATTCCCCTCCTGGTCCACCCTCAGACTGTTCTACATCCAATACCTTCTCCTCAACCCTGTCTCCATGAGGATGCCCTGACGCCCTAACCCCCCACCCCAGCAGAACTCTAAACTCCCTGGGGCCTCCAGTTTCTTGAGGGTTAGGTGCATCTTCTCTGATTGAACCCGGACCCTGCAGTCTTCTTCTGTATATGTGTTAGGGGCCCCATATCAGTTGGTATAAGCTGCCTGGTTGGTGGTGCAGGGTCTGAAAGATCTCAGGGGTCCAGATTAATTGAGACTGCTGGTCTTCCTAGAGTGTCACCCTCTTCCTGAGCTTCTTCCAGCTTTTCTCTAATTCAACCACAGGGGTGAGCAGCTTCTGTCTATTGGTTGGGTGCTCATATTTGCATCTGACTCTTTCAGTTGCTTGTTGGGTCTTTCTAGATGATAGTCATGATAGGTCCCTTTTTGTGAGCGCTCCATAGCCTCAGTAATACTGTCAGACCTTGTGACCTTCCCTTGAACTGGATCTCACTTTGGGTCTGTCTCTGGATCTTCTTTTCCTCAGGTTCCTCTCCATTTCTATCCCTGCAGTTCTTTCAGACAGGAACAACTATAGGTCAGAGTTGTGACTGTGGGATGGTCCCTCCTCCCTTATTAGATGCTCTGTCTTCCTGCTGGAGGTGGGCTCTATAAGTTCCCTCTCCCTACTGTCAGGCATTTCATCTAACGTCCCTCCCTTTGAGTCCTGAGAGTCTTTCACCTCCCAGGTCTCTGGTGCATTCTGGAGGGTTCTTCCCAATCTTCTACACCAGGAGGTTGTCTGTTTCCTTTCTTTCTGCTAGCCCTCAGGGCTTCAGTCCTTTTCCTTCACCCAACTGCAGATCCGGTTCCCCTCTTCAGCCCTCTATCCACTTTCCCTCCCAGAACCCTCCCTTCCTCCCTCATTGTGATTGCTTTCTTCTCCCTCCCAAGTGGGTCCTAGGCATCCTCACTTGGACCCTTCATCTTATTGATCTTTTCGAGTTTTGTGGACTGTATCTTGAGTATTCTGAACAGTTTTTTTTTTTTTTTTTGGCTAATATTCACTTATTAGTGAGTACATACCATGCATGTCCCTTTGGGTCTAAGATACCTCATTCAGGACAAGAAATAGATCTACCTGAAGACCCAGTAATACTGCTGTTGGGAATATACCCAAAAGATGCCCACCATGCCATAGGGGCATGTGTTCCACTATGTTCTTAGTAGCCTTATTTATGATAGAAGCTGGAAACAACCCATAATTTCATGACAGAAGAATGGATACAGAAAATGTGGTTCATTTTCACAATGGAATACTACTCAGATATTAAGAACAAGGACATCCTGAGTTTTGCAGGCAAATGGATGGAACTAGAGAACATCATCCTCTTGATTTCTGAGACTACTAAATACATGCTCACACTTTTCTGATGTGTATATCAGATGCATATTTTGATGGAATCTCTTTCCAAAATTGCTCTTATTTGAAATCAGTCATGAACCTGATTATTTGCTCTCAGAATCCAGTTATACCTGATAATGCTTAGCATTGTAAGACTTTAAAATTTTCTAAGCACAGTTATAAAAACAGGGTGATGAGGTTGGAGTGGGCGAGTGGGTGGGGGGAAACCTCATAGAAGCAGAGTTAAGGGGTATGGGAAAGGAGGTTCCTGGGAGGAGGGGAGAACCAGGAAAGGGGATAACATTTGAAGTATAAAGAAAGAAAATATCCAATAAAAAAGGAAAAACAAAACACTAGAACAAAAAAGTTAAGAAAAGAAATAGCACATAAGATATTTAAATGATTCTAGAAGCACTGTGGGAAGAATTTTATAGGAACTCTGTACAAATATTTGCAGGCAGAGTGTGTGTTGTAGAAACATCAAGAACAATGATATAGTTAATTGATTGTAGAACACCTGTCTATTGTAAGCAATCTCCTAAAAATAAGCTTTGAATTGTGATTACCTATCTGAATTTACCAAACCTACAAGGTCTCAATAATATCTTTGTCCAGAATATTAAATAAGGAAAAAATCTGATTATCTATGTGACAATATGTCCAGAAACAACATTTAAGATATGTCCTTGCTAATGTATTCTTACTTGAGAGTGGTGGTGTTCATTGTTTATTAGGGAAGGAAGAAGAACACATATTAAAGAAATAGGCATCTTACATTCATTTTTTAATGCAACTTGAAGAGCTCTGCTCTAATAAAATATGGCTCATGAGTGTGAACTGAATGTAAATGTTTTTATTTTGCAACATTAATGATTGTTAAAAATGACAACATTATAGATGCAATTTTGAGATAACATAAAATACACTCAACTCATTTTTTTCATTAATGGGCTGAAAGAATTGTCACTGAAGCATTTGCATCATCAATCAGTGGAAGGCAGGAAAAGTTCCTGTGCCTTCTGAGTTTGAATTAGGAAATAAATCGATTCATTTCTCCTACCATTAACCTTCCCAATGAACGTACTGAGCTTTAGTCAGTCCCTGATTAGTAGCAATTAAAATAAAACATAATTAGCAGCATCTCAATTATCTCAAACTCATTTTAAGAAATAATTTTCTCATTCCTTTGCTCCTATAGAGAGCAACAAAATAGTGTATTTTTATTTTCAATACAAAAGTACAAAAATAATGGAATAGAATGCTTCCATGTTAATTAATTAAATGATAAAAAATTATCTATCACATAGTTTCATAAGTCATTTTCATATTGCTAATACATTTACTTTATGATTAATAAAGTAAAAAAATCAATATAACCTATAAATGTATATAATATATGCTTATGTATGCATATTATATGTATACAGAGACATATGGGAATATTTTACATTTGTTATGCATAAATTGATTATAAAAATTTTAATTTACCTTTAAAAATCTTTAATTATTAAGAAGTACAATAAGAAAATTTGTGTAAGAGTAAATACATTGTAACTATAAATATTTGGACATTTTTCTCACTTTGATATCATTTAAGAAAAATAGATTTAAATCATTGTTGAGAACTTATTTGGATAAACAAATGCAGAAACCAAAGAATCTGTAAATAAAGATGGTTTTACAAGACATTGGATATATTTTAACTTCCTATCTTGGAAGATGTTTTGAGTTCTGCTTTTAAATGTAATTATTTTAACATGATGATCTGGCTTTTATCTGGCATACAATTGCTTGTTAGGTCAAGGTAGCAGGATTTCCATTAGTTTGCATGGGGTTTTGCAATAGGTAGTATATTCCAGGACATCCAGGGCAACACCTTGAAACTCTATCAAAACAGAAAAATAGAGCAATGAAAAAGTTTAAATATGAAAGGATTAATTCAGGAATTCTGGAAAGGTCATGGAACACTTGCCCCTCCCAGAAGGACAAGTGTTCCCCCTCCCATTAGGGAGAGGGTAAATTACATTTCTCAAACCACAGCGCAGTCCATGTGGCTAGGAAAGGCCCAGAGTTCATTGGCCACCTATCTCATCCCCTAACAACCAATTAGTTTAAATATAATACTCTTCTGCAAATCACAGTGTGCCTAATGGCAGCTGCCCTGATTACTGTATAAAAGGCCTGCATAGCCTGGAGTGCATATTGTTCTGTTTCCATGTGCAGGGCAACCCCAGCATGCTGGATAATAAATAAAAATCCTGCTCTTTTATTCATTGATTCCCTTGTCCACGTGATCCACTCACGGGGTGTCTCCAGTAAGTAAAGACTCCCTCAAGTCTTACAAATAGAGGTAAAAGAATAGTACAGACTAACATAACATATTTTAAGTGCAGAAAACTTATTTATCATTATTATAAAATTAGAAGTGTCACGTGTTTGTGTAATAAAATACTTATTAATGCATGCCCTACTTTTATAAGCAACTGAAATGCATTATTTTACAAAGATTTCTTTCCTCAATTTAACATTTTGTAAGTGCTACTAAATAATAAGTAGAAATACTAAACTAAATTATATTTGGAAAAATAATAACATTTATTAATAAGACCATTTTTGTAATAGAGACCATATTGCATATCATCTACAAACATATATGGTATAGTGAATTTCAGTGAGATACCACTGAAGTATTTATGACTCCATAAATGAGCTCCTCAACATACTGATCTTAAAAAGTTGGCAGTGGGAGTATTCTGCTAGCAGCCTTCAGATAAAATGTAGAACTCTCAGCTTCTCCTTCACCATGCCTGCATGGATACTGCCATGTTCCTGCCTTGATGATACTGGACTGAACCTCTAAACCTGTAAGCCAGCTCCAATTAAATGTTGTCTTTATAAGAGTTGCCTTGGATTTTGCACCAGGGAGCCAGGCAGCTCCACAGACTTCTGTGCATGGCCCACTAGGAAGAGGGTGATCTCCCAGCAGCACTTTGATTTCTGGAGAGTGCAAAGGTGAGATCTCCTCCTTCTCTCTGGAAGGGAACAACTAGGAGCACACAGGGCATACGATCAGTGGAGCTGCTGGGACAGCAGTCTTTCCTTTTGGCCACCATTTGCAGCAGGGAGCCAGGAAGCTCCAGAGCCTTCTGTGCACAGACCCTGCCAGAAGAGAGTTGGTCTCTCAAGAGTACAGATACAGACTTACAGGCCCACAGGAGGACAAGCTCCAGCCAGAGACAGCAAGACCAACTAACAAAAAATAACCAGATGGTGAAAAGCAAGCTCAAGAACCCTACCAACATAAACCAAGGCTACTTGGCAACATCAGAACCCAGATCTCCCACCACAGGAAGTCCCAGATACCCCAACACACCAGAGAAGCAAGAGTAAGATTTAAAATCTCATCTCATGATGTTGATAGAGGACTTCAAGATGGACATAAATAACTCCCTTAAAGAAATACAAGAAAACATGGGTCAACAGGCAATAATCCTTAAAGAGGTAACACAAAAATTCCTTAAAGAAATACAGGAGAACATGGGGCAACAGGTAGAAGCCCTTAAAGAGGAAGCATAAAAATCCCTCAAAGAATTGCAGGAAAACACAAACAAGTGAAGGAACCTACAAAACCATCCAGGATCTAAAAACAGGAAGTAGAAACAATAAAGAAATCACAAAGTAAGATATGTCTGGAGATAGAAAACCTTGGAAAGAAGTTAGGAAACATAGATGCAAACCTCAACAATAGAATACAAGAGATAGAAGAAAGAATCTCAGGTGCTGAAGAAAACATTGCCTCAACAGTCAAAGAAAATGCAAAATGAAAAAAGCTTGTAATCTAAAATATCCAGGAAATCCAGAACACAATGAAATCAAACCTAAGAATTATAGGTATAGAATAGAGTGAAGATTTCCAACTTAAAGGGCCAGTAAATATCTTCGACAAAATTATAGAAGAAAACTTCCCTAACCTAAAGAAAGAGATGCCCATGAACATACAAGAAGCCTACAGAACTCCAAACAGACTGGGCCAGAGTAGAAAATCCTCCTGGCACATAATACTCAAAACAGCAAGTGCACTAAACAAAGAAAGAATATTAAAAGCAGTAAGGGGTAAAGGTCAAGTTACTTATAAAGGCAGGCCTATCAGAATTATACCAGACTTCTCACCTGAGATGATGAAAGCTAGAAGATCCTGGGCTTATCTCTAAGATCACCAATCACAGACCCTAATAGAACACAAATGCCAGCCCAGACTACTATACCCAGTAAAACTGTCAATCATCATAGATAGAGAAACCAAGATATTCCATGATAAAACCAAATTTACACAATATCTTTCCACAAATCCAGCCCTACAAAGAATAATAGGTGGAAAACACTAACACAAGGAGGGAAACTACACCCTGAAAAAGCAAGATAGTAATCTTCTTTCAACAAACCCAAAAGAAGATAACCACTCAAACATAAAAGTGACATCAAAAATAACAATCACTAATATCAGAGATATCTTCCATCTAAATCTTCAATTTTATCAGAAAATGTCTATAATTCCACTTTCAATCAACTTATAAATATTTTTAGGCCTATCATTTTATCTGTATAATTTTCCATGATAATCTTCAATTTTAACATGTTTTTCTATATATTTCTTCAATTTTATCAGAAATATTTTCCTTGTAGAGCTTCAATTTTTATCAGAAAATGGTTGTAATTCTACTTTCAATCAACTTAGAATTATTTTTATGCCTACCATTTTATCTGTAATTTTCCATGATAATCTTCTATTTTAACATATTATTCTATAATTTTCAATAATTTTATCAGAAATATTTTCCACATAAATCTTCATTCTATCGTAAAATGTTTCTACTTCCTTTTTCAATTAATTTAGCAATGCTTTTTATGTCTACCATTTTACTCTTTAATTTTCCATGAAAACTGTCAATTTTAACGTGTTTTTCTATAGATTTCTTCAATTTTGTCAGAAATACTTTTCATGTAAATCTTCAATTTCATCATAAAATGTTTTTACTTCCTTTTTCAATAAAAAAATATTGGCAGTACAAAATGTGGAAGTCTGGTAGTTTGTCTAACATCACAAAAGAAGTTAGCAGCACAAAGCATCAGGAGGTAACATTTAAATGTGGTTAGAAGAGTCCCTGTGTCAGATACTGGAGTGGAGATCTTTGTGGTCCTTGTTATTGACTGAATAAGACATGCAAATCAGTTAATTTCATTTTTATAAGGGATTGTTAAATGAACGTGTTGGAAAAGCAAAAAGAGATGATGATGGCCCTAAAGAGATTTTTTTTCCAAGTAGATACCAGAGAAATGCAATTAGCCTACTTTCCCTCTCAGCTTCAGAGATGACTTGAAGTGGAAAAAAAACAGAGAAAGTTGTCATGTATAGCATGGCAGGGGCCTGAAGAGAGGGATAGACTTTTAGGTTTGAAACATAAAAGGAATTTTTTTCCTTTTGTGTTTCCAATGAGTAGCTTTTTCTATATGCCAACAGGCAGAGACCATGAGTTTACCTTGCAACTGCATGGGCAAAGAGGGGTTGCCCAGAGACAGCTGTAGGGAACAAGTGAGTAGCAGACAGGGAGTCTGTGTTCTAACAATTATGGTTCAGTTTCACAACAATTTCACTTGTATTGTGTATATATTAGAGAAGAGGAAATAGCCCAGGTAAAAGGATAGTTTATGTGGGGATATAGAAAGTATGCCTAATGAATGCTGCATTTTTGAGAAACACTTAAGAAGCCTAATGTACCCAAAATGAAAATTTGAGATTGAAAAATCTAGTGGTCATGGAGATAGAATATTTTTTATGAGTAAAGAACTGAAAGTAGACTATTTTTTACTACTTTTATTTTTTTACAGTCCAGCCACTGTCTCCTCCTAGTCTTCCCTCCCACATTTCTCATCCCATTCCTCATCCCTGACCCCCTGTCTTCATGAGGATGCTCCACCCTGCAGACCTCGCCACTCCCTGGGGCCTCAATTCTCTCAAGGGTTAGGTCTATCATCTCCCACTGAGGGCAGATCTGGCAATCCTCTGCTGTATATGTGTCAGGTGCCCCGGACCAGCTCATGTATGCTACCTGGTTGGTGGCTCAGTGTCTGAGAGTTCTTGGTGGTCCAGGCTAGTTGAGACTGTTTGTCTTCCTATGGGGTCACCCTCCTCCTCAGCCTCTTCCAGTTTTTCCCTAATTCAACCAGAGGAGGCTGGCTTCTTCTTTTTTTTTTTTTCTTTCTATATTCTTTATTTACATTCCAAATGATTTCCCCTTTCCTGGTTCCCTCCCTCTCTGAAAGTCCCATAAGTCCTCTTCCCTCCCCCTACTCCCCATTTGCCTAAGAATTTCATGAATTCATTGTTTTTAATTGCTGAGTTGTATTCCATTGTATAAATATAAATGGAAAATATCTCTGATAAAATTGAAGAAATATATAGAAAAACACGTTAAGATTGACTATTTCACAGAAAAATTATACAGATAAAATGGTAGGCATAAAAATATTCCTAAATTGATGGAAAGTGGAATTATAAACATTTTCTGATAAAACTGAAAATCTGTTCATTGGCTTGGTATACATATCTGCATCTGGTCTTTCAGCTAATTTTGGGCCTCTGGGAGGGCCTCCATGCTAGGCTCCTATCTGTAAGCACACCATAGCAACAGTAATAGTGTCAGACCTTGGAGCCTCCTTTTGAGATGCATGGGGGACCCTCTAGATTATGCCAAAGATCAGGGAAGTGAGAGATGCTCAGGACTCAGAGGGTGAGGCCTTAGATCAAATGCCCAACATTGGGAAGAAGGAACTTGTAGAGACCACCTCCAGTACAAAGACAGGGCATCAAGTGAGGGATGGGGTCGCCATTCCACAGTCAAAAACTCTAATCCAGAATTGTCCCCATCTAAAAGAACTTCTGGGACAAAATGGAGAAGAGACTGAGAGAAAGGAGGTCCAGTGACCAGCCCAAATTGGGATCTTTTCTTTTATTTACATATCAATTTAGTTATTTATTCCAGGTACTTTTTTAATTATCCTATGAATCAGCATCCTGTGACCCCAGCACTTTGATTATTAGGAGATGGCAAGCACACATTTTTTTTTTAACATTCTACAGATGCTAAACTAGGGTTGGACCCAATCCATAAATTACCATTTCTACCACACCTGGGCCTAACCTTGCGGTGACCCAGGCTGATCCTGAACTCAGGAATCTGCCTGTCTTTGTGTCTTCCTACCTTTGTGTCTTTCTGACAAGCTGGCTCATTAATGCAGCTGCCTTTGTTCCTTTAGAGTAGTAAAGCCCCTCCTAATTCATACTGCATCCTTATATTTTTGCATAGTTAAAAATTACATATGTTTGAATTCATATATTTATAGCTATTTCCTAGAGCCTTAAGAACTGTCCTGAATGTCCCAGTATTAATCATTTTGCTGAGACATTAACCACATCTTTACTTCAAGGACTCCTGCTGTCTGAGCTTATCATGGAGTCATTAACTTAAACAGAGAGAATATTCCACAGAAGAATGTGAAATTATGTACGTTATTACACAAACAAGCCTTAAGCCCACAATAGCCTTGGACCCTCATGGAGGCTCAAATTGGGCCCTGTCCCAGGAGGAGAAACTATGTCCCCACCAGGGCCATGCCAGGCACCACAAAATCCTTTATGTATTATGGATAAAAAAAAACCATATTATTCTCAAGAACCCACATACATTTGTAACTAAGCAACTTGTTATAGATTAAAGTATAAGCAAGAAAGGCAATTTTCTCAGCCAGTTTCTCTTACTGACAGGATGCAATTTTGCTTACAAAGAAAGGGAGAATTATTTTATTATTTAATGTTAAAAAGTAATCTTATAAAAAAAATCTTAAAACAATCACAAATCCAAATTTTTATAAAATGTATATATATAAAAAAAATCAGCCCTTTTTACTTTAAATCCTAAGGGTGCATATCTACTCATTAACAAGAACCAGTAACTCATTAATTAAAATATCAGGAAGCTAAGGCAAAATTGGGTACAAGAATTTAATCATCACATCGATCACCAGCTTAGCTTTGGCAAAAGACGCACATCAGTTAGCACTATTCAAGCTGCTATTGTTCTTCTCTGACACCAAAAAAAAAAAAAAATCCCTCACTCAACTATTAAGAGTATGTCTTTCTAAACTTCTAATCCAGTCCTACAATTGTCTGTATTAATGCTACTAGTAAAAAGATCTTAATATAACTTTAATAACAATCTATATTTTCAAATTATTTCTAAGGGTTGTAGATGTTACTAACAATCTATAAGGGTCTGAAAATCACTGAAGGAAGACCACGGGCTCAGTGACTCTGCAAAAACAAATAGCATTTATTCTGCACCAACAACCGGCACTCCTTTTTTTTTTTTGTTTTTTGAAGTGGCGACCCCAGACAGAGGTATGCAGGCCTTCTTATAGGGAACCAGGAGAACTCTCTAGAAGAATTGGGTAATCTAAACTGTCATTGGTAGGTGCTAAGGGGTCACAGGAGGCAGTGGTCTGCATTTCTATGTCATGAACATTAAACAGAGGATGAAATAAGGCTGCCCAGCACAGATGGCCCATTCTGAGATAAGCTATTTCCCCATTTTTGTGATTATCCGCAGGCTGTTCTTTGGGCGGGGGGTTTTATGATCTTGTTCTGGGGATGCCTATGACCTATTTTCTGTGACTTATGTTCTGTACCTACTGCTGGTGCCTTAAGGCCTTTTTTTCAAAATCTGGCCTGGTCCGTAAATGGAGACAAATGGGGTCTTTAAATGGAGAAAAACGGGGTTCATGTTGTCCTTTCAAATCTACATCTCTAAGTTCTTTCTGAGAATGGTTGACGAATCGTTAATTTGCTCCAGCAGCAATGCTTGTAAAACATCAATCATTATTATTGTAAGTGTGAATGATACTGTGTAGTGAGGGGCTAGAAAACCCCTTAGAGTTTTCATAAACTTCATAGGTTATGACAGATGTGATGACTACTGCCGAGCAAATCTCCACACAAAAGAAAGTCCTCAAGACACATAGTCCTGAGCACACTCATTATGAGTGTGCTAACTGGTGGGTGGACGGCACTGATGAATTCTAAGCCTGCTTTGCAGTTCCTCTTGCACTGCTTCCAACAATACTCTGTAACGCTCGACTGTAGTGTTAAAAAGACTAGGTATGTTTGTCTAGCTTTTCCCTAATACACTATAAGTTGGCTTTTAATTTTGGAACTGATTTACCTGCAAAGTAACTTTACTGCTTCTTGAAAGGTATTTTTGTAAATCCTTACCCTAAGGACCTTCCTTTTCATAGTTTACATAGTAAATGTTTCACTAATGAACTTCATGTTGAAGAGACATGTATGACTTGAAATGTTATTTCCTCAGTATTTTTAACACCCTTAAAAGTAATTATTCATGGAAAGTTTGTTATTAGGATGATATTGTGATAAAAATCATTTAAATAATTTTTATGTTGTCTAGTGATGTGAAATTATATCAGACAAGAATATGAAAAAAAATGGGCTGTAATATAACTTGTGACTTATTATTCCAGTGCCCATGGCAGTACACTTACTCTCATTGGTGTTTAATCTCCTAACTTATCATATACTGCTGTCACATAGCTTTGGAAAATATATTTATCTGAAAACACATATTATAAAATAGGTAAAAATATTTTATTCCCTCCTGTGGTAATCCTGTAGTGCATATATGTTCTGTGTCTTCAATTATTTTTAGCCCTGTACTATGAAAATAATCTATAGAAAACAGAAATATGTCAGAATAGTAATAAACTCATAAATTAAGCAAATGTTATAGTTCTAATTTTGAAATCTTTACCATATGTTTCTTTTAACATTTACCTTTTCTGAGGTTGTGTAGGATTCTTGAAGCATATATTTTATATAAAATTAAACATAAATGCAGTTTCATAAATAGATAAAGATAAAATATTTGTTTTTATGTGTGCTCATCTTTAAAATACTATTATAAGAAACATTAAAAAAATTTAGATTAAAAATTTTATTTACTTTTGAATTATTTCTCTTATCTTTTGATATTACATAATTACTTCAATTCTCCCTTTTCTTTCTTTCTTCAAAACTCATATAACATCCTAACTCTTTTTAAAATAAATAGGCTTTTGGTCAGTAATTCTATTATATACAAAGTATATTATATATGTAAGGTTTATTATATAAAAATCTATTTTTAAATATATGTATTTCTAAATAAGTATAACCTGTCCAGCCTGTATCATGTTACTACCTTTCCATTCTCTCCACCTCTTCCACATGGTTCTCTGAGACTTCATTGGTGGGACTTTGATTAAGATAAGTGAACACTGTTTTTTTTATCATAGTCATATTGATGAGTATGAGTCTCTGAATTAATCCATCACTATAAAAAAAAATTTCTCTAACCCAACATGAAAACTTTACAAATCTATGTGAATAAGCACAAATTTTAAATGTAATATTTATTCACCAGATATAATTGCCATCTCAGGGCTTATTGCTTACTAAACTCACGCTTGTTATTTCTTTGACTGGTTCTACTTAGCTGCTCTGTCTCAAACGCCTCTCCAAGCTGATTAACTCAAACTGGCTTCTCTCAGCTTCTCACTGAATTGCTGTTCTTGGCCTCAGATTTACACTTGCAATTTGGCTCCTTCTTCTTATGAGGCTTCATCTCCCTGTGTTGATCTGCACTCAGCAGCTCTACACTGCTCTCATCGCACTGATTCCCAGCTGAAGCAACTTCTAAATCTCTCAATGTGCTATTCTTAAATAGCTTCTTGTGAGAGTTGGGTGTATCCTATCACTGACTCATTCTGTCAGATTTTCCTCTGATTCATCGCTTTGCCCATCAATTAAACGTAATTGTTTTAAATTAAAGGTATACTGTATGTCTGCATTCCAGTCAGACATTATAGACCTAGGTTTTTGGATGTGATCCAGATTTTGCCAGGGTAGCCATATAGCAAATACACAGAAATAAGTTCCACCCCTAGGGTGTATTATCTCACCAGTCATTGGTTTTGGTCAGATTTTCTTACCAGGCATGAAATTCTTTAAATGGAACAGTCCTCATATGCAACAAAAAATTGTTGATTACTCCTACAATTATGACATCTCTTTGGCATTATTAGTTCTATCATGCCCGTGGATTAGCATTCAAGGAAGGTCTAGCTATTGGATAAGAACACTGATGAATTCTCTTCCAGAAGCCAATATAGTATCTTTGAACACAAGTCATGGGGTGTTTTTATGCAGTTTTATTTTGATTTTTTTCTGTATTCTCTATTTAAAGTAAGCAATTCCTACAGAAATCTGGTGATAAAATCCAGTTGTGGTGGTCAACTAATAGCAATGTAAGTAGTTTTGTTTCATTCCTTCTGGACCTTCCTAAATTAATATGGCAGCATCTCATACACCTCACAGAAATGTTTATTTAATAATTCAGTTTTATTGGGAACAACATTGTGCATCCACTCAGAGTACCATTGTTAAGCTCCTGGTTTAGTCTTTTGGAGAACAGTATTGGAATTTTTGAAAGATTACAGTGACTCTAGATAGATTTCAGGAATATAGTCACTTTCACAATATCAGTTTTGTCTATCCATGAAGGTGGGAATCTTCATGCAATCAAGTATCATGATAAATTTCCTTAATGTCTTAAATTTTTATTGTACACTTTAGAATTTTTCCTAACAATATCATTTTTTGAATCTAACATGAGTGGAATTTTCCCTGTTTTATTTAATCAGGGAATTGGTTATTAGTATGCGAAATTTTGCTGGGTTATATGCATTGATATTAAATATTGGTAGGTACTTAAAGTTTATATTGATGTTGTCTTACAAAGAAGTCCTTTTGACATTCTTATTAACAAACTAAACTATGCTTAATTAAAAATCAACAAAACTTTATGTCAGGTACACTATATTAGGTTATGAAGTAAATAATAAATCATATCTCAGGACCCCTCACTTAAAATTCTCTTGATTCATTTTCTTGACAACTTAAATAATAAGCAAATCTTATTGCATGTTACCATTTTCTTCCTTCCTTCCTTCCTTCTTTCTTTTCTTTCTTTCTTTCTTTCTTTTCTTTCTTTCTTTCTTTCTTTCTTTCTTTCTTTCTTTCTTTCTTTCTTTCTTTCTTTCTTTCTTTCTTTCTTTCTTTCCTTTCATGGTGGTTTTAGACAGGGTCTTCCTGTGTAGCTGAGGTTGCCTCAAACTCACAATTATTATTTCTTTGTCTTCTGAATGTGAGAATTATGTTCATGTGGCCATGTTCTACAGTCATTAATTTTTATTATTAAACTTCATAACTCACATGATTATATATAATCACAAACTTTAAATAAATGTATATATTGTAAGGTATCATATGCTTGTTTAATTAAATGTATACTTTAATAACTTATAACAAAGGCTCTCACATTGTCAGAAATCCACAACTTTTAATTTGTTAGCATATTGTATATGTGTGTATTTGTCTATAACTATAACTTTTTGTATAATGAATATATTTAGCAGAAACTTATTTTCTGTTCTTAAGTTTGTAAAATGCTACTTCACTTATGAAAAAGTACTAATTTCTTCAATAATTTTCAATACTAATTTCTTCATATTTATACCATTATAACTATAAAAATTATATGTTAACTTCAGGCAATTTCAGATAAATTATGTGATTCAATTTTCATCATAATTTGAAAATTGAGTGTTTTCGTTATTGGATAAATTATCCTAAGTTACAAGAGGGCAAAAGACCACCATCAACTGTATCATTTAAGTTAAAAAGGGTGCTTTTCTAGGACATGAGGGAAATTTGAAATTATCTAGTAATATGCTCAGCTTATAAATGCAGCTATCAAAAAAGAAGTTGTAATCTATTAGGTTTTGTGCATACATCATATTAAATTAGTTTGCATAATATTTGGAAGTGTGTTTTCTATAAAAAGTGAATTATATGTGGTGAATGATGTTTTCCTTTCTCAATCTTTTTTATGTTGGAAAAATTATTTGTCATATTTAGTGCTATACTATAATTAAAGATATAGGGCACTTGCATGTTTTGTAATGGCATAAAGACATAAATATTTCTTTACATTATTTAATTTGTTTCTGAAATTGTTCCATTATTTATGAATTGTTCCTTCAATTTACTTAAATAACTCATATTTTCTTTTTTTGTATTTCTTTTCCCCACTCCATAATCATTCATAATGCATCTTAACTCCATATCAATTTATATAGACAATGATAGTCATTATAAAAGTTTCATAATATTAGTGAAGACAACAGGTGGCATTCAGTTTCAGGCAAGTATATATAACAGAAATATTAGAGATTTTTGTTCTTTTCCTGGTGATTGAAATAAATTATACATATAATTTATCTGTTTGGCACATTTATTAATTTGTACAAGAGGATGTATCATTTTATTTCAGGTGAAGTATAAAAAAAAATAATGGTTTCTCAGAGCTAAATTCTTACATAAATCTTGACTCTATAATTATAAATATTTCAAAATACTACAGCATAGATACATGCAGTTTACATTTTTACTAAGAAATCTCAAATAATTAATATATCCATTTATGGAAAATATGCTTGGATATTTCCATGTGTGTCAAGTAGTCAGATTATTCTACATAAAACTATATTTATGTCTATACTAAAATATAGAATACTGACTTATCACTGTTCAGAATTTTGTACATTACTTAGTTGTTTAATCAACAGAAAATGCATTTTATTATAAAATTTATGTGACTTCCTTAGTAACATATAAAATAAAATTAAATAACATATACTTGCTCTTGACATTTATGCCATTGATTAAGTTAATGCTATGCATATTCCTAACTCGAAGGTCTAGAAAATTTATATCTTAATATACAATCAATCATAACTAATTATACACTTTATTTTTTAAATTATTTACTTGGAATCAGTTTTCCAGTAAGAGCATGGTATTAGATAATGAATTTTTCTCCACTTAAGCATTTTTCAAAACTATCCTGAATTTCTACGTTCTATGATATTATTCAATTTGCTTTTCAAAGATTTTTAATTTTAAACCCTTAAACTCTGGATTTACTCATAGAGTTTTCTCTTTTCATGTTATTTTTTTATGGATTAATACTCATGCAATGTATATTCAAGAAGTGAATGCATATATATGATATCTCAGGGAGTAAATGTTATAATTGTTTATCACATGTGACACATAATTGTAAGTTGTTAGCTTCAACACTGGCTTTCAAAATAAATGCTATACTGAGAATTAGTGCTCACATTTATCACAAGATATCCATAATATTTTCATGCAAAACACCTGTACCTATTTAATATAAGACTTCTGTTTTGAGTAGGTGTCTAATAAATAAGTTCCCAAGATCTCCCTGGGAACAGACATCCTACTTTACAGAAAAACAAAAGGCATATACATGGGTAACGGACATCTTGTTTGGCAAGTTAAGACAGGAATGTTAGATAAGACAAGTCCAGAGTTCTGATTGATAAGTTTAGACATGAATGTTAGACAAGGTTAATTCCCTGCCAGAGTTTAGTACCCCAAGCAATGGGAACAGTATTAATGTACAACAAAGACATGTTTCTAAGAAAAATCTATTCCTCCACCCTGATTGGTGGGATAACCTGGCATAGATGTTTGTAGATATCAGGCTTAAAACGCTCTATAGGATCTTGGTTCAATGTTATGTTCATGTTTCTGCTCGCAGGTCTGCATCATGGCCCTCATTGACTCTTTCTCCCTGTGCTCCTCTTAAATTGCTTCTCTTTACTGTTCTATTCTTAGAAAAGTTGAGCTTATTCTCTCTCTGACTCATTCTGTCAAATCCTTCTCTGATTTTTAGATTTGTCTGCACCTCAAGTTAAACATCAATTTTAAATATGACTGCTTCCTTTAACAAACTAATTTTGTCTTAATGTTCTGTACTAAGGATGTGTCTGTATTCCAGGCAGAGGGATTAAAGTATGTGACATGTCTACATTCCAACTGGGTCACACAGACCTAAGTCATTGTATGTGATCATGGATAGAATTCATGTATGAAACAGCATCTACTGAAAGACACTCTATTGTGTGAAAACTGTTGAATAAGATCAACCTTTGTACTTAAAATATTTAACATCAGAATGCAAGTCAGGGTATGTATTATATTGGAGTATGTCTATATTTCTATATTGTCTATTTTGTTTAATTGTTTTTCTACAGGGGATGAAAGACTTCAGGTTCCATCAAAATAGATACCAATTCAATCTGAATAATAGAAACATACTTATTAAAGGTATGATTCAAATCAAAAAGACAATGCAAAAAGCACCCCTTGCAACTCCCATGCTTCATGGGAACAATTCAACAAATGAATCGAAAATAAAAATAAAATAAAAACAGATTGTTCATCAGATGGGCAGGAAGGAAACCCTTGCTGATGCTCAGAGGAACAGTACTGCAGTTATAAAGTTATGAAGTATCATTTTATCAATGAATCTTCATAAGGGCAGACAGTTAGGTTTGTGAGATAATAATTTTTTCTGTTGTAAAAGTTAAACTGCATATGATTTTTAATTAAACAGAAAGAAGAAAGATGTAGAAGAATTTTAATCCAGCAACACGGCTGCTATGGCAAGGAATCACATCCAAATTTATACTCTCAGTAGACTTCAGACATGTCCTAGATTACATATGATCTGGTTAGAATACACAATACACTCACGCTACTAGCACACATTTTTAATCTCTAATATTGAAGATAAGGCCAGTTTGTAGAAGGAAGCAGCCAAGTTCGAAAGTGATATCTAATTGAGAGGCAGATAAAGTAATGAATCAGAGGAAGATTTGGCAGAAGTCCTAAGAGATAGGATATGCACAATTTGCAAGAAGACAGGGGAAGAGAGAGAAAAAGGAATGGTGTGGTGTATGTGTATCACAGTTTTTCAAAACAGGTTGCAGAGAAAAAAGCTAGGTACTGGTTAAAACAGAATGAGCAAGAGAATAAGGAGCCAGAATATTAGGATATATTGCCAAAGTTACTATAAATCTAGCCAAGAAATTGAGACAGAAGCTGAGAGAATCCAGATTGAACTGGTCATCTCAGAAGATTAGATTTTATGGAGGATAGAAGCTTACAGGCCTAGGCCTAGCAACAGATAAGAAAATAGTCTGGGCTCAGCTCAAGCTGTGTAGTTTGATCTGAGGAAATAAAAGTGACATTTACAGATGAAATCGTGGCAACACTGATAACTGGAGGAACTGCGCACTTTCTTGATTGGAGTTCCATAAAACAGAACATATGAATGTTACTGTAATATAGTCAAAACCTTCTGTTAGGGAGGTTGTAGACTCCACAGGAAACCTACTTTTCTTGCTTGCATAAATTGTCATTTTGTTAAAGTGTTACTCATACTCTATTTGAACAGAAAAAAATAGTTTTTGATGCGACTATTAAGAAATGTAATATAAAATTATATTATAAATTATAAATATAAAATATATTACATAAATACATTATGAAAAATAATAGTATTTGAGAAGACAGTTTTAAGTTTTCCAACTGCAAGAGCTACAATAACTTCTTCATATTTTAGACTGCAGTTTTACAGGAAACTTCATTAATCTTTGGTGATTTTTAACTTGTAGCTTATAGGTGATTTCACAGGTATTAATTGATGTCATGAAGAAAAATCGTTTTATCAGATGAACAAATTAATATTGCAGCTTATGGCTTGGTTCTGTATACTTGACAAGGGTGTCAATGTAATGAAGTAAAAACAGATACACGGACATATAAAAAATCTGGGACACACTGTAGCATCTACTCGGAAGGAGTGGCATCAACTATTACACAACACTCTAAAGTCAAAGAACAGGCATTATGTACAATAGGAGGGAAATGAGTTCGCCATTAGAAGAGGTCTGTGTTGACAAGCAGTCTCTGGATAGAAACATTGTGGAGGAAATAACTGTGGTAGCTAGTATGCAGACACTTGCCAACTACTCATAACACATGTTCTTTGACCAGTGGAAGGCTTTGCCAACTGATTACAGGTTTGAAATCTTGGTATTTGACATGACTGTACCCAAATCGAGAGTATATATTCACACAGGACTTTATGTTCTCTCTCTCTCTCTCTCCCTCTCCATATATATATATATATATATATATATATACACACACACACACACACACACACACTGCAGGTTTCTTTGCCTCCTCACAAATTAGCTCATACATCTTATAAAACTGTATTCATGCATTCCTCAAGTGCTTTCAGTTTTCAAAATATAATAGATACACAAAATGCTAAAAGTATACTAGGACACAATTGAACAATCTATTTGGAATAGTTAATATAATCAAACTGTTTATAATATTAGTGATTTCTTTTTATTTATATTAGGAAAGCAAAGATTTTACTATGCAATGTTCCTTGACATTTATATAACTCAAAGACTTGCCTCTTTGAAATATTTATTCCAATATTAAGAACTTTTTATAATGATCACAATATTGAAGAAAAATGGCAACATTTAAAATCTGAGTTCAATTAAGAAGATTTTTATAAACAGTAAGTACCTTAGATTTTTGTATACCTTTTGGCATACAAGTCTAATAAGTATATTTTTTAAAAAATGTTAATGTTGTATATATACACACATACACACACATATTATAGCTAGAATTTCCACTATTTAAAATAGTGTGAGATTATCTCTAAGGAATTAATTTATTTTGTTCCAGGCCATAAAGTTCAAGGACGGCTAATGAATTCAGTGTCTAATTATGTTTTCCTTTTTGAATTGACATTTTCTCACAGCTGTCCCCTGAGAGGCTCTGCTAGAATCTAACCAATACAGATGTGAATGGATGCAGCCAACCAACTGACTAAGCACAGGAATCTCAATGGAGGAGTTAGGGGGAGGACTGAAGGAGCTAAAGAAGTTAGCATCCCCACAGGAAGAGGAACAATATCACCTAACCAGATACCCCCAAAGTTCCTAGGGACTAAACCACCAACATAAGAGTACACATGGAGGAACCCATGCCTCCATCTGCATGAGTAATAGAGCATGACTTTATCTGGCATGAAAGGGAGAGAAACCCTTGTTCCTCTGGAGGATAGATGACCTAGTGTAGGGAAATGCTAAGGTACTGGGGTAGGCAGGGTGGGTAGTGAGGGGAGCACCCTCACAAAAGCAGGGACCATGCAGGAGGGGATAAGGGGTTTAAGAGGGAAGGGGAAAAACATTTGAAATGTAAGTAAATAAAATAACCAATAAAAAACATCTTTAAAAATTTGGCAATAAGTATCACAATTAGTTTAAGATTGGTTAATAAAACTGTGTGGAATTAACCATGAAGCAAAATGCAAATATGCAGTGTTACTGATATACTCTATTTAAATGTTCCACATAGCAAAGAACATTTTAAATTGCTGAAAGTAACATTGAATATATTTGCTATGCACCTTTTCTTGAGTCATTGTACATTACGACAAATCAGGAAGTGAAAGTACTTACTTTGTGTCATGAAAAAGAAATAATGAAAGAGAGGATGATATATATTCTTGAAAATGTATGTTATTAACTATGCTACATGCTCTTGTCATCATTTGTCATGCCTCAGTGAATCCCTTAAATATAAAGGGGCAGTAATGTCAAGTAAAACTCCATTTAATAAGTAAGCTGTACAATGACAGGTACTACTCACAGTAGTCTGTAAAATGTCTGCCTCCTAGAAAAACACATTTCATCACATTAAAATATTTCTCAGTCACTCTTTACAACAGCATATTGTAAGTAAAAAAGGAATGGTTATAATGTGAAGTATGAATTACTGGGCCACGTGAATTGCTTTCTCAATATGTCTTTCTATTGCCAATACTGAAAATGTGTTGTTCCTTCTATAAGCAAAGACTTATTTTCCCACTACAAGGTAAAAATTATTATTACTTTTCTGTTTTCATTTTCTAGAAGTCAAACAGAGAGAAAGAGCAGCCTAGGGAGAATATGATCAACCTTATGTGAGAAAATATTTCCAGTGACACGATCATTCACTAGCCATAATACCCCTAGAGCAAATCTAAAACTAAAATAACTCATCTGTCTAGAAACATTGGGTTAAGTTTGTTATTTTCTAATAGACACTGAATTTCTATCAGAAATAAAAAACACAATGTATGTTATAAATATGTAGCTGAAATTTCTCATTTGAATGACAATGCCGGAAACACCAATTATGAACTGTGTATTTCATTAAAGTAAAAGAAAAGGCTTTCAATGATTATACTATAAATTAATCATAGAGTTCTTGGTAGGTATATTTAATCTTATTTAAATATTATTCAATTTATATGATACCAAAATATTTTATAATATCTCAACATATTACATGTTTTATACTTCCATCTATCAGTTACTTTTTTTAAATAGTTGCATTATATATAAAGTAGAAGCAAAAATGTTAAGAGGGTAACCAATTAATCTTTGATTGAATTTGAAGCCTGTTTCATGAGATGAAACAATTAAGTCAAAAATGTTCAATTAAATATGTCGCCGGTCCTAAGAAAAAACCTGTTGCTATCGTTTTGTTAAGTAGATAGAGTTAATACAACCCAGATAAGTGAAGTTATGTATATATATATATATATATATATATATATATCTTACAAATGTAATTTATATATAATTTAAATGTTACATATGTATATAACTTAGAAATGTAATGCTCAGGGATCATTGCAGACAAGGTACAGAAAGATTATAAGAGCCAGATAGTTAATGAGTTTGTAAACAACTCTATCCTCTATGAGTGGCAGAAGCTATATCAATAAAGGCTTACCAAAAGGACAGCCTAAGCTTGAGCTGATCAAAGACAAAAACAATTGACATGTTAATGTAAAAATTACCCAATCCTTTTAAGACTCATGAGAGGAGTTTCCTCTCACAGGAGATGATAATGTACATAGAGATCCACACAGTAGATGGTAATGTACATAGAGATCCACACAGTTGGTCAAAGTGCCAAAAATGGAAAGATATTAGAGTGCTCATCCCTAAGTAGAAATTCTATATCACACTCCCCACAAGGCTTAGGCATCAAGGGTCAAGAAAAATACATTAGTAATCAGCTGTGTTGGATGTCTATAATGAAATTGTATTTCATCAAAAATAAAACAGATGAATGTATATTCTCACAGTAATTGTGAAAACATGAAAAACACACAGAAAATCTCAATCGAGACAAGATCCCAGCATGAAGCAAGTGACTCATATTTGAGCATTTCACACAGAAGTTACTGAGAGTTGATAGTTTCTGGGAAAGGAAGTCAATTTTTCGAATGTGGGGAACCATGGAAAAAGACCACATTATAGAGGTGATGGTAAAAGAGCATTATTTCAATAGCAATGAGAAGAAAGAAACTGTGGAAATGACTACTGTTGAGGTGTCAAGATCATCTGAGAGATGCTCTTCTCAAAATGCCAAAGCAACCTCAGAAGGTTGAAACCATCATTTCATAGAGAAGTATAGACAATTCATAGTGTCTTTTCATTAAGAGGTATGTAAGAAACACAAATAGAAATGTAGGAAAAAAATAGAAAGTAATAGACACTAACATCTATGAACAGAGTCATCATTTGCTCCTGAGTAAAAGCTGTTGTTAGGAAAATAATATTTTCTTCCAACGCACATGTACCATAAGCTAGAAAAAAATCATTAGAAACAATAGAAACAATTACAACAACAAAACAAACAAACACCCCAAACTGCTTAGGCAGAAGGTAGATGATTCTAAACTCAAGATCCTGCACATCAGAACTCAATCTGAGATTCTAGAACATATACCAATAGACTTATTTTCAGATCCACCCTGCAGAATATTACTGAATAGATCAGGAACCTTTTAGTATGAACTAAAAAGGATGTAATAAAATGGAAATAAAAATCATAGACTACAACAGACTACCTAGAGATAGACTGGTATCCATGCCAGACTAAATGGTGTATCACAGAGGTATAGACCAAGTTACCTGGATCCTGGGACCGTGAAAGACATTCTCCCTTTCAATACACAGAACAGGGGCCTGTTTGCAAATGGCAGCTCACTTACATGAAACTCAAGAAGAAGGAAGACCAAAGTATGGATGCTTCAGTCCTTCTTAGAAGCGGGGACAAAATTTCTTTCACAGGAGAAAATATGTAGACAAAAGTGGAGCAGAGACTTAAGGAAAGGCCATCCACAGACTGCCCCACCTGAGGATCCATCCCATTTAGAGACACTAAGCCCAGACACTATCGTGGATGCAAAGCAATGCTTGGTGACAGAAGCCTGATATAGCTGTCTCCTGATAGGCTCTACCAAAGCCTGACAAATGTAGAGGCAGTTGCTCACAGCCAACCATTGGACTGAGCACAGGGTTCCCAATGGAGGAGTTAGAGAGAGGACAGAAGGAGCTAAAGGGGTTTGCACTCCATAAGAAGAACAACAATATCAACCAAAAAGAGTCCCCAGAGACCCAGTGACTAAACCACCAAGCAAAGATAATACATGGAGGGACTCATGGCTCCAGCCACATATGTAGCAGAGGATGGCTTTGCTGGGCATCAGTGGGAGGAGAGGCCCTTGGTCTTGTGAAGACTCTATGCCCCAGTGTAGGGGAATATAAGGACAGGGAGGCAGGAGTGGGTTGATGAGGGAGCATCCTCATAGAAGTAGGGGGAGGGGAGATGGTGTAGACGTTTTCTGGAGGGAAAACCAGGAAAGGGGATAACATTTGAAATGAAAATAAATAAAATATCCAATAAAAAATCCTTTTCCATAACCTGTTTTAAAAGAACAAGACATCTATTTCATGATCTAATGCCAATATATATATATATATATATATATATATTCCTAAATAAAACTTATCTATTCTGTATAAAAAATTGTTCAACATCCTTTGCCATCAGAGAAATGCAAACCAAAACAACTTTGATATTTCATCTTCCACCTGTCAGAGTGGCTAAAATAAAAATCATAAGTACCATCTCATCCTGTTCAAAATGTGCAGAAAGGGTAGCATCTCCTTCAGTCCTCCATTGCTGGTATGGGGTCAAACTTATAAAGCCACTTTGGAAATCAATATGACAGTTTCTCAAAAAATTAGGAATACATCTACTTCAATATTCAGCCTTGGAATACAGCTAAAGGACAATCTATCCTTGAGGCATATACCACAGAGCATGTGTTCAACTATGTTCATTTCAGTTTTATTGATAACAGTGAAAAGCTAGAAACAAGCTAGATATCCCTCAACCAAAGAATAAAGGAAAACGGAAATTTTTAGTTGCTTTGGATTTTCAGTTGTGTCATGTGACACTTCTGGAAACTGTCTTATGAGAGGATATTTATGCTGAAGCAGACACATGGAAGGATATTTTGATAATACCAGACATGTGGTGATTTTGTGGAAGCTGCCTGGAAAAAGGGCATGTCATGTTCTGCTAGAACAGACTCTAGAGAGAACATGTGATGTTTGGAAAGTACATAAATATAACACAAAAGACAGTGGACTACATTATGTAGTATTGAGTTTCCTTGACACCCTCTGTTGGTCTACTTTGGGCGTTGTTGATGTTGGTTTTCACTGAAGACTCTGTGATATTGGTTTGCCTTACCTTTTTTGCTGATTTTTGTTTGTCATGACTTCAAAGAGAAAAACACACCAAAGGACTTCTGGTGGTTTTCCATTGGCTTCTTGCCACTTCTACTGACTCAGGATAATTAGCAGAGCCTTGCAGTTTCTTCTGGGTTGAATTGCCTTTGCTGATTTATGAAAGGTGTGTCAGAAGGGATTGAACTACTACTGCTGATTTATATAAACTGAACTGCTGATATCCTGACAACACAGATTGGATTCACCACAAAGAACTATTTGTAAATAGGTTCACATCCTCCTTTGCCCTATTTATCTTTCCTTTCCACTACATTTGGTGGGTGGTGGGCTAGAAGGGAAGTTAAAACACTTAGAAACTAGGTTTATAAAAACAGAAGCCTACAATGAAGAAAAATTCTGGTAAATTTGTACAAAAGAGAATTACTGAACTGTTAAAACATGACATCATGAAATTTGCAGGCAAAAAATAATCATTCTGAGTGAGGTAACCTGTACCCATGAAGAGAAACATGGTATGTACTCACTTATAAGCAGATTCTAGATGTAAAATAGTCATGCTGAAATCCAGAATCATGGAGAGGATAAATTACTAAGAGGTCTCAAGCAGGGAATGCATGGATCTCCCTAAAGGAAAAATGGAATTTAGGGCTGGTGGGGATGAGAAAAGGAGGGAACAGGTAGGTGCAGGGCAGATAATGGAGAGAGAGTACTGGCAGAGACAACTGGAATTGGTGGGGATCATTTCATGGACTAGGTAGAAACCTAGAACAGTGGAAACACTCTGGAGTCTATGTAGGTGATTGTGGCAAATGCTCCTAGCAATCAGGGTATGAAGCTATTTTCTCTAACCAGAAAGGCTTCCGGTGATTGTACTGGAATACCAAAGTACTCAAAAAACCTTTGCCCTTCCTTCCTGCAATTTGTCCTTGTTGTAAGTTGCGCTTCCAGTAAAGATAGCATAGGGTTTCCAATTTGAGATGCATGCCATAAGAAGAAGCTCAGATATGGCAAGTCCTGGATGGCCAGAAATCAGAAATTGGATAGCCCAGAGATCTAGGATAGAAGTGAACATGACTGTCAAAAAAAGTCTCTGAAATGATTCCTAATGGTATTCTGGTATATGCATAGCCTAGCATAATGGTCATCAGAGAGGTGTTATCAGGAAGCTAATTGGAGTAGTTCCAGAGACTGATAGCCAAAGAGAAGGCAGAGCTCAAATAATGCCTTAGAAGAGAGGGAGGAGAGATTATAGAAGCCTGAGGGTTCAAGGATAACACAAGCACCTAGCCCACAGAATAAACAAACCATAGCTCACAGGGGCTAACAGAACCCAAAAAGATAATTAGGGAGCCTGCATGGGTCTAACGTAGGTCCTCTGCATATACATTATTGTTGTAGAGCTTGGTGTTCTTATGTGATACTTAACATTTGAAGCAGGAGATATGTGACTCTGTTGTCTACATTTGGGACCCTTTAACTTCTATTGTGTTGCCTTGTACAGTCTTGATATAAGAGTGTGTGCCTTTTCTTACTGTAATATGTTAGGCCATGTTTGATTGGTATTCCTGGAAAGACTGCTTTTTCCAAAGGGAAACAGAGAAGAAATGGATGGGAGCAGGAAGGAGGGGAAGCAAGCCCAGGACATAATGCATGTGAGAAAAATAAGTACAATCTTTTAAAATTTCCCACTGTACAAAGTTGGAAACATTTTCCTACTTTGTTAGAGTAAATGTAATTTAAGGTTAAAAATAAAAACTTTTGAATCCAATTATCTTAGAGTTTCAAGAGATGAAGTGTTAGATAAGTTAGTATGGCAGCTCCAATCTACTTCTGCTCTATAACAAGGAGCTACCATTATAAAATATTCAGAAGCAAATGTTTATTTTTAAATGCATCTAGAAGGTATGTTATGTTTTTACTGAGAATAAAAACTAGTATAAAATATAACCAGATTGCTACTAAATGCATTCATTTATATAATATATAAAAATAAATATAAAAATTAAAAATAAAATTACTAATAAGTAATTGTCTTATAATTTGCAACTTTCTTATGGTTTGCAATTCCAAACTCTTGTGTAAGAAGGAATAAACTTGAATGTAGGACATTACATGTGAAAAATTAATAGACTGACTGCAACAAAAACTTTTCTTATTTCTGTAAATAAAGAAGTTCACCAAAGCCTGTACTTGTTGTCAAATAAGAATAAAAACAAGAACATATTCTGACATTGTATATCATGTTGGAATTGTATCTAAAATAAAAAGACATGGGGTAAGGAAGTTGAAATTTTAGACCTGTCCAATATTCTTCAACCCTTTCGTTGGAAGCAGGTAGATTGAAGAACTTCAAGATCTAGAAGCACAGAATCAAGCAAAATGTGAATTCTAAACAGTCAACTCTCCCCCATACTTTCGACGGTTCAAAGCAAATGTTATTATGCAGTGCTCCATGTGCAATTATCAACAAACTGAATGAACTGTAACCATACTGAAAGAACTTATTTGAAAAGAATGAAGAAGAATAATCATGGAAACAACAGAAAAAGCCAAGAAACTCATAGAAACTGAACAACTAACTCTCTAATCAATGATATCTGGGTATAGGAAGAAATTAGAAATTTAAAGAATTCCTAGCACCCAATGAAAATGAATGCACAGTATACCCAAAATTATGACACTAACAATGAAAGCAATTCTAAGAGTAAAGTTTATAGCACTAAGTGCCTTCATAAGGAAATTAGTGAAATCTCATATTAGCAACTTAATATCACATCTGAAATCTCTAGAACCAAAAGAAACAAACAAACCCAAGAAGAGTAAACAGCAAGAAATAATCAAACTGAGCTGATATAAATAAAATAGTAACAAAGACAACAATACAAAGAATCAAAGAAACAAAAATCTGTTCTTTGAGAAAATCACTGAACTAGCTAAAAGGAAGAAAGAGAAAATTTGAATTAACAAAATCAGAAATGAAAAGGGGGAGATAACAACAGACATGGAAGAAATCCAAAAAAATCACTACTTCTTACTTCAAAATACTGTATTCCCCCAAATTGGTAAATCTAAAAGAAATGGAGAAATTTCTTGATAGATAACACTTACCATAGCTAAAATAAGATTAGACTAACAATCAAAATAGAACTATAACCCTTAAGGATATTAAAGCAGTCATTAAAACTTCTCAAACAAAATGCCCAGGACCAGATGACTTTAAGCAGAATTTTACCATACCTTCAAAGAAGAGCTAATACTTCTTGTGATCTCATCAAATTAGTCCACACAATAGAAACAGAAAGAACACTGCCAAATTTTATAAAGATACCACACAAAGACTTAATGAAGAAACAGAATTTCAGACCAGTCTCCTTTATGAACATTGATGCAAACATGCTCAATAAACACTCACAAACTGAATCCTAGATAATATGATAGTATAAATAAGCAACACAAAAATTTTACAGGGAACTCCTACAGCTTACTTCTTCAGCAAAGTGACTAGATACAAAATTCATTCAAAAATCAGTCGACTTCCTTTATACAAACAAAAAAATTGAGAAAGAAATTATGGAAGCCACATAATATAATATAACATAATATAATAATAAAAATACAGTGTTGTAACTCTAACCAAGCAAGATAAAAACACAAACTTGAAATATTTGCAGAAAAAAATATTAAGAAGATATCAGAACATGGAAAGTTCTACCATGTTCATAGACCTATAGGCTTAGCATTGTAAAAATGGACATCCTACCAAAATTAATCACAGATTCAATGCAATTCTCATCAAAATTTCAACTCTATTCTTTTCAGACTTTAAAAAAACAATACTCAACTTCAAATAGAAAAAGAAAAAACCAGTATAGCTAGAACAATCCTGTACAACAGAAGAATTTCTTTAGGTATCACCATCTCTGATTTCAAGCTGTACTAAAGAATAATAATAACAACAAAACCACATGATATTGGCATAAAAATGATAAACTGATCAATAGGATCAAATTGGAGATCCAGATGTAAATCAACACCAATATGTACAATTGATTTTTGACAAAGAAGCTAAAATTATACAATGGAAAATAGAAAGCATCTTCAGTAATGAAGCTGGTCTGCCAAGTTGTCCGTATGTAGAAGAATGCAAATAGATCCATATTTATCACCCTGCACAAAACTCAAGTCTAAGTGGATCAACATAAAACAAGGTACACTAAAGCTGATTACACATTGACACAGGAGATAACTTCCTGAACAAAACGCCAATAGCTCAGGCACTAAAATCAACAATTAATAAATAGAACTTCATGAAACTGAAAAGTTTCTGTAAGGCAAAGGACACTCTCAATGGGACAAAATTCCAGCCTACAGAGTAGAAAAAGTTTTTACCAACTCCAAGTCTGACAGAAGACTGACATCTAAAATATATAAATAACTCAAGAAAGTAGATATCAAAAATAAAAAAAAAACAACAAATTCATTTAAAAAATGTATACACATCTAAATAGATAATTCTCTTTTTGAATACACATGTCCACACAGGTGAACATACACACATATATGAGTGCTTACTGCACAGTTACATACACACAAAATAGTAAACTCTTTAAAATTTTTCTTTTAGTATCTTCTAATAGCTTACATTCTAAGCTTAAGACCTAACTGTCACACATTTTTTATTGAATATAATCTTCATTTACAGTTCAAAAGCTAAAACCTATTCCTGTTTCCCTCCTCCCCAAAATCCTCGAACTGCTCCTCCCACCCCCTGCCTCCAAGTACATGCCTCTCCACCCGACCAACTCCCACCTCCCAAACTCCTCTATTTCTCTTTGTTGGAACCATCTATTGAGTCTTCACTGGACCAAGGACCACTCCTCCCACTGATTCCCGACAAGGCATTCTTCTGCCACATTTTTGGCTGGAACAATATGCACCCCTTGGTTGACAGATTAGTCCCTGGGAGTCCTGGGGCATCTGGGTAGCCAATATCATTGTTCTTCCCATGGGGCTGTAAACCCCTTCAACTCCTCCGGACTGCCATCCAACTTCTCCATTGGAGACCCCACACCCAGTCCAATGGTTGGCTGCTACCATCTGCCTCTGAGTGTAAGACTCTGGCAGGGCCCCTCCGGAGGCAACAATGACATGCTCCTTTTGGTATGCACTTCTTGTTGTCCATAATAGTGTCAGGGTTTGGTGGATGTTTATAGGATGAATCCCCAGGTAAGGCAGTCTCTGGGTGGCCTTTCCACACTTTGGAACTCGAAAGTGTCATCCTGAGCGAGGTAACTGAATCACAAAAGAACACACTTGGTGTGCACTCACTGATAAGTGGATGTTAGCCCAAATGCTCAAAATAAACAAGTTCCAATTCACAGACCACAGGAAGCTCAAGAAGAAGGAGGACTGAAGCAGGGGGAGGCGGTGCTTTGGTTCCTCTGAGAAAGGGAACAAAATACTCACAGGAGCAATAAATAGAAAATTCTTAACAGGAATCTCTGATAGCTCTGATAGCTGAGAAGCCCTTAAAAGATTTTCAACATCCTTAGCCAGCAGGGAAATGAAAATCAGAGCAAGTCTCAACTTCCATCTGGTCAGAAGAGCTAATTTCAAAACTCAAGCAATATGTCATTCTGGCAAGGATGTGAAGTAAGGGGAACCCTCCTCCAATGTTGAATGACCAAGCAAGCTCTGTCAGTCAGTAAGTTATCCAGGGCAGGAGTGAAGATTAAAAAGAAAAAAAAGACAAGCAGACACCATTGTAGCATGACCCCAGCCAGTTCTGATGCTGAGATGGATTTATTTTTTACCAATAGCTTTTATACCATTTTAATTACATGCAAGTAATAAGGTCAAGCAGTACAATAAACACAAATAGTCAAGGAACAAGTAAGGCAATAAACAAAGTCCCATGATCACTCCTGTGATCACTGCTTTTAAGGGCTTATGAGGATGACCAATATATCTGAGCCTACTTCCCTGACCTAGCCCAAAGTCATATTCTTGCCTGAAGCCTACTTCTTTGTTTTAGTCTAAAATCAGATTCCTCCCTGAACTTACTTCTAGACTAAAATTAGATTCCTGCCTGAGCGTACTTCCTTGTCAGGGCACAATATAAAATTCCTGTCAGAAGCCCACTTTCTTGTCCTGACCCAAAGTCAGATTCATGACAAACGGCCCAAGAAGCTTTCCACAACTGCTGGAGTGCAAACTTTACCAACTACTTTGTAAATGAATTTAGTGCTTTCTCAGAAAGTTGGGAGCAGATCTACCTCAAGACACTGCTATACTACTCCTTGGCATAAACCCAAAGGACAACCCATTTTTGTGGCATATACTAAAAAACACTTGTTCAAGTATGTTCATATCAGGCTGGTGAGATGGATCAGTGGTTAAGAGTACTTACTACTCTTCCAATGGTCCTGATTTCAATTCCCAGCAACTACATGGTGGCTCACCACCATCTGCAATGTGATCTGATGCCCTTTTCTGGTGTGTCTGATGACAACTACAGTGTACTCATATATTTAAAATAAATAAATAAATCTTAAAAGAAGTATGTTCAAACCAGATTTAATCATACTAAACCAGAAATTGGAAACAGCCTAGATGTCTGACAACAAAAGAATGTATAAAGAAAGTGTGGTATATTTACATAATGTAGTATTACTCAGCCATTGAAAACAATGACATCGTGACATTTGCAGGAAAAGTGGATTGAACTAGAAAAGATAATCCTGAGCAAGGTAACCCAGAGGAAGGCCAACATGTTATGTACTCTCTAATATGTAGAAATTAGTCATTAAGGACAAGACAACTCTGCTACAAACCATAGATGCAAAGAGCTAAGTAACATGGAGGGACTGAGGGGGCACATTGATCTCAATGAAAAGACAAAATAGATTAGACTTCAGTGGAGGATGGAAAGAGGGGACTTGGTTGTGCAGGTGATGTGGATGGGAATGGGAACAGGAGAGATGAGGAAGGGGAAGGATGGAGGGAAACTGTACTGAGAGACAACTGGATGAAATCAATAAGGGTAACCCTACCTATGACTCCTCTCAACCCTACCTAGGACTCCTCTCAATGGAGTAGATGGAGCATGAACTGGCCATTTCTTATAGCTAGGCAAGACTTTCAATAACACAATTAAGACACTAACCCAGTCACAAAACCTTAGCCTCACAATTTTTCCTGTCTACAGGATGAGCAGGAGTGGAGGATGAAGCAGAATTTGAGGGAAGGGCCAGTCAAGGACTGGCTCAGCTTGAGACCCACACCATGACATAGAGCCCATACCTGACACTATGGATATTCTGCTATACTTGCAGACAAAAGCCTAGCATATTTGTCATCAGATAGGGTTTATCTGATATGGCTTGGGCTAGGCATAGATCATGTCTTTCTCTGGTGTTAGTATCCCTAAGCTGGCCTGGAAACTTCTAGTGTCCATCCAATATAATTTTTCACCAAGCCTGGAACTTGATCGTGAAGGCTTCTGCTTCTAGCCTTTGTCTGCTAACCTAGGACTAGAAAGTGGATTTTCAAACCGACTGTTGAATAAACTCACCCTTTCTAGATCTTTCTGAACTCTGACTAGCTGCTTCAACTCACATGCTCTTGCTCCAAGCAGACTGATTGTAATTGGCTTCTCTCAGCTTCTGACTAAATGGTTATGCTTGGAGAAACTGCTTCTGAATTCCACTAACTGAACTGCACTGACTGCAGGAACTGAACAAAACTGAACAGAACTTCATGGAACTGCACAAACTCAACTGCACTCAACTGAACTGCACTGTATTGTATTGCTCTAAACTGAACTGAATTGAACAGAACTCTCTCTTCCTGCGCTGTGATTAAGTGGTTTTCATGGGAGTTGAGTGGATCATACTTCTGACTCATTCTGTCAGATCTTTCTCTTATTCTTGACTTTGTTTGCCCCTCAATAGGATATCATTGTTTGGGATTAAAAGTGTGTATTAAAACTTGTCTGTATTCCAGCCAGAGGGATTAAAGGTGCATGATTCCAGCTGGATCACACAGACCAGAAGGTCATTGAGTATTATCTCTTGCCAGAGCTGCTTTGTGGCTGTATTAAAATTTCTCTACAGGATCCATTTCCCCTAACTTGGCTGCCTTGTCTAACCTCAGTGGAAAAAGATTCACTCAGTCTTACTGTGGATTGATCTGTGGGAACTGGGTGATGTCAGTTGGAGACCTTCCCGTTTCAAGGGAGTATGGAAGAGTAAGAAAGGACATAGAGGGAAGGAACAGAAGAGGAAAAACTAGGAGGAGAGGAGGGAGGGGCAGCTAAGCTCAGAATATAATACGAATCTATAACTTAGAAGAAAAAACATGCAGTTATTTGCACCCAACCAATGGACAGAAGAGACTGAACCCTGTGATTGAATTAGGGGAAATCTGGAAGAAGCTGAGGAGGAGGACTGCTCTATAGGAGAACCTGCAGTCTCAATTTACCTGGGCCACAGAAATCTCCCAGACACTGGAACACCAACCAGGCAGCATGCACCAGCTGATATGAGGCCCCCAACACATATACATCAGAGGACTTGTCTGGATTTAGTCAGAGAAGATGTACCTAACCCGCAAGAGACTGGAGGTCCCAGGGAGTTTAGAGGTCTGGTGGGGTGGGGGTGGGGGTGGGAACATCCTCATTGAGACATGGGCAGGGAAGAGTTATGGAATGTGGAACAGTCAGAGGGTGGACCTGGAGGGAAATAAAATGTGGAGTTTAAAATGAATTAAAAAAAATGAAAAATAAAAGAATAATAACCAGATATACATACCAGGGACGGTAGAATTAATATAAAATAACTAATTTGAAAATGCTAAGGTTGTGGTGGATAAAATAGACAACAAATAGGAAATCTGTCTATATAATGGAAAACTTAAGTGTGAAACCAGAGGAGCTTTTTGCTTTAAAAGACAATAAGAAATTGAAGAGTGCTTGCATGGTCTAAGTAAAAGTGGATGTGACTGAGGAAACATTTCTGTATTTAGGGATGATCTCAATAGACATTATTCCAGGCATTGAAATAAAATGTATAATGTGTTTGGCTTGGAGGACTCCCCATATATTGACAGTCAGATGAAGAATGACTTTTGGTATGACTGGGTGATTGCTGTTTTGTTCACATTCCAGCATAATTTCATGAGTTCCATCTATATCATTGCTAAGAAAAATATCCTCATGATCATATAACATCAACTATCCTACAATGTTCATATTTAAGTATAGGCTAACAAAGGAATCATATAATTGAATGCATAAATTGAAAACTATTGGGTTCTATTTATTTTATGCTATATAAAATATAAATATTCATTTACTGTATTTATAAAACATTTTCTGTTACTTATAATTCATTTTATTATAAAATATATGTATTTTCCCAAAGTACATTTCATTCTTTGTGAGAAGTTAGAATTTACTGGTGCTTAAAAGATGTCTCAGAGGTTACAAGCACTTTTGATCTCACAGAGGACCCTGATTCAATTCCCAGCACCCACATAGTATTTTGTTGCTTTTTGTAATTCTAATTCAAGGAGACTTGATGCTTTCTTCTGACCTCCACATTCACCAAGCACACAAAAAGTGTTACATATATATACATCCAGGTAAAATAATGACATTTAAAATATAATCAGTAAATCTAATTTAAAAATATTTTAAAACTAAAATAAAAATTTACTGTTGATTTGAATGATAAAGTAAGTTACTTGTTAAAGCTTTGAATTTAGGATAGGAGTCTCTACTAATATGATATGCAACTTTAAACAGACATTTTTTCGTGACACTGTAATTTTGTTTCTGCTCCAGAAATTGAAGGTCATATGAAATATTTGTAAATATGTGTGCAAAACTTGAAAGTTAAATAAATGCTAATTAATGTAAAAAAGGACAATGTCAGATTTATTGCAAACTTAATATCGATTTTATATAAATAAAGTTGTTCAATTAATTTTATATAACTATTTAGCATTACTTCACTACATGACAAAAAATTGTCCTCTTTAGTTATGTGAACTAATTGAGAATAAGACCATATAATACAAGAGTAATACAATGCATTTCAAGTAACTTTAGTTAAATCCAACAAAGAAACTATGACCATTCCAGTGAAAGAGAGGACACAATAGCTCACCTCAAGCCAGACAAAGAAATTTCACAGCAGGCAGGAAATCCACTATCCTGATAGTACTCTTGAACTTTAGAGAGTTGCCATGTGATAAATAATAGAAATTGCAGACAGAGTGACCTTTCTTATCCTCCATCCGTGTGGCCCTGTATTTTCACTCTCCATAGAAGCTCATGGTAACATCCAGCAAAACAAAACAAGATAGAAAACTTTTTATGTAGCTGAATTTGAAGTTCCATGAGTGGAAAACACACCCACCTGTACTCAGGGAATATTTTCCAAGGTTTTTTAGAAATGTGTTGTAAAATCAGGCACATTTAAAGCCAAGTTGTGTTGTTCTTCATTTTTCTAAATACTTACTGAGGGTGTGTTCCTGGCAAGAAAGGAATTATTTCAGGAGATGTACGACACCTGCTTATGACTTTAAGTAGACTTTGCAGATGGTCAGAAATAAAGGAATGACTCCCAAAGCCCAGGGATATGGGAGAAATGCAGCTGTGGAAGACAATTGCAGGTTGTTATCTTGCCTTGATCGGTATGCCTCCCTCCTTTGGAAAGTTTAAATTATGAAAACAAACACCTGTGTTGAGAGCTTACAGTGCATCATTAATTCAAATGACTTCAGGGGAAAAGCTGTGTTCGTTCTAAAGCTCAGGCTTCCCAGATGATACAGAATTGAATCAGTACCAAAATATAACACAAATTATTAAAATATGATTGCCAGGCTTCTTAGCCAGGAAATGTCCAATGGCAGCAAAATGCAAATTTATTCAACTATAGGCTTATAGAAAGTTATCATTTAGGGCTGACAGATATTATTATTGCTTTAGGAAATTATGCTATTATTTACAGTCTAAGGCAGTTTAAAAATACTAGCACTCTCACATGCTTGAACACTATCTGTATTTCTTTTAAAATGCATTTTTACAACTTGACAGTATAAAATGTCTTCTAATGAGTAGGATCTTCCTACATAATGCACTGAAATCAAGAATACAATTTCAAGTGTGAAGTTATAGCTGATTCTAAATCTCAAATTACGTTTTTCTCAGTATGTGTGAAGTTAGGAATATAGCACTAAGTTAGAATGATATTTTTTGAATATTGTTACATCATTTATGCCTTTTCAATTGTGATGTGTACCCATAGAAAAATAGAAACATTTTATTTACTTACTCAGAGAATAATATTTAGAAATATAAGGTAGGTAATTAATAATTACTTTATAAATGTACAGTTACCTAATTATTTTACTTGAAAATGAGGTAAAAGAGCTTATTAAGGTATTTCTCTTCATGTTTATACACACTTGAGTTAGCCATGACAATTTTGCATATATTGAATTCAATATTATCATTGTGTACTATGGAAATTGAGAAAGAAAATAACTATTTTATGAGAAACAATCTGAAGCCAAACATTTCATATCTTTTACAGTCATTTCATTGACTTATTTCCACCAATGTTTCTTCTCAACTCCCCATTATTACATCTCTCTTTTTTTTTATTTAAAGTAAATTTTGCTCTTATATATTACATCTTGACAAGAATTTCCCCTCGGCAACCTCCTACCAGGTTCTCTCACCACCTCCCTTCTCTCCCAGATCCATTTCCTCTCTGTCTCCCTTCAGAAAATATCAGGCTTCCAAGAGACAACAAAACGGGACAAAACAAGATACAATTAGACAAAGCAAAGTCCCTCATGCCCATTCTGGACAATGTAACTCAATGGGAGAAAAGAAGTCCCAAGATTAGGCAAAAGAGTAAAAAGCATACTCATTCCTATTTTTTGGAGTCCCACAGAAACACTAAACTAACAGCTCTAACCTATACCTAAGAGACCTAGGGCTGATCCGTGCAAGGCCTATGCTTGCTGCTTGAAATCTATAAGCCCCTGTGATCCCTGCTTAGT
The DNA here is from genome assembly GCA_036184795.1 of Tokudaia tokunoshimensis. Lineage (NCBI taxonomy): Eukaryota > Metazoa > Chordata > Mammalia > Rodentia > Muridae > Tokudaia > Tokudaia tokunoshimensis. The sequence continues at coordinate 15,450,546 of BTHU01000011.1, forward strand.
TGGCTCAGGGGCAGTGTTTTCCTGCTGTCCTCCATCTCCTCTGACACCTACAATCTTTCTCTCACTCTCTTACAAAGATTCCCCGAGCTCCATTATTATATTTCTAACATGTCAGAATAAAAGACATTAATTCTTTTATATAATTAAAATATAATCATGTCATCGTCTACTCTCTATTTTGCTTTAAACTCCTATGTCTCCACTCTCTCCAGATCACAGTCCTCTTAATGTTTTCTGCCTCCTTAATAATATCTTTGTAACTCACTTTTCCAACCATTTTTCTATCTCCTTTGAAACACTTTTCCCTTTAGGTTATTATGATGAACTCTCTCTTTCAACCTTGAATTCATTACTGACTACATTCACTTCTAAGCAAGACTTCAAGAGTGTCTGTTCGTCTCTCTCTCTCCTCAATTCACTTCCTCCTCAACACGTACATAACAGACACATAAAGTATCTTCATTTTATATGGGTGCTAGGTATAAAAAATAAAATTAATTGTGATTGAGTGGTAAATTATTTTTCAAACCAGCTATGTCCTCTGGCCATGGTTTTATATTATTTATTATTCAAACAGAGAAATAAGGAGTGCAATTATTCATTGTGGTTTTATTGTCACATATATCATGAGTGGATGCAGAGGCATCTAAATTCTGCAGGCTAATTTACTACAGTCTGATTTTACAATTATAAGTTACCTTCATCAAGCATACTGCTAACATACAGGTGCATGTATGTGGGACCGAGAAGTGACTATCTATTGAAGGAATAAAGGCATAAATATTCTCAAGAATAAGGGGGAGGTGAATTTCCAACCAACGTTTGAAGAGCATTACAAATGATGGAGACCAGGGAACAGAAAGTCCATTTTTCTCTAATAATGTGATCTCTACTTGTTTGTTTGCGTTTCTGCTGATGGCCCTGTACTAGATATATATTAGCAACACTAAATGAACTTGGTAGGTCAAAAGAAGAGCACAAAATATTGTGATGAAAAAGTGGGTATGACAAGAGTTGGAGGAGAGGGATAAGGAGTAAGGAGAGAGCTAGGATTGAATCCATTTGCAAAGAAATATTGATGAATTCTTTCACAATCATGAGCAGTATTTTTCTCAATTCTGAGTTCTATTCATTTTTAAGACTCGTAATATATTATGCAGAAATAATGTTCACTTTACTACTTAGTTTCCAAGATAAACTGATCAGAAGACATTGCCTATTAGTTGGCCTACTCAGATGAACTCCATGCACTCTTTTCTCTTAAAGATGTACTCTTCTTATTGGGTCAGTAGGGCTATAGTATTCCCTGCATATCATCCATCGGAATGACAAATATATTTATGTTACACCCTCTTTTGTATATTTTCTTTTATATTTTATTTATGTATTTATATCCCAAATGCTGTCCCATTCCCATTTGCCCCCTCCCAGGTTTCTTCTCCCCATCTCTCTCCCTTTTGCTTCTGAGAGGGTTCTCACCCACTGCAACTCAGGTATCCACCTACTGTGGAGCATCACATCTCTGCAGGTTTAGGCTCAAACTCTCCCACTAAGCCAAGACAAGGCAGCCTTCTGCTGTATATGTCCAGGAGTCTTGGACCAGCCAAGGGATCCAAGTTAGTTGGCACTGTTGGTCTTCCTGTGACGATACCATCACTTTTAGAGCCTTCAATATTTCTCTTTACTCTTCCATAGGGGTTGCTCAACTCTTTCCAATGTATGGCTGTGAGTATCTACATGTGTCTCAGTCAGCTTCTGGGTAGAGCCTCTCGGAGGACAGCTACACTAGGTTCCTAAGCTATTATATAGGAACACTAAATCAAAATAGCCGTATACCAATAGAAATTATAAAAAAAATATTGAAGAGCCACCCAAACAATCAATGTTGTTATACATCCTTTTCTTCATCAAGAGTGTCTTCTTAGGTGAATCTTCACATGATTATAAATGGCTTATATAGAGAACCTCATTTATAATTTGGTTGATGAGGAAAAACCTAATCTAAATTGAGGATGAGTCAAATGATGTATGATGTCTTATATGTCAGCTTTTCAATTTATATAGATTCAATAGCAAAAATTAGAGAATCACAAAAATAAATTAATATTTTTAATGAGAAAATATGTACCCAAATGTTAGGAATTCTCAGTGTTGTATCTGTATGTAATTTGCCAAATATTCATAGATGATTTCTATTTAACACATACTCTACTTATCAATAGCACTTCTATTAGAAGTGTGGTCAACTGTGGCACTGATTTGTTTAAAAATGTATACATCAACCAAAGAGTACACATGGAGGGACCCATGGATCGAGCTACATATGTAACTGAGGATGGCCTTTTCTGACATCAATAGGAGGAGAGGCCCTTGGTCCTGTGAAGGCTTAATTCCCCAGTGTAGGGGAATGCCAGGGCAGTGAGGTGGGAGTGGATGAGTGGGAGGGGGAACACCCTCATAGAAGCAGGGGGATAGGATAGGGAGGTTCTGGAGTGGAAACATGGAAAGGGGATAACATTTGAAATGTAAATACATAAAATATCCAATAAAAAATGCATCCATCATGATATATCTCTTGGTATTTGGTCTATGTGTTCACATGCAGGATAAAATTCCAGAATGCAAAAGGAAGATAGACATGAAGCTCCACCACTTGATCAGGAGCTACTGGCATACAATTGTTGGGAAGAATTTGATTGTAATCATCAAAACTGAAGTTAAAATTTAATTCCTGAAGTGATTTGTTACAATATATGCAACGAGGTTCCTTTGAAGGTAGTTCAGGCCGGGTGGTGGTGGCGCACGCCTTTAATCCCAGCACTTGGGAGGCAGAGGCAGGTGGATTTCTGAGTTCGAGGCCAGCCTGGTCTACAAAGTGAGTTCCAGGACAGCCAGGGCTACGCAGAGAAACCCTGTCTTGAAAAAACCAAAAAAAAAAAAGAAGGTAGTTCAGATGATATCAACAATTGACTCATGAAAAAGAGATATTCAAATAAGTATGTCTGCCTCACTAATTTTTGTTCTGTATACTGTACAGGATATAACACTATTATATATAATTAAGATATCAGCCAGAATACCTCAGCAGAAGTTAAAAAGTTCCTGGTTCCATTATATTGGGCATCTTCAATGCAGATCTATGAACAGAAACAAACTATTCTTTACAAGTTAATCTGTAGTATATAGTTACAGAAACAGAAAGTTAATGATGAAAGTTATATAAGATTATTGTTAAGACCCCAATCTCTTATATTTATCTAGTTTAATGACATGAAAAAATGTTTTTATTCTTATAAAGACCAAATTCTCCTCCCATTATATCTTCTAGTCCATGAGATAATTGTTTATTAGAGATATAATTATATTATATATCTCAGAATACATTGGTTAGTCTGATTAGTTAAAATACACTAGTATATGATGCAGAAAATAGCAATAGGTTTTTCTGTGATATTGTGATTCGTGCATTGTATTTTGTCAGCATGTCTATGTACCATGTACGTGTTTTGTGCTAACAGAGAATAGAAGAGGGTATTAAGTTCGTTGGAACTGAAATTTTAGTTGATGGAAAGCCAACACGTGAGTGCTGAAAAATCTAAATCATGATGTCCAGAAGAGCACCCAGTTCGTGTAATTATTTAGTCTTCTCTCCAGCCCCATGTTGGCACTTGTAATATGAGTTAAAATGTAAGAAACATTATGTTTGGTAATTTAGTTTGTTTAAATATTAAAACATAATGTATTTTCATTTTTCTTTGCTCAATCTGAAAGGAGTAAATCTGTAAAATAAGCCATTTTTCTGTATATTCACTTATTGTAGATGAAGTTCAGATAGTCTTTTGTAGATAAAGAATTCTGAGTGTTGTCAGATCTTTGAGTGAAAATCAGATTTATTGCTGTCCTATAATAAGGTTGAACTTAAGGCATTTTATAGACTATTGATCATAGGTGATATACACCCATATGATAAATTTCCTAGGAAAACAAGTGACACTAGTAGATTTTCCTTCATCACAGAATTGAAAAAGACATTTGAGTTGAGATAAGTTGCAAATTACTTTACGAATTGAGTTTTAACTTGAATTTTGATGATTACAATGGGCATACAGGTTGAAGATATAAGAGAAATTCTTTTGCCAGAAAAAACATTAATATTTGAGAATTCAGTGTTCCTAGCTTCATCTAATTTTGTCTATGAGCTTATATCATTGCAGTGGTAACTGTTCAGAGTCCAATGATTTCACCAATAGGCTTGGTAAACTGAGGAACCTAGTACATTCTATAATTTTACTCTTGTTAAAATCACTTTGTGTATGATATGTGGCAAAATTTTGTCTATACTCATAAGAAATGAGAAGAAATTGAAGATTCTTAAAAGCCTTTTATTGAACAAATCTGTTTATCTGTTATTTTAACTATATAATTTTAAACTACATATATTTCAATAACATATTTACATAGACTCAAAATTTTCGACTCAATGTAAAAAGTTTGTATTTTGTAGACATTATCAAAAATGTCACTTGCAAAATGAGTTACCTTTACCATGACCCATGCACTTGCTTTAACTGAGCATTGTTTTGTATTGATAATAGCTGTTTCATTAATTAAAAGTGAAAGTGTTACCATAAAATATAGATATTTGAGTAAGTCTAAGGTAGAGATTATTTTCCTTGGTTCAGATCTTGAGTGGTGAGTCATCACTTGTGATCTAGGTACATTCAGTACTCAGAGTAGGAACTAATAGCTGTCTGATAATGACAATTTTGAGAAAGTGAACCAGGATTGGTTTTGAGTGCAGAAATATTCTGCAAAATGGAACCAAATGTTGCTTCAAGGATGAGGAACAAATAACGCAATTCCTCTCAGAGAAATGGCAGTGAAAGAGGGAAAAGAAGTGTACTTACAACCTTTCTTGCCCTTAAAACATATTTACAGGGCATTCGCTTGCACAAAATGCCATACATGAGTCGAAAAGTAAAGGACATGCAATAAAGGGCAAAACTCAATGCCACAGTTTTGGAACTGAGTAAGGAGTTCAATAAATGCCACAATTCAAAGCTGCAGAAAAATATCACATTAATATTTTCAATTCAAAGGCTTCAGGACATGCTATACAGAGAAAAAAGTTATGCAGGCAAACACAGTGGTGTCTATAATTATGAAGCATCATTGATTCTTGCTTCAGAATATGTCAAACACAAAATAAAATAAAAATAGTGAAAATACAATGTGTGTTAATATTTAAACAAACAAGAGCAACCATAAAGTTACATCTATTTTAGTTCATAATAAAAGTACTAAAATGGGCTGGAGAGATGATTCAGCTCTTAAGAGTACTGACTGCTCTTTCTGAGGACTCTGGTTCAATTCCTAGAACCCAAACAGAAGCCTACAAACATCTATAATTTAAGTTTCAGAGAAACAAGGATACTTTTCTGTCCAATCCAGTCACAAAGCATTGAAGTGGTACACTGAACTCCATGTAGACAAAATACAAAAAATAAAATAAAATAAAATTGCAACAAAATTTGTAATTGTGAATTTTATAAAACATTTCAGGGACTTTAGGCTTTAAAGTGAAATTTCCCTTGCTATTGCTTACCTTCAAACTTTTCTCAATACTTATATTTTTAGATACTACTATTTCATAAAAATGAAATTTAGAATTCAAAACTCTGATTCAGGATTCTATTAGGTCAGCTCTATGTATCATAGTAAAACACAAATACCATATCTATCTATCTATCTATCTATCTATCTATCTATCTATCTATCTATCTATCTATCTATCTATACTATAGTATATAAATTAATGTATTAAGTTATCTTATTAATTATTAAGTTAATAAACCATTAGCCTATGTAAAAATTAGTTAATGGTTCCAAAACTAGTATGAAAGAAAGCAACCATGCATAAACCATACAATAAAATATACTAAAACATTTAATAGCAATTTACGTAAGAGTATATAGCAAAAGTTTTTGAAATATTGTGGCTGTTTGATATAAGTGGAAATTTTGGGACAATGGCACAGAAGAATTTAAGTTAAAGTAGAAGAAAAACTTAAAGCATCAGAGAGGATGAAGGACAGAAAGAAACAAAGCTTTCTAAACCTGGCAGGAGTGACACACACATGTACTCACAGGAAGTATGGTATCATGCACAGTTATACACAGTTTTGAGCTAGTTAGGGTCCCAGTGCTCAGTGAAGTGGTCATGTGTCCCTTACCTAACCCAGAAGCTATCTCCAATGGATAAACATTCACAAATGAAAAATCAAGTTTCTCCAACACTTGTGCTACATATACAAACCATTAATGCTCAGGTCCTATGAGTCATGACCAACAGAAACCAATCAATTAACATTTGTAAAGTGTTTTTGTCTCATAAGGCTTAGTTAGGGTCTTTTCCTCCCTTCACCTTGTATGTATTTTGGGGTATATACTATGGTTTCAAGTGTTTTGTTTCTATGGTTTGTCTCTGTGTGTGAACATGTGGGTCACTGTGTCTGTAACATTTCTTGCAATTTCGCTTTGACTATTTTCCTGTGTGTTTGTTAGCTATCTCTTATTCTGTCTTGGTTTTGTTTTACTTTATTTTACTTTATTTCAACATTATTATGATTTTTGCATGACTCCTTGTGTTCTAATGATGGAGAGAAAGGAAAGGTGTGGACTTGAGTAGAGTAGGTGGGGAAGGACAAGTGATCTAGGAGGAGGTGGGGGAGGGGAAACAGTAATCAAAACATACTTTATGAAAGAATGTATTCTTGATAAATGTATGATCTGTTCCACATCACATTCAACAATTATGAAGTTTATAGAAATGAGTCTGTATAGTAACCAAGTAAAGGACAGACTTACACTAAATCAGAGTAAGTAGAGTTTTCACCTTGTTTTTAAACAAAGAGGAAAAGAAAACAGTATGTAGTTACATACAAATATAAAATACTTCTTGAGTAGCCATACAGTTAGTTTCACTGTTAACAAGAAAGGAGAGAGGGGAGAGGGTGGATGGGATCTGGGGATTGTGGAGAGGTAACTGGGAAGGGGGAAAGATCATTTAAAATGTAAATAAATAAAATAATTAATAAAAATAATGTAAAAAAGAATTTAATATCTTGCCAAATAGTGAAAGTTGTATATATAATGATTTTTCAAGTATAAAGAGAAATAAAACTTAATTCCCAGTGGAAAACATGTTGAAAAGGTGATTTTGCAATATTCTTTTTGACATGTCTATGGTTTTGTGTGTTTGTTTGTATATAGGTACTAATAGAAGATTATAGGTATATACAGTGGATTAGATTCCTGGAGCTGTAGTCAGGTGATGGTGTGCCTTTTTTATAGGTGCTGGGAACTATTCTTTGCTCCTCTCTAGAAGAGCAGAGATACCCTTAAATACTGAGATATCTCCCCTCACCAACTTTCCTTTTTTCCTTTTCTTTGTATTGAAAACAGAGTTTGTTCAGAGCAGACCCGTAGACAGTTAAAGATAAATTCTCAAGGGCCAAAGAATTTAGAGCCTCTGAATTTCTTAACCCCCAAGATTTCAGTAAATCCATCCAGGTGGACTACTCCTTTGAGTGTATTGACAATGAGAAGGTCATGAGATCAACCCTTGAGGCAGGCCACAGAGGCTGGGGTGTCGGTGTGGTGGTTGGTATAGCTGCCTCAGGTGAAGAAATCTCCAGCTGCTGACAGGTCACACATGGAAAGGCACTGCCTTTGGAGGATGGAAGAGTATGAAGAGTGTTCCAAAGCTGGTGTCTGAATATATGTCCAAAAAGATAAAAGTGGATGAGTTTGTGACTGGCACTCTGTCCTTCACTCAAATTAACAAAGCCTTTGATCTGATTCACTCAGAAAAAAGCATTCGAACTGTTTTAAACATGTAAATTCTGAAGAGAACACTGTCCATCCTGCCCTCTTTCCTGTGATTGCATAGAAACAGAAAGAATTTTCAAGCTAACCGCCTCTTAGACTTCAGAAATGACTAGAAGGAATGTGTGTAATCGCGGCTATAATCATGAACAAGGCAAATATTCATCGCGGTTTTCTGAACCCGCCACATAAATAATTGTTGCTCATTAATGCAACATTTTAACATAATAAAAATACTTTCTGCATTTGTGCGTCAATTGAAAAAAAAAAGAGAAAATAGAATTTGTTGTGTTCTCCCCTTGATGCAGAACGGAAGCATCCACATCCCGGTCTTCCTTCTAAGCATCACATGGTCTGTGGGTTATATCATGGACCTTGTGAACTTTTGGGCTATTAAACATGTATCAGTGAGTACAAACCATGTGTGTTCTTTTGTGTCTGGGTTACTTCACTCAGGATGATATTTTCTAGTTCCATCCATTTGCCTGTGAATTTCATAAATGAACCACATTTTCTGCATCCATTCTTCTGTTGAGGGACATGTGGGCTGTTTCCAGCTTCTGGTTGTTAAAAATAGGACTGCTATGAACATAAAGAGCATGTTTCCTTGTTATATGATGGAGCATCTTGTCATGGGAGATGGAGGGAAAGGGGACCTGGGAGGGAGAGAGGAGAGGGAGGAAATACAGGTGGCAGTATCAGTAACTGGAGGGAATATGAGAGAGTTATAGAGGGTCAGGAAATCGAACAGAAATATGTAAGGGTGTGTGTGTGATGAGGAACTGGGGATAGCTATTGGAGGGTACCAGACACCAGAGAAACGTGAGGTTCTCAGGATCCAACGGGGATGACTTTAGCCAAAATGCACAGAGAAGGGGGAAATAGAACCTGTAGAGACCTCCTCCCGTGGATAGGCACAGCCTCTGGTCAAAGAGATGGGGTCACTCATCCATTTCAAAGTTTTTAACCCAGAAATGTTTCTATCCAAAGAAATAACAGGGACAAAAAGTGGAACAGAGACTGAAGGAAGGGCCTTCTGGGGGCTGCCCCACCTGGGGATCAATCCTGTCTGCAGACACAAAACCTGACTCTGTTGCTGTGTTCAAGAAGTGCTTGCTGACAGGAACCTGGTGTGGTGGTTCCTTGAGAGGTCAAACCAGCACCGGACCAATGCAGATGTGGATGCTTGGAGCCACTGATCAGACTGACCTCAGGGAACCTAGTTGGGAAGATGGCAGAAGGACTGGAGGTGCGGAGGAGGATTGCAACGACATTGGAAGAACAGCATAGGCTGGCCTGACCACCCAGTCCTCCCAGAGACTAGACTACCAACCAAAGAGTGTATCTGGAGGGATCCATGGCTCCAGATACATATGTAGCAGAGGATGGCCTTGCCTGATCGCAATAGGAGGGAGGCCCTTGGTCCCAGAGAGGTTTGATGCCCCAGTGTAGGAGGATGCTGGTGCAGTGGGGCAGGAGAGGGTGGAAGGGTAGGGAAGTACCCTCCTATAGGCAAAGTGGAAGGGAGAGGGCAGATGTGGGATGAGGGGTTGGTGAAGGAGTAACCAGGAAGTGGGATATCATTTGAGATGTGAACGTATGAAATGATTAATGAAAAAAAATTGAATTTTTTCATATAATATATTCACATTATATTTTTTCACCCAAATTTCTCCAGATCCTTTCTTCTCCAACCCCAACCCAAATCCTCACTTTTTCTTTCTCTTTTTCATTCTAATACAAATAGACATCTAACAACAACAAAACAATAATTAGTAATAATAATAATAATAATAATAATAATAATAATAATAATAACATTGTAAGAAAAACCAAAGCCAAACAAACCAGAACATGACACAACAAATAAACTGACAGAAGAAAAAGATCCAATAATAAGAAACATGATTTGATGCCTAACGTTACAAAATTCTTGTAACACACACATGAAAACCTGAAAATTGGTAGGCTGAGGCAGGGGGATTTGTCTGAGTAGTGAGACTTTGTTGGATAAAAACATGAGCCTGAAGTCCATATTAGCTCCATAATTAGAGAGAAGCCATATTCGATTATGGACCGAGATTCTGTATCCCAATAACTAAATAAAAACCAACAAAATGCCCACTCCAATAAATAAATACATTTTGACTCATTTTTACAAAATCATGTTAGTTACATGTAAATTTTATTTTGACGTCTCCCACAAAACTATGTACTTGTCTTAGTGAGGGCTCAATCTTTCATTTCTATTCCCCAATTTGCTAGAAATGGAAATCAGTACACACAACTTCTAAATGCTGATCCTGAATATATAATTAAATATCAAATCATTGTATTGAGTATCTGTTTTATAAGGAAGTGATATACAAAAATGAACATAATTTTATAAGATATTTATGAGGCTACAATATAATAATTTAAATAAAACTATTTGCATGTGTGTTCAATTATAAAATGGTTTACTTTCTTCCTTGGATCAGCCTGTTAACTTACTTCATCAGAAAATTTTAAGTAGTACATTATTCTTCTGGTTTTCCTCTACAGTTAGAGATAATTTGATATTTTGTATGCTCCTTTACCAAGTTATTTCTGCTCTGCATCATTTTCTGTCTTGCTAGCGTTCTCACTAACTGAAGGTACCAGAGTAGCTCAGAATGACTAAACCATAATTAAAGGACAAACAAGGGGTGTCTGGAGTCACACTGAACACTTTGATCCTTCTGTGAGGAACTAGGAAGTTGAGTTCATCTCTAAATATATCAGATTTCCCATGTACAAATGAGTTACAAAATGGCAACTTCACTGAGCTACTGTGATGAACACACTTTTTTAAAATGCTTAATTCTAAATACATCACTTTTCTACATATTTCCTTGAGGAGATAACTATTACATTTATTTCTATGATATGGGCAATAAGGTAGATTCTAACTCCTTTTTCTTGTAGATGTTTTCTGGCATTTTAATTCCAAAAAATACAGTTTGAATATATTCTTTGTTCTTTTTCTGAACGTGTTTCTCTAATTTCCTTTTATAGTAACTAGAAAGGTAAAAATAAAAAAAATTAACAGTATTAATTTTTCTCTACATTGCTTTCTAAACTAAGCACATTAAGCCACATCCTTATTTTTCTCATTATAATCCTGACTACACTGGGCGGGAACCTACCAGCTTTCCTTCCGCGACCTCTGTTCCCGCAGACTGCGCTGAAGAGACAGGTACCCCAAGCTCTCTCTCCCCAATATAACATCACTTGGGACACGGTCTGTTGGGGCTTCCATCTGTGCCCGAGAACTGGTCAGCGCTGTGGTCGTCTGGGTGCCAGATCAGCAGGCTATCGCGTCTGCAGGGTGAGCGGCACCTCCGAGAGTGTGCAGATTGCACTCCGCCATCTTTGCTCCAGTGACTGGGAAGTTGGGACTGCCAGGTTCTGAGACAAACAGGCTTAATATCTCTTGGGTCTCGGGCGGCTTGTGTGTGTGCGGCTCCCAAGTGCTGGGCAGATCTGCAGTAACCAGCGTGCTAGCTCTGCTGTGGGAATTCTGCCTGGCAGAGGGACGCCCCCTCCCCCCCCAGGAGAGATCACACACCCCTGCACAGGGCAGGAGCCTACCAGCCTCCCTTTGGCGACCTCTGCTCCAGGAATCCACTAGGCTGAGCCTATGGATGTGCAAGGCCTCCCCAATATAAGATCACTTGGGGCAAGGCACATTAGGGCTCCAAAGTCACTCAGGAGCAGGCAGGCCCCAGAAATCGGTGCCAGGGGAATCCTGGCAATCCAGGGGGGGGGGCAGAAATAGCTTTGCAGGCTCACAGGAGGTCCAACCATCAGCCAGTGGCAGCAGGACCAACTAACATCAGAGGTATCCAGAAGGCAAAAGGCAAACGTAGGAATGTTACTAACAGAAATCAAAGTAATGTGGGACCATCCGAACCCAACTCTCCAACAGCAGCAAGTCCTGGATACCCCACCACACCCGAAAGACAAGATCTGGATTTAAAATCACTTCTCATGATGCTATTAGAGGATCACAAGAAGGACACAAATAAATCTCATAAAGAGTTACAGGAGACCATGAATCAACGGTTAGAAGCCCTTACAAAGGAAACACAAAAATCGCTTAGAGAAATGCGGGAGAAAATGGATCAAAAGATGGAGGCGCACAAGGAGACAACACAAAAATCGCTTAACGAGATGAATCAACGGGTAGATGCACTCACAAAGGAATCACAAAATTGGCATAAAGAAATGCAGAAGAATATGGGTCAACAGACGGATGCCCATAAGGAGGCAACGCAAAAATTGCTTAAAGAAATGAAACAACGGTTAGATGCCCTTACAAAGGAAACACGAGAACTGCTTAAAGAAATGCAGGAGACAATGGATCAACAGATGGATTCCCATGAGGAAGAAACACAAAAATCACTCAGAGAAATGCAGGAGAACGTGGGTCATCAGGAAGAAATCCTGAAAGAGGCAATGCAAAAATACCTTAAAGAAATACAGGAAAATACAAACAAACAAGTTAAGGATCTCAGCAAATCCATCCAGGAACTAAAAAAGGAAGTAGAAACAACTAAGAAATCACAAAGGGAGACAACTTTGGAGATAGAAAACCTTGGGAAGAAATCAGGAGTCATAGATGCAAACATAAACAATAGAATACAAGAGATGGAAGAAAGAATCTCAGGTGCTGAAGATTCCATAGAAAGCATCAACTCAACAGTCAAAATGCAAAATGCAAAAAACGTGTAACCCAAAACATCCAGGAAATCCAGGACACAATGAGAAGACCAAACCTAAGGATTATAGGTATAGATGAGAGTGAAGATTTGCAACTTAAAGGGCCAGTAAACATGTTCAACAAAATTATGGAGGAAAACTTCCCTAACTTAAAGAGAGAGATGCCGATGAACGTACAAGAAGCCTACAGAACTCCAAACAGACTGGACCAGAACAGAAATACCTCCCGTCACATAATAATCAAAACACCGAATGTTCTAAACAAAGAAAGAATACTAAAAGCAGTAAGAGAAAAGGGCCAAGTAACATACAAAGGAAGACCTATCCGAATCACATCAGACTTCTCACCAGAGACTATGAAAGCCAGAAGATCCTGGGCAGATCTCATGCAGACACTAAGACAGCACAAATGCGAGCCTAGACTACTATACCCAGCAAAACTCTCAATCACCATAGATGGAGAGACCAAGATGTTCCATGATAAACCAAATTTTCACAATATCTTTCCACAAATCCAGCCCTGCAACGGATAATAGGTGGAAACCTCCAATACAGGGAGAGAAACAACACCCTGAAAAAAATGAGATAGTAACCTTCTTGCATCAAACCCAAAATTAGATAACCACTCAAACATAAAGATAGCGTCAAGAATGGCAGATGGCAATAATCACTATGCCTTAATCTCTCTTAATATCAATGATCTCAATTCCCCAATTAAAAGACATAGACTAGCAGACTGGATACGTAAACAGGACGTAGCATTTTGCTGCATGTAGGAAACGCACCTCAGTGTCAAAGACAAACACTACCTCAGAGTAAAAGACTGGAAAACAATTTTACAAGCAAATGGCCCCAAGAAACGAGGTGGAGTAGCCATCTTAATATCAGATAAAATTGATTTTCAACCTAAAGTCATCAAAAAAGACACAGAAGGACACTACATACTGATCAAGGGAAAAATCCACCATCAAGAATTCTCAATTCTGAATATCTATGCTCCAAATGCAAGGGCATCCTCATTCGTAAAAGAAACTTTACTAAAACTCAAAGCACACATCGCACTGCACACAATAATAGTGGGTGACTTCAACACCCCGCTCTCTGAAATGGATCATTCAAGAAAGCAGAAACTAAACAGGGACACAGTGAATCTAATTGAAGCCTTGGACCAAATGGAACTAACTGATATATATAGAACATTTCATCCTAGAGCTAAAGAATACACCTTCTCAGTTCCTCATGGTACCTTCTCCAAAATTGACCATATAATTGGTCACAAATCAGACCTCAACAGATACAAGAAGATAGAAATAATCCCATGCCTCCTATCAGATCATTATGGAATAAGGGTGGTCTTCAATGGCAACAAAAACAACAGAAAACCCACGTACACATGGAGGCTGAACAATGCTCTACTCAATGATAACTTGGTCAAGGTGGAAATAATGAAAGAAATCAAAGACTTTTTGAAAGTTAATGAAAATGAAGGCACAACATACCCTAATTTATGGGACACAATGAAAGCGGTGCTAAGAGGAAAATTCATAGCCCTGAGTGCCGCCAAAAAGAAATGGAAGACAGCATACACTAACAGCTTAATGGCACACCTGAAAGCCCTGGAACAAAAAGAAGCAAATACACCAAAGAGGAGTAGAAGGCAGGAAATCATCAAACTCAGGGCTGAAATCAATCAAGTAGAAACAAATAAAACCATACAAAGAATCAACAAAACGAGGAGTTGGTTCTTTGAGAAAATCAACAAGATATATAAGCGCTTAGCCAGACTAACCAGAGGGCACAGATATAGTATCCAAATTAATAAAATCAGAAACGAAAAGGGAGAGATAACAACAGAAACTGAGGAAATTCAAAAAATCATCAGATCCTACTACAAAAACCTGTATTCAACACAACTAGAAAATCTTGAGGAAATGGACAATTTCCTTGACAGATACCAAGTACCAAAATTAAATCAGGATCAAATAGACCATCTAAACCGTCCTATAACCCCTGAAGAAATAGAAGTTTTCATTGGAAGTCTTCCAACCAAAAAAAGCACAGGTCCAGATGGTTTTAGTGTAGAATTCTATCAGACCTTCAAAGAAGACCTAACACCAATACTCTTCAAACTGTTCCACAAAATAGAAACAGAAGGAACACTACCCAACTCCTTCTATGAAGCCACAATTACACTAATACCAAAAGCACACAAAGATCCGACAAAGAAAGAGAATCTCAGGCCAATCTCTCTTATGAATATCGATGCAAAAATACTCAATAAAATTCTTGCCAACCGAATCCAAGAACACATCAAAACGATCATTCACCACGATCAAGTAGGCTTCATCCCAGGGATGCAGGGATTATTCAATATAAGGAAATCCATCAATGTAATCCACTACATAAACAATCTCAAAGAAAAAAACCACATGGTCATCTCATTAGATGCTGAGAAAGCATTTGACAAAATTCAGCATCCTTTCATGCTAAAGGTCTTGGAAAGATCAGGAATTCAAGGCCAATATCTAAACATAGTAAAAGCAATTTACAGCAAACCGGTAGCCAGCATCAATCTAAATGGAGAGAAACTTGAAGCAATCCCACTAAAATCAGGGACTAGACAAGGCTGCCCTCTCTCTCCATATCTTTTCAATATAGTACTTGAAGTTCTAGCTAGAGCAATTAGACAACAAAAAGAGGTCAAAGGGATACAAATTGGAAAGGAAGAAGTCAAACTATCACTATTTGCCTACGATATGATAGTATATTAAGCGACCCAAAGAACTCCACCAGAGAACTCCTACAGCTGATAAACGACTTCAGCAAAGTGGCCAGATATAAAATCAACTCAAGCAAGTCAGAAGCCTTCCTATACTCAAAGGATAAGCAGGCTGAGAAAGAAGTAAGAGAAATAATACCCCTCACGATAGCCACAAACCATATTAAGTATCTTGGCGTGGCTCTAACCAAACAAGTGAAAGATCTGTATGACAAGAACTTCAAGTCTCTGAAGAAAGAAATTGAAGAAGACCTCAGAAGATGGAAAAATCTGCCATGCTCATGGATTGGCAGGATTAATATAGTAAAAATGAGCATCTTACCAAAAGTAATACACAGATTCAATGCAATCCCCATCAAAATCCCAACTCAATTCTTCATAGAGTTAGAAAGAGCAATTCAAAAATTCATCTGGAATAACAGAAAACCCAGAATAGCTAAAACTATTCTCAAGGGTAAAAGAACCTCTGGGGCAATCAGTATCCCGGACTTCAAGCTGTACTACAGAGAGATAGTGTTAAAAACTGCATGGTATTGGTACAGTAACAGACATGTAGATCAATGGAACAGAATTGAAGACCCAGAAATGAATCCACACTCCTATGGTCACTTGATCTTTGACAAAGGAGCTAAAACCATCCAGTGGAAAAAAGATAGCCTTTTCAACAAATGGTGCTGGCTCAGCTGGAGGTCAACATGCAGAAGAATGCAAATTGACCCATCCTTATCTCCTTGCACTAAGCTCAATTCTAAGTGGATCAAAGATCTCCACATAAAACCAGACACACTGAAACTAATAGAAGGGAAACTAGGGAAGAACCTTGAACATATGGGCACAGGGGAGAATTTCCTGAACAGAACTCCAATAGCTTATGCTCTAAGATCAAGAATAGACAAATGGGACCTCATTAAATTACAAATTTTTGCAAGGCAAAAGACACTGTCAAAAAGACAAAGCGGCAACCAACTAACTGGGAAATGATCTTTACCAACCTTACATCCGACAGAGGGCTAATATCCAATATATACAAAGAACTCAAGAAGTTAAACTCCAGAGAGGCAAGTAATCCTATTAAAAATGGGGTACAGAGCTAAACAAAGAGTTCTCACCTGAAGAATATCTAATGGCTGAGAAGCACCTAAAGAGATGTTCATCATCCTTAGTCATTAGGGAAATGCAAATCAAAACAATCCTGAGATTCCATCTCACACCAGTCAGGATGGCTAAGATCAAAAACCCAGGAGACAGCAGTTGTTGGCAAGGATGTGGAGAAAGAGGAACACTCCTCCACTGCTGGTGGAATTGCAGGCTGTTACAACCACTCTGGAAAGCAGTCTGGCGGTTCCTCAGAAAACTGGGCATGACACTCCCGGAGGATCCAGCTATACCACTCCTGGGCATATACCCAGAGACTTTACCTGCATGCAATAAGGACACATGCTCCACTATGTTAATAGCAGCCTTATTTATAATAGCCAGAAGCTGGAAAGAACCCAGATGTCCCTCAACGGATGAATGGATTCAGAAGATGTGGTATATCTACACAATGGAATACTACTCTGCAATTAAAAACAATGAATTCACGAAATTCCTAGGCAAATGGTCAGAACTTGAAAATATCATCCTTAGAGAGGTAACCCAATCACAAAAGAACACACATGGTATGCAGTCACTAATAAGGGGATATTGACCCAGAATCTCGGAATACCCTAGACACAATCCGCATATCAATAGATTTCTAAGAAGATGGAAGGAGAGACCCCTGGTCCTGGAAAGACTGGATGTAGAGGAACGCCAGGACAGAGTAAGGAGAGGGGGTTGAATGGAGAAAAGAGGGAGGGAAGGGGGCTTATGGAACTTTCGGGGAGGGAGGAAACGGGAAAGGGGAAGTGATTTGGAATGTAAATTAAAAAAAATAAATAAAATAAATAATAAAAAAAAATTACTTGGGAACACTGAAAAGCGATCTTAGTATAATTAGAGTAACAGGCAATTGGGAGATCATGTTCCAAAAACAAAACAAATGAATTTTGTCTAAGGAAGGCTAACTTAGATTGTTCATTACGGCTGACGGGGAATGCATCTAAACTCACAGAGAACCTACACATAAATACAGGCACACAAACAAAATACATTAATATATTAACAATTTCAAATTAAATGGTTCTATCTATGAATCCACATGTTTAGTCAAACTTTTTATTAATAAAGTTTGTGAAAGTCATTTAGCCACAAGACATACATAAACAGAATCTGAAAACATACAAAAAAAGATATTAATTGTATAAATTTAAACAAAGTCAAAATATGTACTGTGAACATAGTGCTATAAAAAAAATCCTGACTACATTAGGATTTTCAGACTAAGCCCTTGAGTATTGTATGCTGGAATTCCAATAATTCATAAAGGAACAAAATAACATATCATTAAACTCATGGCAACTTCCGCAGGAGCAATTCTGAAAGCATTGGTCCCTGGGTTATTCTCTGAAATTTCTCATTCCAATTCATTCTTCCTTTTTGTATTTGTTCCCTCTGAGAAAAAATGGTCCAAATAGGGTAGTAAAGCACTTCAAAAATAATAATATTGCAGAGGATTATACTCTAGGGGCCAGGGGAGTGTGGCTGTTTTTCCACTAACTACTGATGTAAACAAAGGAAAGAACATTCATGTCTCTTGTCTTTAATAACTTAGCTACTCTGTGAGAAGGACTTGACCAAAGTCAGTGCTTTCTTTCCTCTTTTTAGGCAACAATAATTAGGATAGTTACCAATTGTTATTTTTATGTATCTTATTTTCATCAGGTTGATATAAAACAAACCAGTTCAAGGCACTATATTCTTTTACAGAATGTGTATTAGTTGAGATGTTATTTTGAGGATGACCAGTAAGCATGGTCAGTGAGATCAAAATTGTAAACATTCATTCATGCATCTTTATTGTGTATAAACAATGTATATTTTTCAGTAAGGTGAAGTAGAAAAAAATAGAGTTCTCCAACAAGTGATCTTGTAGAATATGCCTAAGTAAAGTTGTAATACTGCATACAAGAAGCACCTAACCTTCAAGAGACTGGAGGCCACAGGGAGTTTAGAGGTCTGTTGGGATGGGGATTGGGGAGTGGGTGGTGGGGATAAGGACATTCTTGTGGAGATAGAGGGTGGGGAGGAAGTACGGAATGGGGATCAATCAGAGGGTGAAAATGGTGGAGGATAAAAAAAATAAATATTTTTTTTTAAAAAAGTGGATAATCCTGTCCCCTGTTGCTAGAGATTCAAGGTAGGTTATTAAGATGTACTTCCTCATTTATTTAATACAAGGATTATAGATAAATGCAAAAGTATCTGAGTGCTGGTGTATAGCTCAATGATAGAGTACTTGTGCTGAATGCACAAAGTCTATTGATGAGTTTTCAGTACCATGAAGCTGTGTGAAAGTTCATACCTATAGTTGCAGCATAGAACAAATAGTTCATATATATAGTTGCAGCAGGAAAGTAGCAGTGTGATAATACGAATTTGAAACTAGTCTGAACTACACAGGGAAAAAATGTCTCAATAATATCTGACCCTTACTAAAAAGGAATAATCAGAGTTTATTTTACCTCCCAAACTTTGGTTTGGATCATTTAAATTATTTTATGTGTTTGTCAATATGTTTCCATCATCTTTTCCATTGTGTTCCTTCCTTATTAATGATGAAACTAAAGGTTTTAAATACCTACTCCAAATAATCTACTTTTCAAATTAAGCAATTTAAAGTTATTTTTAGTATTTATGTTTAATATTTTATTTGAATTTTAAAAGCAAATTTCGAGTCTCAAATTTGTGTTTGGAGTGTTTAGATTATTTTTCTTAGTTCTAGGTATCCAGGTTTAATCCCCCATGACTAAGGACATAAACAAATATAATAGTTATATAATGGATCATTTTTTACTTATTACAGAAATCAAGTACAATATAATTGTTTCCTTTCTTCTTAAGCATAGTCCAAACTCTCCCTTATTTCTCTCATTGTTGTAAGTGGAAATTTACTGAACAATGTTACTAGACAAATCGTTTTGTAACAATAGAATGTCTCTAGGGAACCCCATAAAGTGAGAACAAAGTGCCTTATAGTCCCACTTAAAGCTACTTAATAAGACACAAATGCAATAGGCTCCACTGCATTTAACTTCAGACAAAG
Source organism: Tokudaia tokunoshimensis (assembly GCA_036184795.1). Taxonomy (NCBI): domain Eukaryota; kingdom Metazoa; phylum Chordata; class Mammalia; order Rodentia; family Muridae; genus Tokudaia; species Tokudaia tokunoshimensis. The sequence goes on from BTHU01000011.1 coordinate 15,470,141, forward strand.
CACCAACATCTTCAAATGTGAACCTTGGATTATTTTCTCAGCAATTTGTTTAGGAAGCCAATGCACTGCAATTTTGCCTCAGTCTATGAATTGCTTTTGTTATTCAGAAGCACCATATAATAAAGCCAGATTTCCTGATGCTTTATTGATTCTGGGTCCAGTAGACTTTGAGAATGCTTACCCCCCGCCTTGTTCTAGTGACTTTCTATTATGTAAAATGTTTCAAAAGAGCAGTAACTTCTTTACTTGGTGTGTACTTTTGGAAGAATATTCAAAATTTTTTAAAATTTTATTTATTTTATATAGTTCAGTAATTTTTGAAAATGTATATGTTTGCAAAGATTATACAGCTATGTTAATATCTATTATTATTTCCTCTGAAGAGAATATTCTTGTATAAAAAGTAGGTATTCTCTTTTCAAAAAAAATGTTCTTATTGAATATTTTATTTATTTACATTTTAAATGTTATCCCCAGTTTCCCCTCTGCAACCCCCCTTTCCCATTCCTCCTCCCACTGCTTCTATGAGGGTGATCCCCCAAACACCCACTTACTCCCATATACAGCCCTAACTTTGCCCTACACTGGTGCATCAAGCCTTCACAGGATCAAGGACCTCCCCTCTCACTGATGGCAGATAAGGCCATCCTCTGCTACATATGCACCTGTAGCCATGTGTCCTCTTTGGTTGGTGGCTTAGTCCCCGGGAGCTCTGGGGGATCTGGTTAATTGATATTGTTGTTCTTCCTATGGGCTTGCAAACCTCTTCAGCTCCTCCAGTCCTTGCCCTAACTCCTCCATTGGGGTCCCTGTGCTCAGTCTGATGGTTGTCTGTGAGTATCTGTCTCTGTATTAGTCAAGTGCTGGCAGAACCTCTCAGGAGGCAACCATACCAGGCTCCTGTCATCAAGCACTTTCTGAAAAGAAGGGGAGCAGAAAAAGGAAGAGGGAGAAGAGGTATTTCTCCCAAGAGTCACCTAGGAAAATGGCAGCTTACAAATGAAAAAGACTCTGTTAGGATGAAGCATTTAGTTTAATTGTAATTGGACATGCTAATTAAGTGAGCCAAAAGGGGCTTTTGATGGCTGCACTTCAATAGTTGGACATTGGTAGTCAGCCTCAGGAGGAGGAAGTGGCCAAATAAAGAAATCAACCATGGTAGCTAGCTTTAGGAATGTAATCTAATGCTTTTAGGGAACTATTACATGTTTAGAGTGAAGAGGGGAGGAAGGGCTAGGACATTCAGAACCATGCCCCCACATTCAAGCTGATCAGAGTCCCTTTAGTCACTATAATGCATAATTGCTAACTTTTCCCTAAAGAGTTTTTCAATGCACACTATTTATAAGGTAAACATACTAATATTATTGGCAGTAAGATATTATTCATTATTTGAGATGTCTATTGTGAAATAAAATGTTCATTCTCATTTTTGCATAGTTTCAGTATGGATTTCTCTTCTTATTTAAACATCCTCATGAGTCCTTTCTTTCAGATTTACACACAAAAACAGCACCTGTTTCCTTCAGTGGTTTACTTTTGACTTCTGAATAAGAAATGTCCATGATCTTGTAATCAGGTTTACTGAGAACATGCATGTGGCCAATGCACTGACAGTTTAAAACATATGAATTAGTTGCTGAGATTTAAAAAAAAAAGGACATTTTCTCACAGATGCAGGTATTGTGCATTCCTTTATCTGTGGGAAGAGATGTCACTGTGTGATAATTTCTTATGGATTTGCTCTATTTTCCTAGACTGGTTCCCTTTCTATGTTTGCCTGGCTGTGGGTAGCTCTTGGTGTTCCCTTCGAGGAATTTGGCAGAATTTTTTTTATTGGGCAAGGACAAGGAATTAGTCTCAAGGTAAATATAGACAAGGAATGTATGGTATTTATTTTATCTTGGTCATCCTGCTAAGCCACTAGATACAGTGACCATGGGACATTTTTATTGCCTTGTTTGACTACTTTGTCTATGATCTAAGAACTGACCCTATTCTTTGCATGTACCTAGAATGGTATAAATGCATACTTGGACAAAAGAAAGCCACTTCAGCTCTGATTGAATTTATGCTAAAAAAGAAATAGTGTCTGGATTTGGTGTCTGCATGGGATGGATCCCCTAGTGTGGCAGTCTCTCTATGGCCTTTCCTACCACTCTTTGTTCTGCATTTCCTTTAGATGGGAAACATTCTGGGCTTAAATTTTGGAGATGAGGGTGGGTGGCCCCATCCCTCAACCGGGAGTTGCTTAATTATATCATAATCTGATAGAAGTAATACTGTAAATGCTTTTTACATATGATCTTTAAAATAGTAATTCTGCATTTTTCATTACTTTATACACTTTAAGTTGTGACTAGTATAATGATATGCAGTAAACTAATAAGTAATTAATATAATCAATTAGGATTTCTGGATTTTATACAAATATATTAATTAAACATACTTTAACAGATGAAACTGTAGTTCAGTACAACTCACTTGTATTTGAATATCAGTTCTGTTACAGAAATTTTGAAAAAAAAATATAAAGTTTTCATGAACCTTAAAATTACAGAAACATTTACAACTCATAAGAATGTCAGTTCATTAGTGAGTGAAATGATATACCAGCTAGAACTTTACTCTATCACAGAGAAATATCTAAATGTTTTTTGCACTTTAAAAGGAAATCTTTGATACACACCATGGTACAACAGCGTCATTTTTACCTTGGAGATAACCCATGGAGTCTGTGGGTTTCTGAACACCCATTTGAACTGATCAACTGTTCAAAATAGGGTCAACCCTATCTTACATTGAACTTGTTGTTTGAAAGCCTATATTATATGGAGGAAATGTTGTCCCTGCATCATAGAATAATTCCACTTCATTGGTTTTTACATATTTGTAGAAGTTATTGTGGTGGTGGTTTTCCATAGATACTTTAAAGGCTTTTTTAGTTAGGTAGCCTTCCCTGTTTTGCTCCTCTATCCTACCCTCCATCCCACTCAAATTCTTCTTGTTTTATCATTACCCTTTCTATCATCAAACTACCTACATTGCACTTCTTACAGAATAATAGTCTCATCGACATGTACAACTTTTTCATTATCCATTCATTAATAGATGAATATTTATACTATTTTGAATTTCCTGGCTATTTTGAAAAGATGATCTTTTTTAAGATTTCAAGTTTTACTTAGGGACATCTGGCAGAACCTGACCAAGGAATCATTTCCAGAAAAGAGAACTAGAATGTTCTTAGCCTAAAAAATGGAGACTTTTGAATTTAATCACCAAAAGCACCAGAAATTTCATCACAAATTTTGATAATGCTAATGACTTATGATTCAAAATCTAAATCATTGTTTTGGAACATTGGAGCCACTAAAATAAATAAGATCTAAGATAAGTTATAGATATTTACATTTATGCCAAAAGATTCCAAAAACAATATAAATACCTGAGAATTATACAGGAGGTAAAATCAAGTACTTGGTATGTTCTGAGGGATGATCAGAACATAGGATTGATTAAATTTGTAAATATATATGTCTAAAGGCAATTTCTCCTTGGAAATGTTATAAAATTTCAAAACACTGCAATTATACAGTTTTTTTACATATAAATATATATATTTATCTAACTACTCTATTGAATGAATAAATAATTCATATATAAGTTACTAAATATGAATTTGTATAAGGTATTAATAGCATTTTTACTAACATACATCATTTAGCAAACAATTCACCTGGATAATAATAAACATGCCACAATCAACAAAAAATAATTTTTATAACCTTAAAATGAACACTAATTGTAGAAAAATTATAATACAACAACAAGACTTTTCTAGCAAGGGATCACATCCAAAGACCTTCTAGGCCTATATGATATAGCTGAAATGCAGGTACCACCTGATTACAATATGATCTGGCTAGAAAAAAGACAGGACCTTAGTACTCACATTTAATCCCTTAACAATGAAGGTAAGGTTAGTTTGTAGAAGGAATCAGTCATGATTGAAAGTGATATCACTCCAGAGAGCCAAGTAACCCTATTAAAAAATGGGGTACAGAGCTAAAGAAAGAGTTCTCACCTGAAGAATATCTAATGGCTGAGAAGCACCTAAAGAGATGTTCATCATCCTTAGTCATTAGGGAAATGCAAATCAAAACAACCCTGAGATTCCATCTCACATCAGTCAGAATGGCTAAGATCAAAAACACAGGAGACAGCAGTTGTTGGCGAGGATGTGGAGAAAGAGGAAAACATCTCCACTGCTGGTGGGATTGCAATCTGGTACAACCACTCTGGAAAGCAGTCTGGTGGTTCCTCAGAAAACTGGGCATGACACTCCCGGAGGATTCGGCTATACCACTCCTGGGCATATACCCAGAGGCTTTCCCTGCATGCAATAAGGACACATGCTTCACTATGTTCATAGCAGCCTTATTTATAATAACCAGAAGCTGGAAAGAACCCAGATGTCTCTCAACGGAGGAATGGATACAGAAAATGTGGTATATTTACACAATGGAATACTACTCTGCAATTAAAAACAGTGAATTCACGAAATTCCTAGGCAAATGGTCAGAACTTGAAAATATCATCCTTAGTGAGGTAACCCAATCACAAAAGAACACACATGGTATGTAGTCACTGATAAGGGGATATTAACCTAGAATCTCGGAATACACAATTCGCATATCAATAGATTTCCAAGAAGATGGAAGGAGAAACCCCTGGTCCTGGAAAGACTGGACGTAGGGGAATGCCAGGACAGAGAAGCGAGAGGGGGTTGAATGGGGAACAGGGGGAGGGAAGGGGGCTTATGGGACTTTCGGGGAGGGAGGAAACGGGAAAGGGGAAATCATTTGGAATGTAAATAAAAAACTTAGAAAATAATAAGAAAGAAAGAAAGAAAGAAAGAAAGAAAGAAAGAAAGAAAGAAAGAAAGAAAGAAAGAAAGAAAGAAAGAAAGTGATATCTAAATGTGGAGCAGCCAAAGGGATGAATCCAGAAAGATTTGGCAGAATGAGTCAGACTTTGGATGTGCTCAACTCACAGGAGAACAGCACAGGAAAGAGAGGCTACCTTGGGACAGAACAGAAGAGAAAGTGGTTGTGTGGCAATTTTACTGGGACAGTTTTAGAGAAACAAGTTGTAGAGAAAACAGACTAGACATAACAAGCCAGGGACTTGTTCTGTGAAGACAGAATAAGCCAGAAAATGTGAAGGAGTCAGAAGATTAGAACATATTGTGAAAATTCGGAAGAGGTGAAGCGGAGCAGTTCAGTGAGAAGATGAATGAAGCCGATTGGATCTATCATGCTGGAAGATTGGATTGTACAGAGGTGTGAATCTTTGAGACCTAGGCCTAGAGAGTTAAAACAGACAGAGAAGTGGTCTGGGCTTAGCCGAAGCCATGTATTCGCACAGCTTGGATAGGTATCTCTCATATCTCATCCCTCTATCTGAAGAAATTGAAGTCACATTTACATTTTAGCATTTGCTGATTCACCAATTTAGGTGTAATATTAAGATCTTTAGAAAGTGGCTGAAATTTATTCTAGGTTGCTGTATATTATATTTTCAGTGGACACTGAAACATATTCATTGTTCTCCTTTCTCTTGGAAATATAAGATTTTGAGGATAAATTAAAGATCTTCAGGACAAGAAAATATTCAGGGGATAATCAGATGAGTCAGGTCTGGTAATTCACATGGAGGCTCTTAGGAAGTGGGGAGAGGCTGAGTAAGAAAATAAGTGCATACAACCTTCAGAAATCAGGATACAATAAACTATAACTCTTCTCAAGTATCTCAAAGAACATCATTCTAGATTTTTCAACAACAACAACAACGGCAACAAACTAAAACCACTCAAGGCATTTTCTCCAAATATCTCAAAGAATATATAAATAAGAAAGCTGCTCCTCCACTGCTGGTGGAATTGCAAGCTCATACAACCACTCTGGAAAGCAGTCTGGCGGTTCCTCTGAAAACTGGGCATGACACTCCTGGAGGATCCTGCTATAACACTCGTGGGCATATACCCAGAGACTTTACCTGCATGCAATAAGGACACATGCTCCACTATGTTCATAGCAGCCTTATTTATAATAGCCAGAAGCTGGAAAGAACCCAGATGTCCCTCAACGGAGGAATGGATTCAGAAGATGTGGTATATCTACACAATGGAATACTACTCTGCAATTAAAAACAATGAATTCACGAAATTCCTAGGCAAATGATCAGATCTTGAAAATATCATCCTTAGTGAGGTAACCCAATCACAAAAGAACACACATGGTATGCAGTCACTGATAAGGGGATATTAACCCAGAATCTCGGAAAACCCTAGACACAATCCGCATATCAATAGATTTCTAAGAAGATGGAAGGAGAGACCCCTGGTCCTGGAAAGACTGGATGTAGGGGAACGCCAGGACAGAGAAACGAGAGGGGGTTGAATGGAGAAAAGAGGGAGGGAAGGGGGCTTATGGGACTTTCAGGGAGGGAGGAAATGGGAAAGGGAAAATGATTTGGAATGTAAATTAAAAAAAAATAAAATAATAAAAAAAAAGAAAGCTGGAGTGATTTTCTCTCATTTGACAATTTGACACTTAATATTATTTAAATATTTATAATACACACATTAAAATTTCACATATATAAACTCTAAAACTTATACTTTATTTGAATTTTAATGAATAAATTTACATTTATATATCATGATATGAGAATACGATAAGTAAAATTTCAAAAAATGAAAACATTATTTTGAGAACTATAACAATATTTTAAAATATTTTCTGTTGTTATTCATTGTTCAATGAATTAATTTGCAACAAAAGTTTAATAAAAATTAAATGTTCCTTTGAATCAGCCCACAGTATATTCTTATTAGATGCCAGATAAATTATTTATCAACTATGTATTTGAGATTCTATTTTGTCTCTTTTGCTTTTATTCTTCACAATTGAGGAATGAATCCAGAGCTTTGCACATGCTAGGCAATTTGGTATTCTCCTATCTAGTTAATCCTTAAATCCCTTAATTTTGTTTTATACAGCTGATTAAAATACATACAGATATATATAACATTTGTATAACCAACAATTACTACACATTTACCTAAGGAATAATATTGCTGATTATGATTATATTTGACTAATATCTCTCATGAAAAAGCTATATTAATAAAATATAACTTGTATAAGTTATAATTTTGTTTCATTGTTCATTTTCCCAAACTGCAAATTTTTATTTAATTTTATCTTTGCAAATATCACATATAAGCATTGTGTTTGCATAATTTACACCCGTTCTGCTTCTCCCTCTGGCTCCTCCTTAGACCTAAATTTCTTACAACTTCATGACCTTTATTATTTATTATTGTTATATCTTTAGGTACACATGCATACACGAATATTCACACATGCATACACATGCACAGAGAAACATCTACGCACAAGGATACAATCACACATGTACATATATGTACACATTTACAAAACAGCCTGTTCAGTTTTTAGTATTGCCTATATGTATATTTTCTTAGGGTTTAACTCCTAAAGTTGGATAACATGGAAGATTTTAGTTCCTTGGAGAAAAATGGTTCTCTATTTCTTAGCAGTTATTAACTGCCTAATAATTCTTCATGTAGTGGTGAGGCCCTGGGAATTTCTGAACACACATCATTTTGTCAGAACATGTTACCATTTTGTGGGTCTTATTTAGGTAGTCAATCTGTTCCTAGTTTATTTGTGCATCTTCCCTGTCCTACCTAGAAAACTCTATCTCCTAGGAGATATTCTATTCCTCTGATTCTTACAGTGCCTCTGTCCCCTATTCTGATAGGTACCCTGAGCCTTAGGTGTAGCAGATGTGTTATATATGTGTCAACTGTGTATCAAGACCCCATGATCAATTGTTACCTACGGTTTGAACTGCAGGTACTTCTCTGTTGAAAGGTGAAAGGTACACTTATCTATGGATATAAAATTAGGTATTTAAATTGCATGTAAACTGCACATTTTATAATACTTCGACTGCACTGATTTGCCTCACCTAGTATTTTTAATGCATTGTTATAACTGTGTCATTAGAATGACAATGACATATTTAAATCTATAAAGGAAAAGTAAAGTTTTGAAATAAAAGTAAGAAACAGAAAGTACAATGAGCATAAATAAGTCCCTTTGTCTGGTATAGGAATTGCAATGTGTCATGTCTGTATTAACAATAAAGTCTAAACTCATTTTTATTGGTATCTGAAAATCTACAAAGTTCTTCATGCCCTGCTTCAATAGAAATCAGATACAAAGAGAGGTAAACTATAAACTGAAAATCCAGAAAATTAAAGCAGACATATAAATTTCTCTTTAAAACATGCTGCAATTGGAGCAGTCAATAATAATCGTCTGTAGAAAATTGCTTAGCCTTTTCTTGACTATAACCTTAAAAAGTAATTTCATCTGAAGCTATTGTATTCCAGCTGACACTAAGCACCTCTCTTACTAATTCCTATTGAATTCTTATGTATTTTCCAATTGTACAATGTTGTACTTTACAAACTAAATTGTGATTGTTGATTAAAATTGCTTTCAAACATGTAGTTCTATATTGATAACAATTTTCTAACTCTTCAAAGAGGAAATGGGCCATCAGGAAACTATTAACTTTTTGTTTCCCCACAAAAAGAGCCTGTATACTTCTCTTTAAAGTAACCATGTCTAATTCAATTAATACATATCCAAAGCACTTAGGCAAAAGGACTATAATCATTATAACCATATTATCCTCATTGCTTTATTTTGTCTCAACATTAAGAGGGAGTTCTATTTGCTTTATTGCTTTAAAATTATATGATTAAATTTGTTTGAAAAGTTCATATGTAAGTAAAATGTACTGACCACTCTCACTATACATTCTAATCTTTTCTCCTACTGCCCTATCTACCCAGCCTCTGCTCCCTGAAAAATATTTCTTACATTAATATGTTGTTTCGTGACTCACTGGGATTTATCAGGGATGTCTAAATGACCATGAACTTGTGACTGTCTAATAGAGTTTAATAGAATCAGGAGTTGGTACATAACTGGGTAGAATGATTCTCCCATTTCTAGAAACTATCAGAAGCCCAACGTTCACTAGTAACATTTATAGCCCTGTGATCTCTAATACTTGCATGAATAATTTTTGACAAAGTTTGTCTTGTGTATGCTCTATATGGTTAAACTCAGATGTAGATTCATGGTGTCAGCAAGTGTGCTGCATGTATAGGATGATATTGCACACATCTTGCTGCTTTTATATCCCTCCTCTCACTTTTGTTTTTCTTCCTGTTACCTTTTCCACAATGTTTCCTGTCCCTTAAATAGTCCAGTGCAATCTCCTGTTTATACTTGAATAAACTATTATTTACTTTTAGAATTTTAACAGCACACGAGTCTCTGCATTCATTATTTTTCAATGTAAATTGAAATTTCTCTCACTATTAATGAAGTTTCTCTCACAATCTGAATGTATACTCTAATATCTAATATCTTATACTCTATTGTCTCTTTTTTATTTACAAATTTTCATCTTCATTTGCATCTGTACAACAAAGAATTAGTTTTTAAAACTGATATTGTTAACATGAAGTGGAAGAAAACTATTACAAAAAGACAAAAGTGTTCCTACTCATGAACCTAAAACTGGCTGATAACTTAGAATTGTAGAAATGAAAATGTTTATCTGAGTGTAAGAAGGAAAGGCAAAGCTAAAAAAAGGTAGGTCAACAAGGACAAAGATTATTAGGCATGACAAATTATGCTATTCTTTAACATAGTAAGATGGGAGAGAGAGTCTAAATGCAAGGTCTTGATGAGGTCCCTCCTTGAGGAGATTAGGGATATCTGAGGAAGAGGGGGAGGAAAGACAGCAGGGATAAGAGGGGATGGAGGAGACAAGGAAATCCTGGCCCAATGAATCAACTAAATAGGGTTCATATGGGCCCTAAGGAACTGAAGATGCACCCCCCGGGCCTGCATGGACCTGCTCCAGGTCCTTTGTTCATATGTTACAGCTTGTGTTTTTATGGGATTCCTAAGAGCTGGTATCCCACTGAATCTTTTGCCTGTTTTTGCAAGTCTTTTCTCTGATTGGCTTGCCGTGTTCATCTGCAATACGATGGTTGAGAGAAGGCTTCTTACCCACTATTCAGAAGTATTGGCTCATATTGTTGTTCCTCCCATGGCACTTCAAACCCCTTCAGTACCCCCAGAGCTCCCAGGGACTAAACCACCAACCAAAGAGTACACAAGGAGGGACCCATAGCTCCAGATGCATATGCAGCAGAGGATGGCCTTGTTGGACATCAAAGGGAGGAGAGGCTCTTGGTCCTGAGATGCCTAGATGCCCCAGTATAGGAGAATGCCAGGACAGGGAAGTGGGAGTGGGTGGATTGGTGAGCAGGGGGAGGAGGGATGGGTTAGGGTGTTTTAGGTGGGAGAGGAACCAGGAAAGTGGCCAACATTTGAAATGTAAATAAGGACTATATCTAAGAAAAAAGAAGTATTGATTCAGCAATGCTTGAAAGAAACAAATTAACAAGCAATGAGAGTTTTATATATAGACTAAGAGTGTGTGAGCACAATTAACCATTCTGAAAATAAAATTTGTAAGATCCTTCCTGATGTTTCCCTACTTTAAATCTTGAACCATCATGATATTTAAATCAGATACTGAAGACCACATATTATCAAGGTTGGTGTTTATTTTTTCCATCTATTTTTTTTCAGAAGAAAATATTCAGTATCAAAAATAACATTTTAAATTTGACACAAATATCTAATCAACCAAATGTTTTTTATCAAGGCATAATTAAATATTGTTTTTCTTCATTAATGCTGTCTATCTGTTCAGAAACTGAAATGTTAAACACAGTCACATTCATAAAGTGGAAGAGTTTATGGCCCTACGTCCAGTTGCAGTTTTAGATATGTAATTTATTTGTAACATATCAAACATATCTCCATGTTCACTAATATTAAATTAATACTATAGAATAATTCATCAACATAACTATTAAAAATTCAACACAGAAACACTGAAATATTCATCAAGAAAATCAATTATTGTCTATATAAATCAAAGTACAAGTAATAATATTTTAACTCTATCAGTCATTGTAGCAGATTTTCTATTTATACACCTCATCAATCTGAAAAATCATTTCTCATTATAAAATATAGAAGAGAAACAACACAAATCATAAGTTTATATGCATAAGGTTTTAGTTGTGTCATATACAAATGATAAAATGTTTAATGACATACAAATATCTGAAGCAGGCACTCAATAAATTAAAGCATTAATATGCTATAACTTTTCTGTAATAGTTTTAAGTTTTACCTGTTATAACCTTTTACTATATTTATATTTTCATGAGTATTAGCTTTAGTCAAGGCAAACCACAGGTAAATTATTTTGTGTATCATGCCCACTTTCTTTGTCATATATCTCAATAAGTTTAGTTAATGTTTCTGTTGGCATGCTAAAATACAACAGCCAAAAGCAACTTGTGGAGAAAATGATTTATGTCAACTGAAAGCTTATAGGACATCATTTGGAAAGGTCCGATCATGCGGTCCAGGCAGGAACTGATGTAGTTTCTATGAAGGAGGAGAATGGTATAAATACAACTTGTGTAGCTCTTACACATCAATCACTAATAAATAAATCCCTTACACATGTGTCCGTTAGTCAATCTTATGGAGATAATTTCTCAAATAAAATTTCTCTGTCTGTGTCTCTCTCTTTCTCTCTCTCTCTCTCTCTCTCTCTCTCTCTCTCTCTCTCTCTCTCTCTCTCTCTCTCTCCCTCTCTCTCTCTCTCTCTCTCCCTCTCTCTCTCTGTGTGTGTGTGTGTGTGTGTGTGTGTGTGTGTGTGTGTGTGTGTGTGTGTCTGTGTATAATATCTACCCAGGTATCTCTTCATTTGTTCCTATCTGCCATAGAATCTTCTCTATGATAGTTAAACAGGTACTGATCTAATAGTACAGCCGCTTTAGGAGACATTTTATTGTTACATTCGTTTTTTAGGCCCTTAGGATTTAGCTTTACTATTGTTACCGGAGTTATATAGTCTCTAGTTGTTTGTCACCCAAGCCAGTATTGATTTGATCTACCAATTGTAGACCAAAGGAATTGTGGCTAAGTTCATATTTATTTTTCTCATTTGGTAGCTGCAGTGTACTTTCCTGTGTCATAAACACTAAAACTTAAGAGTTAACTTTTTATGTAAATACTAGTTTGTCTCATCCATGTTTAATAAGTTGTGTGGTGGTTGACTTCAGCATTGAGAACTTGCTGTAAATTATAGGAGAACAACCTATTTTCTTTGCAACAACCTGTTTTTCTAGGGAAATTTCCCTGTGGCTAACAAGTCAATTGTGTTTAAAACAGGTGTGGTACAAGAAGCTGTGTTTAGTTGAAGATTAAAAAGAAAAACATAGTATAGTAATAAATATTGCAAAATAATTAAATGCCAGAAATTAGTATATGGCTTTAAATAATTGGTCTAATTATTAACTGTGTCAGTGCTGCAAGCAGACTACATAGAAAGGCAGACTGTAATGAAATGAGGTTCCAATCATTTGTGTCCTATAAGTAATACATCTTACTGGTAAAAACAAAACCAAAACACTGTTTCAGCATTAAAGTAAGGATAAAAGCTTTCTGTGAAAATAGAATGGAGCTATCAACCAGTGTAGCATGGAAATACTGACACCTAACAAATTGGAATTCACAATAATAATATAGAAACAGGATATATGATCAATCTCTAATATGGTCAAATTACATACATAGAGTGCTTTGCCAACACACACACACACACACACACACACACACACACGTATGAATGGATGGATGGATGGATGGATGGATGGATGGATGGATGGATGAATGGATATGTGGGTAGGTGGATGGGAATATAACATCACAATTCTAAATATGCATTCTCTTTAAATTGATGTACTAATTTGAGTAAACAAACATTACTGTATGTATAAAGATAACAACTGACCTCAGCACAATAGTATGGCACATCAGTCTCCCAGTTGCACCAATAGACAGGAAAAAGAGACAGAAAATATCAACAAAGAAATATCACACAGATGTTTAGGTATCTAGAACATACAACGAACTAAAATACTTAAGAAGAAATCAAACAGAAACTAAATAAGAATTAGGTAACCCAGTCACAAAAGAACACACATGGTTTGCACTCATTGATAAGTGGATATTAGCTCAAAAGCTTGGACTACACAAGATAAAATTCACAGACCACATGAAGTACAAGAAGAAGGAAGCCCAAAGTGTGGACGTTTCAGTCCTTAGAAGGGGAGCAAAATACTCATGGGAGGAAATATGGAGAAAAAGTGTGGAGCAGAGACTGAAGGAAAGGCCATCCAGAGACTGCCCTACCTGGGAATCCATCACAAATGCAGACACAAAACCCAAACACTATTATGGATGCCAAGAAGTGCATGTTGTCAGGAGCCTGATGTTGCTGTCTCCTGAGAGGCTCTGCCAGAGCCTGACAAATACAGAGCAGGATGCTCACTGCCAATCTTTGGATTGAGCAGGGGGTCCCTGATGGAGGAGTTAGAGAAAGGACTGAAGGAGCTGAAGGGGTTTCCAACCCCATAGGAAGAACAACAATCAACCAACCAGATCCCTCCAGAGCTCCCAGGGATGCATGGAGCGGCCCATGGCTCCAGCCACATATGTACCAGAGGATGGCCTTGTCAGACATCAATGGGAGGAGAGGCCCTTGGTCCTGTGAAGGCTCGATGCTCCAGTATAGAGGAATGTCAGGGCATGGAGAAAGGAGTGGGTGGGTGGGTGGGGGAGCATCCTCATAGAAGCAGTTGGAGGGAGGATGGGATAGTGTGTTTCTGGAGGGGAAACCGGAAAAGGGTATAACATTTGAAATGTAAATAAATACAATATCCAACAAAAAAATAAAAGAAAGAAATCTGGTATATATGTGTGTGTGTTAATAAAATTCTATTTAATTGTATCTTATTACACTTCTAATGTTCTCTCTTGAAAAGTCTAGTTTTATTTACATTCGTTTTCCATTCATTAAACTAATACTCCTAATACATTTCCAATAGTACAGATAGGCTAATGGAAAATATTTTAATTTTCAATTTTTAATATATATTAAATACTATGTATATTAAATATTATATATATATATACATATATCTTTTATTTTGATATATTTTCTGTTTCCTAAAATGCCTAACTTTTGTGGAAGTTTTTGTGTGTGTCTGCTGATTATTCCTTTCAAGGGTTTAAGGAAATATTACTAATGATGAAAATACAAATGATAAATAGCACAAATGATGAAAAATTTGGATCACTTGTTTGTTGTTTGTTCTAGTACATCATATATATCATGTCTCTGATGTTACTGAAGAAGTTTTCATGTTCTTGACAGTGTGATAGTGATGTTCCTTTCATTTTAACCAAAATTATTTTAGAGTACTGAATATCTATGAATAAGAAGAAGGGGCAATATAAATAAAGAGGGAAAATGAGAAAACGAAATTTTTAAAGTTCTGGTATAGTTAGAATTCTTCACAGAAGTTCTGTCTCCTCCAGACAGTTTGGAATTCAGGTAGAAAGTCCATTACAAATATATTTCACTGACTGTCAAAAGGACAAAATTCTCTACAAGCTCATTCATCCACGTGGACTTTAATTTTCTGTGCCTAAAATGTCTGAGAATGTGCTCCATTTCTGTTGGTGTAGAAATTCAAGTTTCCAGCCATACTTCTATGAACAGTAAGGCATGAGTCTTCCACTTTATCTTTAATTGTCATAGTGTATGTATTCATATGCCTACTGAAAGTGAAATATTTTTCCAGTGCCAAGGACTTTTTGAAAGTGCTATTCAGACATATGGTAGCATATGTTTACACCTATTTCAGACCATCTGTTGTCTAAGCTCAATTGCACATTTATTTTTCTTTTAATTCACAAAGAAAAGGGAAAATAGAGCTGGCCCAACCACCACAATTTGGCTGAGCTTTAAGCAGGTGAAAATTCAATAGGAAAACATATTTGTAACTATAAAATCCTGACTCTGTCCCCATGTGGTTACGCATTCTTTCCAATGCAATCAAATGTTTTCTTCTTCATTAGGTTTGTTGAAGTGTTTATGGGATCAGGTGTGGTGGAATTGATGCACAAACCAGTAAACTTTTTAAACTTTCACCAAAAGCTATTGTGATAAGAGTTGTAATGTTGCTAGCACATCATAATTTTCATGGTTTTCAGAGAAAGACAAATTTTGAGGGTATAATTTAGAGATGGTTTTGCTACCAATATTTTATATTGTATACACAGAATAAAAATACATAAAGTTCCTATTGGCATGCATAGTTTTACTTAAAATATTTTATTCATATTATGGTAATGTCACAAAATGTATTTTGATAGTATCACCTTCCTCCTCATTCTCTACTCATCCAAATTGTGTCATTTTAAAACTAAACATAATAAAAATAAAAGTATAAAATCCCCTCCCCCAAATGAATTTGTGTTACCTACCTACTTGGGTGTGGAGATGTCTACTGGAGACAGGTCAACCTACTAAGAGCTATACCCTCAAAGGAAATCACCTTCCTTCTTCCAGAAGTTAATGGTTGTCAATAGCTACTCAGCCAGGACTTCATAAGACCCTACCCCATCTATGGCTGGAGTTTTGTATGACTTGTGGTTGTACAGATCCTGTTTGTGCTATCACACCACTGTGAAGTTCATATGTCAAACAGCCTTGCTGGGGCCACTACCTCTTGCTCTCATTATATATTTATCCCTTCTTCTGAGATGATCCTTAGGAGGCAGGGAGGTGACATAAACATGCCATCTAGGCATGTTCACTGTGTATTAACTTATCTCTTATGCCTTCAGAACTTACTAATATCTGAGTTGAATTTCTATCTGTTGCAAAAGAAAAAGTTTCTCTGTTTAAATCATGTAACATAAACTAATCTACTGCTATAAGGAAACACTATTATATATGAATTTCAAATCTTGGACATGTTGCAGAATAGTACTGGTAGGTTTTATTCCTGAGCTTCTGATCTTTGTAGCCAAAGTTTTTGACATTGATAATGGTACCAGGTATAGGTTCCATGTGACATGGTTCTAAAAAACAGAAAGGTTTTGGTTATTCCCGTATCATCCACAACACCTTTGCACTAGGGGATATATCTTTATAGGGTAAAGATTATTTTATCTCTAAGGCTTAATACCTATCTATTACAGATGCTCAAAGTAACAATAGAATGAAATTTTGTTCAATTTATGACTGAGTGACTCAATATCATGTTCTTTCTGTACACTGAATTTTGATATTTACTACCACTTTCATTATTTTCGTATGTGAACACTATCTTCTTTAGGGATTTACACCCATAAACAGACACCATGACCAAAGCAACTCTTATAAGAACAATATTTAATTTGGGCTGGCTTACAGGTTCAGTCCATTATCATCAAAGTGTCAGCATGGCATTGTCCAATCAGGCATTGTGAAGGAGGTGTAGAGAATTCCTCATCTTTACCTGAAGGCTAAGACAAGACTGGCCCTCACATACTTAGGAGAAGGTTCTCACTGACCACCCCCACAGTGAAGCACTTCTTCCAAACAGCCCATTCCTACTCTAGCAAGGCCATACTCTCTCATAATGCCATTCCCTGTAGTAAACACATTCTAACATCAAAAAAAAACAAAAAACAAAAAACAAAAAAAAAACAAAAAAACTGAAGCTATGCCATTTGTTGTAATATGTATAACTGAGATAATCACATTTTCAGAGACATTATTGGGAACTAAATATATAATAACTTAATGTATATGATACATTAAAACATACTTTAGTATATATATATAATTTAATAAAATAAAACAAAACATTTTACATTAAATATCATATATAAGGAATTATCTATTTTTATACACATTGGTTCATATTTATTTATTTATTTTTATTCTTATTAGATATATTCTTTATTTACATTTCAAATGACTTCCCCTTTCCTGGATCCCCCGCTCCCCGAAGACCCATAAGCCATCTTTCCTCCCCCTGTTCCCCAATCAACTCATTCCTGCTTCCCTGTCCTGGTATTCACCCTACACTGCTGCATTGAGCCTTTCCAGGACCAGGGGCCTCTCCTTCCTTCTTCTTGGGCATCATTTGATATGTGAATTATTTCTTGGGTATTCCAAGCTTCTGGGCTAATATCTGCTTATCAGTGAGTGCATAGCATGTGTGTTCTTTTGTGATTCGGTCACCTCACTCAGGATGACATTCTCCAGTTCCACCC
This sequence comes from Tokudaia tokunoshimensis, assembly GCA_036184795.1. Lineage (NCBI taxonomy): Eukaryota > Metazoa > Chordata > Mammalia > Rodentia > Muridae > Tokudaia > Tokudaia tokunoshimensis. The sequence continues at coordinate 15,487,531 of BTHU01000011.1, forward strand.
ACTTGGCTAAAATTTTCATGAATTCATTGGTTTTGGGGACCTCATAAAATTACAAAGTTTCTGTAAGGCAAAGGACACTATCAAAAGTCCAAAATGGCAGCCAACAAATTGGGAAAAGATCTTTACCAACCCTACATCCGACAGAAGGCTAATATCCAAGATATACAAAGAACTCAAGAAGTTAGACTCCAGAGAGCCAAATAACCCTATTAAAAATGTGGTACAGAGCTAAACAAAGAATTTTCACCTGAGGAATATCGAATGGCTGAGAAGCACCTAAAGAAATGTTCAACATCCTTAGTTATCAGGGAAATACAAATCAAAGCAACCCTGAGATTTCACCTCACACCAGTCAGAATGGCTAAGATCTTAAAAACTCTGGAGACAGCAGGTGCTGACAAGAATGTGGAGAAATAGGAACACTCCTCCACTGCTGGTGGGATTGCAAGCTGGTAACCACTCTGGAAATCAGTCTGGTTGTTCCTTAGAAAACTAGGCATAATAGTACCCAAGGACCAGCTATACCACTTCTGTGCATATACCTAGAGGATTCTCCAGCATGAAATAAGGATACATGCTCCACTATGTTTATAGCAGCCTTATTTATAATAGCCAGAAGCTGGAAAGAACCCAGATGTCCCTTAACAGAGGAATGGATACAGAAAATGTGGTACATTTATACTATGGAATACTAGTTTATATTTATATACTTGTTGTGCTAAGAGAGTAACTGTAATTCATGTACTAATGAATCTTGAAAGAGATTAAAATTTTTCATGCCATAACCTTGGTACATGTTTCTTTTCTAAGGGTATATCATAGAATGTTTGTGAGAATCATAAAAAAAATTAAGTTCTTATTTAACCCAAGGTCTTATATAGGATAACTTACCAGTATAGATGAAATAAATACATTAATAAATCAAAAGTTAAGAAATTTTCAGTCAAGGTTTTTAAAACTAACTCTTCCATTTGAAACTAAAGATAATTGACAGAGGACATTTAAAAAACAAAATCCTACTTTTATGGGACTTGAAATGGCTTAGTAGCTAAAAGAAGTCATTGTCTTTGCAGAGGACTCAGGTTCAACTCCCAATATCCACATGGTGGTTCACAGCTGTCTGCAACTTCAGTTCTGGAGCATCTGATACCAATTTTTGACTTCCTCAGCTTGTGGTGCACATGAATGTACACAGGAAAACACTTACATGTAAAATAAAGCAAAGATCTTTACAAGCTTTACAATTACACATTACAAATCTTACAATTAACATCAGAGGAGTAAAATAAAGTTATAATCCAGTAAAATCAAATGGTGCTGCCTTCTGTGTCACACAGGGTTGAAAACATGGGACAAATTAGGCACTCACTTTGGAGGGAAAGGAAAGCAAATAGTAAGAACTGAAATTTTAAGTTTTCTTATATTAAGGTTCCAAATGGTAACTATCTAAATTAAGAGTTGCATATTTAAGGTGAGTTTAACCAGAAGTAAATAAAAAAATTATCCTAGCTTTAGAAAGATAACAAGACAGGCTATGACTTGGTTTTAAATTTAAGAACATGTGTCATTGAAGGAATGAATGAACTGACTGTGGAACTTTGCCAGAGATCAGTCTAAATCATGATACCACACCTACCCTGAAGCAGGAATTATAATTTTTTTGGAAGGTGAGATTTTTAGATGTTCAAAAGTAAGAACACAATTAAATTTTTCTTTACACTTTACAGAAGTCTATAACTGAGAGATTTTGGATATTTCAGCAGGATTTTGAACATTGAAAGGTACTTCTGATTATTTAAAGATACTAATCCTTTAATGGTTTTGACTTTTAGAAGTCACGATACCAATATTAAAATTAGATCTCAGAGTCAAACTATGGAGAAATGTTATGGTTTAAAAGTGACATGTTTGGTTTCAACTTGAAAAAAAAAAAACATCAGTTGGGTGGGATTGTTGATACAAACTAAGGTAATTCAGAAAAAATGGTCTATTGGCTGAGAAAATGTTTCCAGAAGACTGAACTGTAAGGATATGTGCCAAGCATTTTGTTGACTCATGATTGATGTGGAAGGGTTCAGACCATTTTTGGTATATCCCACAATGAGCAGATGGTCTTGAGTTTTGTAAGAAAGCAGGTTGACATTCTATGAGAAAAACTCAAAACAAAACAAAAAATAAAGCAAGCAAGCACACAAAAAGTAAGCAGCATTTTCCTCTACTCTATGATTTAGTTGCTACCTCGAGGTTTCTGGCCTGAGTTTTCTCAGGGATGAAGTTTAAGATGAGAATTGAAAGATACTATAATCCCTTTCACTCTCCAGTTGACTTTGGTCATTTTTTATCATAGTAAAAGAAAACTGAGACAATCTATAAGCACAATAAATCCACAACCCACACAAATAACACATAGCACATTTCCTAGATATAAATGAAATGACTTGAGAACAAAAATAGAACAAACTATTATTCTAGACAAAAAATCCTTCAAATTAAATGTAGGTATGGATGTTGCATAACATATATGCAATTAATAAACAGCACAGGCTACTAAGAAATTCTGAAACTGAGAAAATTTATCTTTCCTGGAAACCAGTCTACAAATTATTTATAACAAAGAGTGAGTTTAACTTCTTGAGTTCTTTGTATATCTTGGATATTAGCCCTCTGTCGGATGTAAGGTTGGTAAAGATCATTTCCCAGTTAGTTGGTTGCCGCTTTGTCTTTTTGACGGTGTCTTTTGCCTTGCAAAAACTTTGTAATTTAATGAGGTCCCATTTGTCTATTCTTGATCTTAGAGTATAAGCTATTGGAGTTCTGTTCAGGAAATTCTCCCCTGTGCCCATATGTTCAAGGTTCTTCCCTAGTTTCCCTTCTATTAGTTTCAGTGTGTCTGGTTTTATGTGGAGATCTTTGATCCACTTAGAATTGAGCTTAGTGCAAGGAGATAAGGATGGGTCAATTTGCATTCTTCTGCATGTTGACCTCCAGCTGAGCCAGCACCATTTGTTGAAAAGGCTATCTTTTTTCCACTGGATGGTTTTAGCTCCTTTGTCAAAGATCAAGTGACCATAGGAGTGTGGATTCATTTCTGGGTCTTCAATTCTGTTCCAGAGAGGCAAGTAACCCTATTAAAAAATGGGGTACAGAGCTCCACAAAGAGTTCTCACCTGAAGAATATCTAATGGCTGAGAAGCACCTAAAGAGATGTTCATCATCCTTAGTCATTAGGGAAATGCAAATCAAAACAACCCTGAGATTCCATCTCACACCAGTCAGGATGGCTAAGATCAAAAACACAGGAGACAGCAGTTGTTGGCGAGGATGTGGAGAAAGAGGAACACTCCTCCACTGCTGGTGGAATTGCAGGCTGGTACAACCACTCTGGAAAGCAGTCTGGCGGCTCCTCAGAAAACTGGGCATGACACTTCCGGAGGATCCGGCTATACCACTCCTGGGCATATACCCAGAGACTTTACCTGCATGCAATAAGGACACATGCTCCACTATATTCATAGCAGCCTTATTTATAATAGCCAGAAGCTGGAAAGAACCCAGATGTCCCTCAACGGAGGAATGGATTCAGAAGATGTGGTATATTTACACAATGGAATACTACTCTGCAATTAAAAACAATGAATTCACGAAATTCCTAGGCAAATGGTCAGAACTTGAAAATATCATCCTTAGTGAGGTAACCCAATCACAAAAGATCACACATGGTATGAAGTCACTGATAAGGGGATATTGACCCAGAATCTCAGAATACCCTAGACACAATCAGCATATCAATAGATTTCTAAAAAGATGGAAGGAGAGACCCCTGGTCCTGGAAAGACTGGATGTAGGGGAACGCCAGGACAGAGTAATGAGAGGGGGTTGAACGGAGAAAAGAGGGAGGGAAGGGGGCTTATGGGACCTTCGGGGAGGGAGGAAACGGGAAAGGGGAAGTGATTTGGAATGTAAATTAAAAAAATAAAATTAAATTAAATTTAAAAAAAAAAAAACAAAGAGTGAGATCTGAAATAAAACACACACATGATACCATGACATGTGTGTATATGTGTGTGTGTGTGTGTGTGTATTTGTATATGTATGTCTATGTTTATACACACACACACACACACACACACACACATATATATATATATGATTAAAGAAATATAGGACATGTATTTTAGAGGGATCAAAGTGCTCTACTTGGGAAACATTGGAGGAAGAAAAGAATGGGGAAATAAATAATTTTTTAAAATTTTTAATTTTTTATTTCTTTTTATTAGATATTTGCTTTATTTACATTTCAAATGCTATCCCCTTTCTGCATTACCCCTCCCAAAATCCCCTCCCCCTGCTTACTTTCCCCCCAGTTTCCTGACTTGAGTTCCCCTATTCTGGGGAATTGAGCCTTCACAGCACCCATGGTATCTTATCTCATTGATGTCTGAAATGGTCATCTTGTTCTATATATGTAGCTAGTGAAGTGGTTCCTTCCATATGTACTCTTTGGTTGGTGGTTTAGCCCCTAGGAGCTATGGGGTTACAGGTTGGTACCTATTTTTCTGCCTGCACGTGTGCAGACATCTTCAGCTCCTTGGTTCCTTTCTCTAGCTGCTCCATTGGGGGCCCTATGTTCATTCTATTAGTTAACTGTGAACCATGAGTATTTTGATCCACTTTCCAATAAGATCAAAGTACCCGCACATTCTTCTTCCTTCTTCTTGAGCATCATGTGGTCTGTGAGTTGTATCTTGGGTGTTCGAGCTTTTGGGCTAATATCCACTTATCAGCGAGTACATACCATATATGTTATTTTGTAATTGGGTTGCCTCATTCAAGATGACATTTTCTAGCTCCATCCATTTGCCTAAAAATTTCATGAATTCATTGTTTTTAATAGCTGAGAAGTACTCCATTGTGTAAATGTACCTCATTTTCTGTATCCATTCCTCTGTTGAGGGACATCTGGGTTCTTTCCAGCTTCTGGCTATTATAAATAAGGCTGCTATGAACATAGTGGAGCATGTGTCCTTATTTCATGTTGGAGAATCTTCTGGGTATATGCACAGAAGTGGTATAGCTGGGTCCTCAGGTAGTATTATGCTGAGTTTTCTGAGGAACAGTCAGACTGGTTTCCAGAGTGGTGGTACCAGCTTGCAATCCCACCAGCAATGTAGGAGTGTTCCTCTTTCTCCTCATTCTTTCCTGGATTTGCTGTCTCCTGAGTTTTTGATCCTGGCCATTCTGACTGGTGTGAGGTGAAAGTTCAGGGTTGTTTTTATTTGCATTTCCCTGAAGATTAAGGATGCTGAACATTTCTTTGTGTTTTTCAGCTATCTGGTATTCCTCAGCTGAGAATTCTTTGTTTAGTTCTGTACCCCATTTTTAATAGCCTTGTTTGGTTCTCTGGAGTCTAACTTCTTGAGTTCTTTGTATATATTGGATGTTAGCCCTCTATCAGAAGTAGGATTGGTAAAGTTTTTTCCTATTCTGTTGGTTGCCATTTTGTCCTTTGCCTTACAGAAGCTTTGCAATTGTATGAGGTTTCATGTGAATTATTGATCTTAGAATATAAGCTATTGATGTTCTCTTCAGGAAAATTTCCCCTGTGCCCATGTACTCCAGGCTGTTCCCCACTTTCTCCTCTATTAGATTCAGTGTATCTGGTTTTATGTGGAGGTCTTTTATCCACTTGAACTTGAGCTTTGTACAGGGAGATAGGAATTGATGAATTTGCATCCTTCTACATGTTGACAGCCAGTTGAGCCAGCACCATTTGTGGAAAATGCTATCTTTTTTCCACTGGATGGTTTTAGCTGCTATGTCAAAGATCAAGTGACCATAGCTGCTTGAATTCATTTCTGGGTCTTCAATTCTATTCAATTGATCTTCCTGCCTGTCTCTGTACCAATACCATGCAGTTTTTATCTCTATTTCTCTATAGTAGAGCTTGAGGTCAGGGATGGTGATTCCACCAGAAGTTCTTTTATTGTTTAGAATAGTATTTTTTTTTATTTTCTAAGTTTTTTTTTATTTACATTCCAATTCATTTCCCCTTTCCCATATCCTCCCTCCCCGAAAGTCCTATAAGCCCCCTTCCCTCCCTCTTTTCCCCATTCAACCCCCTCTCGCTTCTCTGTCCTGGCATTCCCCTACATCCAGTCTTTCCAGGACCAGCGATCTCTTCTTCAATCTTCTTGGAAATCTATTGATATGCGAATTGTGTCTAGGGTATTCTGAGATTCTGGTTTAAAATTGAAGAAGATCTCAGAAGATAGAAAGGTCACCCATGCTCATGGATTGCCAGGGTTAATATAGTAAAAGTGGCCATCTTGACTAAAGCATTCTACAGATTCAATGCAATCCCCATCAAAATTCCAAATAAATTCTCAGCATCTAATGAAATGCTCATGAGTTTTTTTTTTTCAGCACTACTAAGTTTATCCAAAGAAGCCAGTATGTATACCAAAACCAGATAAAACACAGCAAAAGTGCAGACCAACTTCTCTTATGAACATAGATGCTAAAATTCTTGAAAATCAAATATAAGAACATGTTAATATCATACAGGGCCTGCAGAGATGGCTCAGTCAGTGGTGATTTGGATTTGAATAGTCCCAATAGGCTCATATATTTGAGTACTTGGTCCACAGTTAGTGGAAATGGTTTGGGAAGGACTAGGAAAGAATTGGCTTTGTTGGAGGAGTTGTATCACTTGAGGTGGGCTTTGAGGTTTCAAAGGCCACACACCAGGCCCAGTCTTTCTCTCTACCTCCCACTTGCATGAAAGGATGTTAACTCTTAGCTACTGCTCCACCATTGTGCCTGCTTGCCTGAGTGCTGCCATGCTTAATGCTGTGATGGTTGTGGGTTCACCCTGAAAAGTCTGTAGTCCAACTCTCAAACACTGGTCAGCAGCAGCTGTGGATGGAAGTCCAAGGATCTAGCAGTTGTTCAGTCCCACGAGGTAAGCAGACAAGGAAGGAAGAGTCGCTCATGAGTTTTTATCTTTGAATTTGTTTATATAGTGGATTACATTGATGGATATTCCTATATTAAAACAGCCCTGCCTCCCTAGGATGAAGCCTACTTGATCATGGTGGATGATTATTTTCATGTGTTCTTGGATTCAGTTGGAAAGAATTTCATTGAGTATTTTTGCATCCATGTTCGTAAGGGAAATTGCTCTAAAGTTCTCTTTATTTGTTAGGTCTTTGTGTGGTTTAGGTATCATAGTAATTGTGGATTCATAAAATGAGTTGGGTAGTGTTCCTCCTGTTTCTCTTTTGTGGAATAATTTGAAGAGTATTGGTGTTAAGTCTTCTTTGAAGTTCTGGTAGAACAATGCATTGAACCCGTCTGGTCCTGGGCTTTTTTTTTTTTTGGTTGGGAGACTATTAATGACTGCTTCTATTTCTTTTGTGGTTATGGGTTTGTTTAGATCATTTATCTGATCCTGATTTAACTTTGGTACCTCGTATCAGTCTAGAAAATTGTCCATTTCATCTAGATTTTCCACTTTTGTTGAGTATAGGCTTTCGTAGTAGGATCTGATGATTTTTTTTTTTTTTGGGTTACCTCACTATCTGGTGTTATGTCTCCCTTTTCATTTCTGATTTTGCTGATTTGGATACAATCTCTGTGCCCTCTCATTGGTTTGGCTAAGGGTTTATCTATCTTGTTGGTTTTTTCAAAGAACCAGTTACTGGTTTTATTGATTTTTTGTGTAATTTTTTTTTTGTTTCAACTTGGTTGATTGCAGCCCTGAATTTGATTCTTTCCTGCAGTCTTCTCATCTTGGATGTATTTGTTTCTGTTTGTTGTAGAGCCTTATCAGCTGTGCTGTTAAGCTGTTAGTGTGCCCTTTTCAGTTTCTTTTTGAAGGCATTCATTGCTATGAATTTTCCTCTTAGCACTGCTTTCATTGTGTCCCATAAGTTCGAGTATGTTGTGCCTTCATTTTCATTAAATTCTAAAAAGTCTTTAATTTATTTCTTTATTTCTTCCTTGACCAAGTTATTGTTGAGTTGTGTGTTGTTCAGTTTCCACGTGTATGTGGGCTTTCTGTTGTTTTTATTGTTATTGAAGACCAGCCTTAATCTGTGATGATCTGATAGGGTGTATGGAATTATTTCAATCTTATATCTGCTAAAGTCTGTTTTGTGACCAAGTATATGGTCAGTTTGGGAAAGGTACTGTGAGGTGCTGAAAAGAAGGTATACTCTTGTTTTAGGACAAAATGTTATATAGATATATTTTAAATCGATTTGGTTCTTAACTTCTGTAAGTTTCACTGTTTCTCTGTTTAGTATGTACTTCCCTGATCTGTACATTGATGAGAGTGTGGTGTTGAAGTCTCCCACTATTATTGTGTGTGGTGCAATGTGTGCTTTGAGCTTTAGTAAAGTTTCTTTTATTAATGTTGGCACCCTTGTATTTGGAGAATATATTTTTATTATTATATACAATATATAATTATAAACAATAATTATATATTAATTATAAATAATTAAGAGTTCATCTTGATAGATTTTTCCTTTGATATGTATGAAGTGTCCTTCCTTATCTTCTTTGATTACTTTAGGTTGAAAGTCAATTTTATTTGATATTAGAATGGCTACACCAGCTTGTTTCCTGGGACCATTTGCATGGAAAATTGTTTTCCAGCATTTTACACTGAGATAGTTGTCTGTCTTTGTGCCTGAGGTGGGTTTCCTGTATGCAGCAAAATGTTGGGTCCTGCTTATGTATCCAGTCCATTAGTCTATGTCTTTTTATTGGAACACTGAGTCCATTAATAGTAAGAGATATTAAGGACAAGTGATTGTTGCTTCCTGCTATTTTGTTATTAGAGGTGAAGTTATGTTTGTGTAGCTCTTTTCTTTTTGGTTTGTTAAAAGATTAATTTCTATTTATAATAGCCAGAAGCTAGAAAGAACCCAGATGACCCTCAACGGAGGAATGGATTCAGAAGATGTGGTATATCTACACAATGGAATACTACCCTGCAATTAAAAACAATGAATTCACGAAATTCCTAGGCAAATGGTCAGATCTTGAAAATATCATCCTTAGTGAGGTAACCCAATCACAAAAGAACACACATGGTATGCAGTCACTGATAAGGGGATATTGACCCAGAATCTCGGAATACCCTAGACACAATCTGCATATCGATAGATTTCTAAGAAGATGGAAGGAGAGACCCCTGGTCCTGGAAAGACTGGATGTAGGGGAACGCCAGGACAGAGAAACGAGAGGGGGTTGAATGGAGAAAAGAGGGAGGGAAGGGGGCTTATGGGACTTTCGGGGAGGGAGGAAACGGGAAAGGGGAAATGATTTGGAATGTAAATTAAAAAAAATAAAATAAAATAAATAATAATAAAAAAAAGATTAATTTCTTGCTTTTACTAGTGTGTAGTTTCCCCCCTTTTGTTGATGTTTTACATTCATGATCCTTTGAAGGGCTGGATATGTGGAAAGATATTATGTAAATTTTCTTTTGTCATGAAATACCTTGGTTTTCCATCTATGATAATTGAGAGATTTGCTGGGTATAGCAGTCTGGTTGGCATTTGTCTTCCCTTAGGGTCTGTATGACAGCTTCCCAGGATATTCCAGCTTTCATAGTCTCTGGTGAGAAGTCTGGTGTAATTCTGATTGGTCTACCTTTATATGTTACTTGACCTTTAGCCTTTACTGCTTGTAATATTCCTTCTTTGTTTCATGCATTTGGTGTTTTAATTATTATGTGATAGGAAGAATTTCTTTTCTGGTCCAATCTATTTGTAGTTCTGTATGCTTCATGTATGTTCATGGTCATCTCTTTCTTTATGTTAGAGAAGTTTTCTTCTACAAATTTGTTGAAGACATTTACTGGCCCTTTTAGTTGGAAATTTTCACTCTCTTCTATAATGGAGAAACCTATAATCCTTAGGTTTGGTCTTCTAATTTTGTCCTGGATTACCTGGATGTTTTGGTTCAGGAGGTTTTTGCATTTTCTTTGACCATTGTGTCAATACTTTCTATGGTATCTTCTGCATCTGAGATTCTCTCTTCTATCTCTTATATTCTGTTGTTGATGTTTGGATCCATGACTCCCGACTTCTTTCCTAGGTTTTCTATGTCAAGAGTTGTTTCCCTTTGTGATTTTTTTATTGTTTCTACCTCTATTTTTAGATCCTAGATGGTTTTGTTCAATTCCTTCACCTGTTTGTTTATGGTTTCCTGTAATTCTTTAGGGACTTTCACCTGTTTTCCTGTGTTCTCCTGTATTTCTTTAAAGGAGTTATTTATGTCCTTCTTGAAGCCCTCTATCAGCTTCATGAGCTGTGATTTTAAATACAAATCTTGCTTTTCCTGTTTGTTGGGGTATTCAGGACTTGCTGTTGTGGGGTAATTGGGTCCAGATGTTGCCACCTTGCCTTGATTTCTGTTGGTAATATTCCTATGTTTGCCTTTTGCCATCTGCTTATCTCTAGTGTTAGTTGGTCCTGCTGTCTCTGCTTCATGCTTTTCCCTCCTGTGTGCCTGCAAGCCTGTCTCAGCACCCCTGGGTGACCGGCTCTCCCCTGGCACAGAGTGCTGTTGCACTGCCCAGCTCCTGGGTGCAGGTGGGGCCCTGGTGGACACTGTCCCAGCTACTCTGGTACTCTGGTGTTCCCTGTACTCCTGGCTGTACTCGCCCCCCCCCCACTTAGTAACTGGAGAGAAGATGATGGCTTCACTTCTAAATTCGGAACTATATATATATTTTTTATTTTCTAAGTTTTTTTTTTATTTACATTCCAAATCATTTCCACTTTCCCATTTCCTCCCTCCCCGAAAGTCCCATAAGCCCCCTTCCCTCCCTCTTTTCTCCATTCAACCCCCTCTCGTTTCTCTGTCCTGGCGTTCCCCTACATCCTGTCTTTCCAGGACCAGGGGTCTCTCCTTCCATCTTCTTAGAAATCTATTGATATGCGAATTGTGTCTAGGGTATTCTGAGATTCTGGGTTAATATCCCCTTATCAGTGACTGCATACCATGTGTGTTCTTTTGTGATTGGGTTACCTCACTAAGGATGATATTTTCAAGTTCTGACCATTTGCCTAGGAATTTCGTGAATTCATTGTTTTTAATTGCAGAGTAGTATTCCATTGGAACTATATTTTTTAATGTTAAGAAAAGTTTGAAAATGTGATGTACCATCAGAGTGTAACAAAATAAACCTTCCCCCTACTCAAATTTCTTTATGCAGGGCAAGATATCTGGCTTGCCACCTGGCCTCATCTCTTCTATCTTAATTATTTCAGAGATGCAGATTTTTAGTCATTCAAGTGCACGTGTCAATACAATTGATTTGTACTACACTAATACTAAATACACAAGTTGTTTTGTAGTTCAAGTATTCAAAATATCCTGGTGCTTGCTAAAGTCTTTTATATGATACTTAGATTCTTCTTACTTGAAATCAATAAAATCATTAGTAAATACAAAGATGTGTGTCTGTAAATCTATCTACAAGCCAGTGTGCCATAATTAGTATGGGACTGTAGTTCAGCAATAGTGTGAGCTGAATTAGTAGCTGGAGTATCATTGATAGCATTTTGGCTAAATTTAGTTCACAAAGTTTACATTTGGTAAACTTCCATTAATGGCATGTGTACAAAGGTTTATGTTTTTCACCTGTCTTGTAAATTAGTTCTTGATATATATATATATATATATATATATATATATATATATATATATATAAGATTCTGTGACTTTTTCATCACTAGGTTAAAAATATATAAAGATAAAAAATAAATTCAGAATTATTACTCTGAAATATATTTTTATACTTTAACTGAAACAGTACTATTCATTAAAAAAATATTCTTGTTTCAAGACACACAGGGAATAACTTTCCCAGTATAATGCAAAGCAAAGGGAAGAGAATCTGTGCCATGGATACAGTTGTCCTATTTCCCTGAATTTGCTTCCATGAGTCAGATTTATCTTTTCCAGCATGTGTGATCTTAAATGGTGAAGTTGTGGGTTGAGAAACAGGTTGTCAAGTTACCCTTTTCAGGCCAGTATTCCAGCACTAAGTTTAAAAATAATACGTTTCCATGAACTCACTTTTCTCAAGTTGCTAAACATTTTATTATAAATCAATAACTCTTTGAGATGTAGTGTAACTATTGTGAAAACTGCAAGTAATATGTAAAAAGATAAATACAAAGTAAGTGCACATAAAAAGCAGCTCTTAATGTATTTCCATATTGGCTATTACTGGAGTAATTACTATATATTTGGAAGAACTTCTGGCATCTGTTTATATTTTTCTAGTTCTTTTTGAGAATTTTCATTTAAGAAAATATTGTATTATTTAAAAATAATTCTGATATATTTTATCGTTTTCTTTTCAAATATTTCATTATTATTTATTTTAATACTGAGAGTTTGGTAAGGATATTAAATACTTGCTACATAAATCCAAATCCATTTCTCAGAGGAGGCTGTTTTAGGATAAACAGTAAATTCATTAGCACATAACTTCGATAGTACAAATGTATTTAAAACCACTGCTCTGATTGGTTAAAGGATCTCCACAAATTCAACTACAGGTAACATGATTGAATGACTGTTACATCTTTATTCTCTATATTTTTTTTGTTTAGACAAATTTTATCTAGAAAATTATAGTAGCTCATTATTAAATATTTATTTTTAATTATTATGTGCATGTGCGCTCTGTCTGCATGAATTTCTGTGCAACACATGGGTGCTGGGTCCTGAAGTTATAAAGAGTTGTCAGCAAACATTTGGGTGTTGTTTATATGTATATTTTTGTATTTACATTGCATTTTGACTCATTGTGAATAATATTAATGTTCTGATTTTATGTTATCAAAATGCATAGCTGGAGGCTATTGATTTGTGTGTATTTTGAGTTCTGTAACTTTAAAGTACCAGATATTATATTTTTTTCATGTCATCTTTTGTCTTTTAGAAATAAGATCAACTAATCTATACATGTGAACAAAATAATTCTGACATTTCTTACTTCTGTGTTCTAATTAAAATTTGAATATTATATTTAGCAATAACAAAAAATAGACATCTGTACTTCATTATAGCTCTGAAATAATATTCTTTGAATTTTTCTTTTTTGAATACATTTTTTATAAAGCTTTTCTAATGTTGAGGTGTTTTTATTTTTCTTTTTTTAGATTTATTTATTTATTTTATAATTTATTTATTTACTTACTTAATGAATGTGACAGAACACTTCTTATACAAAGAGAAGAGTAGAAGTTTTCCTAATCTCTTCTTTTTTTCCATTCATTCTGTCTTTCCCTATTTTCTTGGATGGCTTTCATATTTGCTGGAGGCTCCCAGCAAATGGACTTTGGATTTTGTTATAAAGTTGTTATAATGTTCTTCTTCTTCCTCCTCCTCCTCCTCTTCTTCTTCTTTTTCTTCTTCTTCTTCTTCTTCTTCTTCTTCTTCTTCTTCTTCTTCTTCTTCTTCTTCTTTCTCTCCTTTTTCTTCTTTTTCTTCTGCTTCCTCTTCTTCTTCTTCACTAATTGAGATCATATGTTTTATTTCCTTAAGCCTGCTTTTGTGACATATTACATTTATTGATATAAGTATATCCAATCAACCTTGTGTACCAGAAATGAATCCAACTTAGTCATGGTATTCTCTTGGATTCAAACTAAAACTATTTTATTGATATTTATTTTTATGTTGTGTCCATCAGGCAAAATGTATCATTTTTTCTTATTGTCATTGCATGTTAATCTGGTCAGAGCATCAGGATGATAGTTGATTTCTGTAATAGATTTAGTTGTGTTTCTGTCCTTTCTATTTTATGGCCCAATTTGAAATGCATGGGAATTAGCACCATTTTAGATAATCCACATAATTAGTTTATGAACATATTAAGTTCTAGGACTGCTTTCATTGGAAGAGTCTTGCTTTTTAAATTACAATTTCATTATCATTGCTTTTTATGAAAATTTTAAAGAAACTTATATCATCTTGATTAAATTTTGGTGTGTTATATGTACTCATGAATTTATCTACTGCTTTTAGATTTTAAATGTATTAGAAATGTATATTAACAAATACTATCTTAATGATTTTCTAGATTTCCTTAGAATCTATTATAACATTACATTTTATACTTTGAGTATATTAAACATCAATATATTGAATCAACATTTTAGTTCAATAACAAAATTAAACAATGTTGATTATTTGAATAAAAAACTGACAAATCCTTACCCATATTAATCAAAATTGACAATAATGACAAAATGAACACAAACAAAAGGAGTCTAGAGATAAAGAAACTTTGAACCTTTAAGATCAAGAAGTTTATACTTTTGATTGATTTTTAATTATCTCTCTTATTATGTTCAACCATAGGACATGTCATTTACCTTCACTTGCCCTGGATAGTTCTCTTTATTCCCAGTAAAAGGCATGATTTTCATTATACTTCATCAAGGAAACATTTCTATGCAATTGGTTGAACCCATTAGAGACAACATCAAGAATAAGAATACAGCTTTTAAAGCCCAGTCACTATGGATTCATGTACAAAACATTTGCTAGATTTAAGTCCCAGGAAACATTGTGGAAGTGGTGGTAGAAAGACTGTAAGAGCAAGAATATCAGGAATTTTACAGTGAGAATATCTCTCTCAGTTATGTCAGAAGCTACATTTATTAAGTTTCACCAATATCACTACCTAAATGTGATTTAAACAAGGCCAGTAATATTAGCCTGAAGAGGACAAGGTACTTGGGCAGACCATTATACCTCAAGTCTAGTCAGAGAACTGCAGACAACTAAGCAATAATGAGAGTGAGGTAAATTCTCTTCTGTAGAGAAGAGCACAATAATTAGTTATCTATTACCAAATACTCAGTCCTGAACAGATACAAGCAAAATAAATAAATAAATCAGTTTTTTATTTACAAATGTTTATGTATGTATGTATATGTAGCAATGTAAAAAGAGGTCATAAAGTTGAAAGAGAAAAAGGAGGGGGTATGGAGAGGAAGAGGGAGGTAGAAATAATATAATTATATTATATTCTCAAAAGTAAAAGAGATGATTAAAATATATTGATTTATATAAATCACAGACACATGTCAGTTGCACTGAAAGGACAGTCTATTACTAACTGATCTACTTTGTGCTTCCCTGTATCTATTTTCGGAAGAATCATTTGTGCATCTACAGAGCTACTATTCCATGAACAAATTTACTGTAGAACAGAACAACATAGAATTAAATTGTCCAGTAAACATGGTTGCTTTGAAAAGAAGCATTGAAGATGACATCTCTTATCAGATTTGTTTTTGTTGTCATCTTAAAAAGCACATTTACCACCTAAGATAATTAAAGGTAATTGTACATAGGGACAGTAAACATAACGCTCTTCTGGTTAACACAGAGAATAACACACAGGCATGCACATGTACTGTGTTTTGTGTAGCCTGTATGTTACAGTACTTTCCTTTCAGCTATAAGCATTTGTATTGTGTTCTATGAAATGTGTGTGTGAAAAAGCAATGACAAAAAAAAAAGGAAAAGAGCATTTTCTTTCACTTTTTCTAGAGTAGCAGTTTGTTTTGTTACTTGAATGTGTGAGTTTTAATTAGTTTTTGACGTATTTTAAGTCCATTTTATTGCTTAATGCAAAACCATATTTTCAATATTTTACATGAAGTTTTGTTTTGCATGCATGTATGCATTGCCTTACATGAGTACCTTATGCCTCATTGCACAGAATAGGGCATAGAATAAAAAAGAAACACACATATGTACATATAACATACTCCCCACACACACAATTCAAAAACACAAAACCAGAAAAAAAAGACATAATACATGAGCAAAAGACCAGTCAGATAAAAATATCAGAATAAAGCAATCTGAGACCAAAAGCCTACAAAAATCCTATTGAGTTTCTTTTGTTTTGGCCATCTACCACTGAGCTTGGACTCAACCTTTAAATGTACCCTCATATCCAATGAGGTTCTATTGAAGAAACCTGTTTTTTCCTTTGAAAGTTGTTGCTGTTGGATATAGTTTCTTAGTTTGGAATGGAGACTCTTTCCCTTTCAGTGATGGAAGTACATCTGACTTGAACTTGTAAGACCTGTGCATCTGTCACAAGTGTCAACTATCTCATTTTTAATTCAGTAATTGACAAAAGTTGAATATATACCACAGAGAGTACATAGGGGTTGTTTAATTATTTTTAAAGTAAGAAAATTGTTTGAGTTGGTAAAACTACTCACTTGCTGTGTAAGTATGAGAAGCTAAGTATAAAATCTCCAAACCCACCTAAAAAGACCAGAAATGGTGAGGTTTATCTACCCTCAGCACCAACAGATTGGTCAGCTCCAAAGTGTATGTCTCTGTGTGTGAATACTTGTGTATCTCTGTGTATGTGTGTCCTCTCTCTCTCTCTCTCTCTCTCTCTCTCTCTCTCTTGCTCTCTCTCTCCATACATATATATATTAATATAATATCATTAATATGTATATATTAATTTTCTTTTTATTTTATAATTATTATTTTTAAGTGTCAGTTTGTCTAATGAGAGAGAAATAAAGAATGGATTTTGGTGAGGAAGTAGGTGGGGAGGGTCCATAGAAAGTTGGGAAAAGGAATATACTGTATATTATTTGGTTTAATTAAAAGGCATTGCAGTAATTAACATAGTGTCATCCTATAAGACAAACTCATCCATGAAAAAATTAGTTCATTTTAGTTATACTAAATATACTGCTCTGAGGTTCTTCCTATTCTTACTGGATTGTATGTATTCCCACCCAGGTCACCTTGTTTCTTGGCTAGTCTCTATTTCCACATTAAATAACAATTCCTACTTTAGTTTTCCAACTATCTGCTTGAAATTGACATAATTCTAAGTTACAAAGATTTTATTAAACTTCCCTAGGCGTTCTTTATTACTGTGATGGAATCATGGTCCCAATGTTCTTTTGTAATACCAGGTGTTAAAAATCCTGTATTTCCCTACTGAGGTGGACGAGTATACTTTATAACCACTTAAAGAACTGAGAATAGCTATTCTCCCTTTCCAATGTGCTATAAAAGAAGCAACTATAACAATTTTCAGGTGCTTTGAACAAAATCTACCATAAAATTTATATTCACATTCATAGCTATACTACCTATGCCTACCTATATTTTTCTACATATATGAACAAATAGATTCTTCTCTTCAAAGTCGATGTATTTTATATGTAGACATGACTGTAATTATACACTCATATTTACGTTTTTCTGTATTGGTCTATTGCTTCTGGAGAATTTTTAATGGAGACCATACTTTTGCATTCTGATTAATTTATTTTTATTCAAGATCTTAGATGATATAATAACACTATTTTAGATGCTTTTCTTTTTTTAAAAAAATTGGCAGAACAGTTTTTATGTATTTTTCCATAATAATGAATCATACTATATGTTTTGTCTAGTGTTTTATTGCTGTGAAAAGATATTATGGTCAAGACAATTCTTGTTAAAAACATTCAACTGAGTCTGGCTTATAGATTTAGAGGCTCAGTCCTTTATCATTATGGCTGAAAACATGGCATTCTGCAGGTAGACATGTTGCTTGAGGAGCAGAGAGTTCTATATCTTGATCCAAAGGCAACCAGGAGGAGATTACTTTCCACATTGGGCAGAGCTTGATCATATATGTAAAAGTAACTGCCCACACTGACACATTTTCTCCAATAAGGCCATACCTTCTAATAGTGCTACTTGCTATTGGCCAAGCTTTCAAACATTTAAGTCTATGTCATCCAAACATATTCAAACCACCATGGGTCTAAAAAGCATATGCAAACCAAACATAATTATCAAAGTCTGATTGTACTAGTGTTTGTGGACATGTAGTTTGTCTTTCTCTTAATAACACAATCTTGATATAACAGTTTATAATTAAGAAAAGCTATAGTTGGCTCATTGTTTCCAAGATTTGAAAGAATGGTGGTTTTCACTTGTGATATGTGACCCTCAATCTCTACATCTAACATTTGATGTAGTCTTTGTTATTCATTGTAATGCTGAAGTAATATGAAAGTCATAAATGAAGGAGTTTTAAAACCTTATTAGTGCACACTGTTAATGACTGAATCATGATTGATGTCTTGCTTCTGCTTTTTTTTTTTTGAAACATAATATTAGTGTGTTAACAGACTTGTGTCAAATGTAATAAATAGCTGAGGCCGGCCTGGGGCTCATCTTTACTACCTCAGCTCTGCTACTGTCAGGATAGCCTAGCACTCTCACACATAACTAAAGCTCCATTCTTTTAAGGTCCACAGTGCTTTTGGCTGTTCTGCAAATATTTGGTATTTGGTCCTTTGAAGATCCAAACATAATAATATGCTCACAGGACCTTATTGGGTATGAAAGGAAGGAAATAAAGTATAGACATCTCTCTCTCTCTCTCTCTCTCTCTCTCTCTCTCTCTCTCTCTCTCTATCTATCTATCTATCTATCTATCTCTATATATATCTACATTTATATTTATGCTATACATTTATCAATATGACTATATGACTTGAAAGATTAGACAGAATAGACAGAAATATTGCTAAAACAAAAGCAATTTTCCCTCACTTGCTTTCCTTCCTCATATTTTACATTGAAAAACATTGTAAAGCCTTATACAGTAAAACCATTAACACAGTTAATCTAATTTATCTTGTGTGCCATTATATGTACAAAATTCTATTCCTTTTGTTCTTTTCTTCTGTCTTATTTAAGAAAACAATTCTCAAAAACAAAAAAAAAATCCTTAGGGTTTCTTATTATATAAAAATTTAATCATTACTGAAATAAACACTACCACAATTTCCTGCATGATTTGGAATGGAAATTATGATGCACAAATTCTAAACTTAGATGGAAGTTTTTTTATTATATTAAAATTTTATTTATTTTTTTATTATTTTCTATATTTTTTTATTTACATTTCAAATGATTTCACCTTTCCCATTTCTTCCCTCCCCGAAAGTCCCATAAGCCCCCTTCCACCCTCTGCTCCGCATTCAACCCCCTCTCGCTTCTCTATCCTGGTATTCCCCTACATCCAGTCTTTCTAGGACCAGGGGCCTCTTCTTTCATATTCTTGGAAATCTATTGATATGTGAATTGTGTCTTGGGTATTCCCAGATTCTGGGTTAATATCCCCTTATCAGAGACTGCATACCATATGTGTTCTTTTGTGGTTGGGTTACCTCACTAAGGATGATATTTTCAAGTTTTGACCATTTGCCTTAGAATTTCGTAAATTCATTGTTTTTAATTGCAGAGTAGTATTCCATTATGTAAATATACCACATCTTCTTAATCCTTTCCTCCATGGAGGGACATCTGGGTTCTTTTCAGCTTCTGGCTATTATAAATAAGGCTGCTATGAACATAGTGGAGCATGTGTCCTTATTGCATGCAGGTAAAGCCTCTGGGTATATGCCCAGAAGTGGTATAGCCAGATGCTCCGGGAGTGTCATGCCCAGTTTTCTGAGGAACCGCCAGACAGCTTTTCACAGTGGTTGTACCAGCTTGCAATCCCACCAGCAGTGAAGTGTTCCTCTTTCTCCACATCATTGCCAACACTGGCTGTCTCCTGTGTTTTTGATCTTAGTCATTCTGACTGGTGTGAGATGGAATTTCAGGGTTGTTTTGATTTGCATTTCCCTAATGACTAAGGATGATGAACATCTCTTTAGGTGCTTCTCAGCCATTAGATATTCTTCAGGTGAGAACTCTTTGTTTAGCTCTGTACCCCATTGTTTAATAGGGTTATTTGGTTCTCTGGAGTCTAACTTCTTGAGTTCTTTGTATATATTGGATATTAGCCCTCTGTTGGATGTAGGGTTGGTACAGATCATTTCCCAGTTTGTTGGTTGCCGCTTTATCCTTTTGACAGTGTCCTTTGGCTCACAGAAACTTTGTAATTTTATGAGGTCCAATTTGTCAATTCTTGATCTTAGAGCATAAACTATTGGAGTTCTGTTCAAGAAATTCTCCCCTGTGCCCATATGTTCAAGGTTCTTCCCTAGTTTTCTTTCTACTAGTTTCAGTGTGTATGAATTTATGGGGAGGTCCTCGATCCACTTGGAATTGAGCTTAGTGCAAGGAGATAAGAATGGGTCAATTTGCATTCTTCTGCATGTTGACCTCCAGTTGAACCAGCACCATATGTGGAAAAGGCTAATTTTTTTTCCCTCCTATGGTTTTTGCTCCTTTGTCAAAGATCAAATGACCATAGGAGTGTGGAATCATTTCTGGGTCTTCAATTCTTTTTCATTGATCTACATGCCTGTCACTATAACAATACCATGCAGTTTTTAACACTACTGCTCTGCAGTATAGCTTGAGGTCCGGATTACTGATTCCCCCAGAGGTTCTTTTACTCTTGAGAATAGTTTTAGCTATCCTGAGTTTTCTGTTATTCCAGATGAATTTTTGAATTGCTCTTTCTAACTCTTTGAAGAATTGAGTTGGGATTTTGATGGTGATTGCATTGAATCTGTATATTGCTTTTGGCAAGATAGTCATTTTTACTATATTAATCCTGCTAATCCATGAGCATGGAAGATTTTTCCATCTTCTGAGGTCTTCTTCAATTTCTTTCTTCAGAGACTTGAAGTTTTTGTCATACAGATCTTTCACTTGTTTGGTTAGAGTCACACTAAGATACTTTATATGGTTTGTGGCTATCGTGAAGGGTATCATTTCTCTTACTTCTTTCTCAGCCTGCTTATCCTTTGAGTATAGGAAGGCTACTGACTTGCTTGAGTTGATTTTATATCTGGCCACTTTGCTGAAGTTGTTTATCAGCTGTAGGAGTTCTCTGGTGGAGCTCTTTGGGTCGCTTAAATAAACTATCATATTGTCTGCAAATAGTGATAGGTTGATTTCTTCCTTTCCAATTTGTATCCCTTGACCTCCATTTGTTATCTAATTTGTCTAGCTAGAACTTCAAGTACTATATTGAAAAGATATGGAGAGAGAGGGCAGCCTTGTCTAGTCCCTGATTTTAGTGGAATTGCTTCAAGTTTCTCTCCATTTATATTGATGTTGGCTACCGGTTTGCTGTAAATTGCTTTTACTATGTTTAGATATGGGCCTCGAATTCCTGATCTTTCCAAGACCTTTAAACATGAAAGGACGCTGAATTTTGTCAAATGCTTTCTCAGCATCTAATGAAATGACCATGTGTTTTTTTTCTTTGAGATTGTTTATGTACTGGATAACATTGATGGACTTCCTTATATTGAAACATCCCTGCATCAACAATTCTAGGTTTTGATCCATTGAATTCATTCCCTGTTCCTGGCTCTTTCTAAATGCTCTTTCAGTAGCATTTTAATGTTATTTTTTTAATTATTATTATTTCAGTTCCAGGTAAATCAAATAATACTGACTTCATAAGCTTGAAATATAACCTACATATATTAAAACTTTATTGATAATAATTGATTCGTAAACCTGAAGATAAATATTATGTCAATATGTTTTAATAGCTTGTGAGGATTAAATTAACCTTGAAATAGTGCTTTACCCCTAAGTCCTTTGCTATGCAAATTTGAAATATTTCAGTGCTTTAATCCTATTTTTTATAACAGTCGGCAACTGTTTTTTTCATTTAAAAAACAGTTTTGTAATTTTTCCACATATCATTATTTGTAATATGCCACCAGCAATAATATATATGGATATATGCAATTTAATTAAAAATTGTGTGGTTGGACTAGGCAACCTAGTAGGAAAAAAAGAGTCCCAAAGTAGACAAAAATGATGGCGACAACCCCTGCTCCCAGTAGGAGGGGTCCCACAAAACTCCACAGCTATTCAAACATTACATATATGCAGAGAACCTAGGTCAGACCCATACTGGGCTTCCTGATAGTTATTTATTTATTATGCTTAGGCATGTCCCTTATGTTCCTGACCACAAGATTTTTATAATGAAATGGTGATAAATTTTGGCAAAGTCTTTTTCAGGTTCAAGTTAGATGATCAAATGTGAATTTTTTCTTTTACTTTGTTTATATGTTGAATGATATTAGCAAAGTTACAGAGATTGAATTATCCCTGCATCTCTAGATGAAACCTACTTAACAATGGGTAAATGATCTTTTTGATTTAGTCTTAGATTTGGTTTGCAAGCACATTATTGAGTATTTTTACATCAATATTTATGAGGCATATTGACATGTTATTATATTTCTTTGTCAAATTTTTGTGTGGTTTAGATATCAGGGTGACTCTGGCCTCATGAATTGAATGTGGCAGTGTTCCTTCTTCCATTTTGCTGTACTAACTTTTTTTTAAATTTTATTTTATTTCCTAAGTTTTTTTATTTACATTCAAAATCATTTCCCCTTTTCCGTTTCCTCCCTCCCCAAAAGTCCAATAAGCCCCCTTATTTCCCTCTTTTCCCCATTAAACACCCTCTCGCTTCTCTGTCCTAGCATTCCCCTACATCCAGTCTTTCCAGGACCAGGGATCTCTCCTTCCATCTTCTTGGAAATCTATTGATATGCGAATTGTGTCTAGGGTATTGTGACATTCTGGGTTAATATCCCCTTATCAGTGACTGCATAACATGTGTGTTCTTTTGTGATTGGGTTACCTAACTAAGGATGATATTTTCAAGTTCTGACCATTTGCCTAGGAATTTCGTGAATTCATTGTTTTTAATTGCAGAGTAGTATTTCATTGTGTAAATATGCCACATCTTCTGAATCCATTCCTCCATTGAGGGACATCTGGGTTCTTTCCAGGTTCTGGCTATTATAGATAAGGCTGCTATGAACATAGTGGAACATGTGTCCTTATTGCATGCAGGAAAAGCCTCTGGGTATATGCCTAGGAGTGGTATAGCCGGATTCTCCAGGAGTGTAATGCCCAGTTTTCTGAGGAACCGCCAGACAGCTTTCCAGATTGGTTGTACCAGCTTGCAATCCCACCAGCAGTGGAGTATTCCTCTTTCTCCAAATCCTGGCCAACAACTGCTGTCTCCTGTGTTTTTGATCTTAGCCATTCTGACTGGTGTGAGATGGAATCTCAGGGTTGTTTTGATTTGCATTTCCCTAATGAATAAGGATGATGAACATCTCTTTAGGTGCTTCTCAGCCATTAGATATTCTTCAGGTTAGAATTCTTTGTTTAGTTCTGTAACCCATTTTTTAATAGGTTACTTGACTCTCTGGAGTTTAACTTCTTGAGTTCTATGTATATATTGGATATTAGCCCTCTGTCAGATGTAGGGTTTGGTAAAGATCATTTCCCAGTAAGTTGGTTGCTGCTTTGTCTTTTTGACAGTGTCTTTTGCCTTACAGATACTTGGTAATTTAATGAGGTCCCATTTGTCAATTCTTGATCTTAGAGCATAATCTATTGGAGTTCTATTCAGGAAAGTCTCCCCTGTACCCATATGTTCAAGGTTCTTCCCTAGTTTCCTTTCTATTAGTTTCAGTGTGTCTGGTTTTATGTGGAGATCTTTGATCCGCTTGGAATTGAGCTTAGTGCAAGGAGATAGGAATGGGTCAATATGCATTCTTCTGCATGTTGACCTCCAGTTGAGCCAGCACCATTTGTTGAAAAGGCTATCTTTTTTCCACTGGATGGTTTTAGCTCCTTTGTCAAAGATCAAGTGACCATTGGAGTGTGGATTCATTTCTGGGTCTTCAAATCTGTTCCATTGATCTACATGCCTGTCACTGTACCAATACCATGCAGTTTTTAACAGTATTGCTCTGTAGTACAGCTTGAGGTCCAGGATACTGATTCCCCCAGAGGTTCTTTTACTCTTGAGAATAGTTTTAGCTATCCTGGGTTTTCTGTTATTCCAGATGAATTTTTGAATTGCTCTTCCTAACTCTTTGAAGAATTGAGTTGGGATTTTGATGGGGATTGCATTGAATCTGTATATTGCTTTTGGCAAGATGGTCATTTTTACTATATTAATCCTGCCAATCCATGAGCATGGAAGATTTTTCCATCTTCTGAGGTCTTCTTCAATTTCTTTCTTCAGAGACTTGAAGTTTTTGTCATACAGATCTTTCACTTGTTTGATTATAGTCACACGAAGATACTTTATACAGTTTGTGGCTATCGTGAAGGGTATCATTTCTCTTACTTCTTTCTCAGCCTGCTTATCCTTTGAGTATAGGAAGGCTACTGACTTGCTTGAGTTGATTTTATATCTGGCCACTTTGCTGAAGTTGTTTATCAGCTGTAGGAGTTCTCTGTTGGAGTTCTTTGGGTCGCTTAAGTATACTATCATATCGTCTGCAAATAGTGATAGTTTGATTTCTTCCTTTCCAACTTGTATCCCTTTGTCATCCTTTTGTTTTCTAATTGCTCTAGCTAGAACTTCAAGTACTATATTGAAAAGATATGGAGAGAGAGGGTAGCCTTGTCTAGTCCCTTATTTCAGTGGGATTGCTTCAAGTTTCTCTCTGTTCAGATTGATGTTGGTTAAAGGTTTGCTGTAAATTGCTTTTACTATGTTTAGATATGGGCCTCGAATTCCTGATCTTTCCAAGACCTTTAGCATGAAAGGGTGCTGAATTTTGTCAAATGCATTCTCAGCATCTAATGAGATGACCATGTGGTTTTTTTTCTTTGAGATTGTTTATATAGCAGATTACATTGATTGATTTCCTTATATTGAACCATCCTTGCATCCCTGGGATGAATCCTACTTGATCATGGTGAATGATCGTTTTGATGTGTTCTTGGATTCTGTTGGCAAGAATTTTATTGAGTATTTTTGCATCGATATTCATAAGAGAGATTGGCCTGAGATTCTCTTTCTTTGTTGGATCTTTGTGTGCTTTTGGTATTAGCGTAATTGTAGCTTCATAGAACGAATTGGGTAGTGTTCCATCTGTTTCTATTTTGTGGAATAGTTTGAAGAGTATTGGTGCTAGGTCTTCTTTGAAAGTCTGATAGAATTCTGCACTAAAACCATCTGGACTTGTGCTTCTTTTGGTTTGAAGATTTCCAAAGGCGACCTCTATTTCTTCAGATGTTATAGGACAGTTTAGATGGTCTATCTAATCCTGATTTAATTTTGGTATTTGCTATCTGTCAAGGAAATTGTCCATTTCCTCAAGATTTTCTAGTTGTGTTGAATACAGGCTTTTTGTAGTAGGATCTGATGATTTTTTTTCGAATTTCCTCAGTTTCTGTTGTTATCTCTCCCTTTTTGTTTCTGATTTTGTTAATTTGGATACTTTCTCTGTGCCCTCTGTTTAGTCTGGCTAAGGGCTTATCTATCTTGTTGATTTTCTCAAAGAACCAACTCCTTGTTTTGTTGAATCTTTGTATGGTTTTATTTGTTTCTACTTGATTGATTTCTGCCCTGAGTTTGATGATTTCCTGTCTTCTACTCCTCTTTGGTGTATTTGCTTCTTTTTATTCCAGGCCTTTTAGGTGTGCCATTAAGCTGCTAGTGTATGCTGTCTCCCGTTTTTTGGAGGCACTCAGGGCTATGAATTTTCCTCTTAGCACTGCTTTCATTGTGTCACATAAATTAGTGTATGTTGTGCCTTCATTTTCATTAAATTTCGAGAAGTGTTTGATTTCTTTCTTTCTTTCCACCTTGATCAAGTTATCATTGAGTAGAGCATTGTTCAGCCTCCATGTCTATGTGAGTTTTCTGTTGTTTTTGTTGCCATTGAAGACCACCCTTATTCCACAGTGATCTGATAGGAGGCATGAGATTAGTTCTATCTTCTTATATCAGTTGAGGTCTGATTTGTGATCAATTATATGGTCGATTTTGGAGAAGGTACCATGAGGTGCTAAGACGAAGGTGTATTCTTTAGCTCTCGGATAAAATGTTCTATATATATTTGTTAGTTCCATTTGGTCCAAGGCTTCAATTAGATTCACTGTGTCCCTGTTTAGTTTCTGTTTTCCAGAACGATCCATTTCAGAGAGCGGGATGTTGAAGTCACCCACTATTATTGTGTGAGGTGCGATGTGTGATTTGAGCTTTAGTAAAGTTTCTTTTATGAATGAGGGTGCCCTTGCATTTGGTGCATAGATATTCAGAATTGAGATTTCTTCTTGGTGGATTTTTCCCTTGATCATTTTGTATTGTCCTTCTGTGTCTTTTTTGATGACTTTAGGTTGGAAGTCAATTTTATCTGATATTAGGATGGCTACTTCTGCTCGTTTCTTGGGACCATTTGCTTGTAAAATTGTTTTCCAGCCTTTTACTCTGAGGTAGTGTTTGTCTTTGACACTGAGTTGCGTTTCCTGCATGCAGCAAAATGCTGGGTCCTGTTTACATATCCAGTCTGTTATTCTATGTCTTTTTATTGGGGAATTGAGACCATTGATATTAAGAGAAATTAAGGCATAGTGATTATTGCCACCTGCCATTCTTGACTCTATTTTTATGTTTGAGTGGTTATCTACTTTCGGGTTTGATGCAAGAAGGTTACTATCTCATTTTTTTCAGGGTGTTGTTTCTCTCCTTGTATTGGCGGATTCCACCTATTATCCTTTGCAGGGCTGGGTTTGTGGAAAGATATTGTGAAATTTTGGTTTTATCATGGAATATCTTGGTCTCTCCATCTATGGTGATAGAGAGTTTTGCTGGGTATAGTAGTCTAGGCTGGCATTTGTGCTCTCTTAATGTCTGCATGATATCTGTCCAGGATCTTCTGGCTTTCATAGTCTCTGGAGAGAAGTCTGATATGATTTGGATAGGTCTTTCTTTGTATGTTACTTGGCCTTTTTCTCTTACTGCTTTTAATATTCTTTCTTTGTTTAATAAATTTGGTGTTTTGATTATTATGTGACGGGAGGTATTTCTGTTCTGGTCCAGTCTTTTTGACGTTCTGTAGGCTTCTTGTACATTCATTGGCATCTCTCTTTTTAGGTTAGGGAAGTTTTCCTCCATAATTGTGTTGAAGATGTTTACTGGCCCTTTAAGTTGCAAATCTTCACTCTCATCTATGCCTATAATCCTTAGGTTTGGTCTTCTCATTGTGTCCTCGATTTCCTGGATGTTTTGGGTTACACGTTTTTTGCATTTTGCATTCTCTTTGACTGTTGAGTCGATGCTTTCTATGGTATCTTCAGCTTCTGAGATTCTTTCTTCCATCTCTTGTATTCTACTGTTGATGTTTGCATCTATGACTCCTGATTTCTTCCCAAGGTTTTCTATCTCCAAAGTTGTCTCCCTTTGTGATTTCTTAGATGGTTCTACTTCCTTTTTTAGATCCTGGATGGATTTGCTGAGATCCTTCACTTGTTTGTTTGTATTTTCCTGTATTTCCTTAAGGTATTTTTGCATTTCCTCTTTCAGTATTTCTGCCTGTTGACCCAAGTTCTCCTGTATTTCTCTAAGCGATTTTTGTGTTTCCTCCTCATGGGCTTCTATATGTTGATCCATCGCCTCCTCCATTTCTTTAAGCAGTTCTCGTGTTTCCTTTTTATGGGCATCTATCCGTTGATTCATTTCTTTAAGCACTTTTTGTGTTTCCTCCCTATGGGCACCCATCTGTTGACCCATATTCTTCTGCATTTCTTTATGCAATTTTTGTGATTCCTTTCAAAGTGTATCTAACCGTTGATTCATTTCTTTAAGCGATTTTTGTGTTGTCTTCTTGTGGGCCTCCATTCGTTTTCCATGTTCTCCTGCATTTCTCTAAGCGATTTTTGTGTTTCCTTTGTAAGGGCTTCTAACCGTTGATTCATGGTCTCCTGTAATTCTTTATTAGATTTATTTGTGTCCTTCTTGTGATCCTCTAATAACATCATGAGAAGTGATTTTGAATCCAGATCTTGTCTTTCGGGTGTGGTGGGGTATCCAGGACTTGCTGCTGTTGGAGAGTTGGGTTCGGATGGTGCCATATTACTTTGATTTCTGTTAATAACGTTCCTACTTTTGCCTTTTAGCATCTGGTTACCTCTGGTGTTAGTTGGTCCTGCTGTCACTGGCTGTTGGTTGGACCTCCTGTGAGACTGCAAAGCTATTTCTGGCTCCCCTGGAGTACCAGGATTCTCCTGGCACCGATTTCTATGGCCTGCCCTGCTCCTGAGTGACTTTGGAGCCCTGATGTGCCTTGCCCCAAGTGATGTTATATTGGGGAGTCCCTGCACATCCAAAGGCTCAGCATAGTGGATTTCCGGAGTAGACATCACCAAAGGGAGGCTGGTAGGCTCCTGCCCTGTGCAGGGGTGTGCGAACTCTCCTAGAGTGGGGGGGGGAGGGGGCGTCCCTCTGCAGGACAGAAGTCCCACAGCAGGGCTGGCGCATCGATTACTGCAGACCTGCCCAGCTCTTGGAGCAGGTTACACACAAACTGTCTGAGGCCCAAGCGATATTATGCCTGTCTGTCCCTTGCTGTCCCAACTACCTGGACACTGGAGCAAAGATGGAGGAGTGCACTCTGCACTCTCTCGGCGGCGCAGGCCACCCTGCAGGGGGGATGGTCCACAGCAGAGCTGGCGCCCAGATGACCACAGCGCTGTCCAGTTCTTGAGAGCAGATGGAAGCCCCAACACGCCGTGTCCCAAGCGATGTTATATTGGGGAGAACCTGGATACCTGTCTCCTTAGCGCCGGGAACAGAGGTTGCCAAAGGGAAGCTGGTAGGCTCCCGCCCAGTGCGGGGTCCCTCTGCAAGGCAGAAGTCCCACAGCAGAGCTGGCGCACTGGTTACTGCAGATCTGTCCAGCTCTTGGGGTAGGTTACACACAAGCTGCCTGAGAATGAAGCAATATTATGCCTGTTTGTCTCCGAGCCTGGTTGTCCCAACTACCTGCACACTGGAGTGTGCTAACTCTTTATTTGGTAGAATTCTGTTCTAAAACTATCTGGCCCTGGGCTTTTGTGGATTGGGTGACTTTTAGCTACTGCTCCTACTATTTTAGAAGCTATTATTCTATTTATAATTTTTATTAGATATTTTCTTTATTTACATCTCAAATGGTGTTCCCTTTCCTCACTTCCCCTCCACAAAACCCTTATCCTATCCACCAGCTCCCTGCTCACCAACCTATCCACTCCTGCTTCCCTGTCCTGGCCTTCCCCTATACTGAGGCATTGAGCCTTTGCAGGACCAAGGGCCTCTCCTCTCACTGATGTCTGACATCGCCATCCTCTGCTACATATGTGACTGGTATGTATCAAGAAAGCGGTTTTGTTGTTGTTTGTTTTAGATTTTCCAATTTTATGGTGTACATGTATTTCAAGTAAGGCATAATGATTATTTGAATTTCCTTGGTGTTTCTTGTTATGTTCCCCTTTTCTTTCCAGGTTTTATTAATATGGATATTCTTTCCCTGTTTTTAGTTCTCAAGGAAAGAATTCTTTGTTCCTTTGATTCTTTGTATTGTTCTCGTTGTCTTTTTATTTATTTCAGCATTCAGTTGAATTATCTCCTGCAGAGTACTCTTTGGTATGTTTGTTTCTTTTTCTTCTATAGCTTTCCGGATTTCTGTTAAGGTGCTAGTA
Organism: Tokudaia tokunoshimensis; assembly: GCA_036184795.1. NCBI lineage: Eukaryota > Metazoa > Chordata > Mammalia > Rodentia > Muridae > Tokudaia > Tokudaia tokunoshimensis. Next base: position 15,517,048 of record BTHU01000011.1, read on the forward strand.
TTAGATACCTACAATTTCCTTATTTAGACACTTAATGCTATAAATATTCTTCTCTTGACATCACTTTAATTGTGTCCCATAAATATGGTTATGTTGTGCATTCATTTTCATTAAATGCTAAAAAGACTTCAGTTTCTTTCTTTATTTCTGTCTTGATCCAGTTCTTATTCAGTAGAGTTGTTCAATTTTCATGAATTTATGGTTTTCTGTTATATCTGTTTTTGAAATCCAGCTTTAATCTATGTGGTCTGATAGGATATAGGTGCCTATTTCAATTTTCTTTTCTTTTGAGTCTAGATTTGTGGCTAAATATGTGTTTAATTTTGGAGAAAGTCCTGTGAGGTCTTGAGAGGAAGTTATATTCTTTTATATTTAAGTAAAATGTTCTGTAGATACCGTTTAGGATCATTTATTTTGTTTATAAAACTTGTTAGCTCCATCATTTCTTTTTTAGTCAGGATTATCTGTCTATTGGCAAAAATGTGGCATTACTGTCTTTCATTATTAATATGTGGAATTGAATGTATGAGTTAAGCTTTAGTAATGTTTATTTTACAAATTTTGGTGCTCTTGAGTTTGGAGCATAGATGTTAAGAATTGATGGGTTTTCCTTTGATGAATATGAAGTGTTCTTCCCTTTCCCTTTTGATTAATTTTCCTATTGAAATATAGTTTGGTAGATATTATAATAGCTACACCAACCTGTTTCCTGGGTTCATTTGCTTAGAATATCATTTTCTATCCATTTTCTCTGTTATAATGTCTGTCATTGTTGCTGAGGTATGTTTCTTGTATGCAGCACAAAAATGGATCATATGTTCATGTATTTGGTTGCCCTGTGTCTTATTAGGGAATTGAGCCCATTGATATTGAGAAATATTAATAACCAATTATTATTCATATTATTTTGTTGTATTTGTTGTTGGTGGTGATTATATAGTTTGTAAGTATATGTTATGTGTGAAGGGGTATTATTCATGTGTTTCAATGTACACATCTACTTCATTTCTTTTAATTTCATTGATGCAAGATTGTTTACTTTCTGTGTTTTCATGGGTGTTGTAAACCTCCCTGTGTTTGAAGTTTTCTTCAATTAACTTCTATAGGGCTACTATAGGGCTAGATTCACACACACACACACACACACACACACACACACGCACATGTATAAAATTTCAATTTTACTTTGTCATGGAATATCTTATTATTTCCATTGCTTATGATTATGTATTTTCTTGGGTATTGTAGTCTGGGCTCGCATCTGATGTCTCTTAGTATCTGCTAAATATCTTTCCTGGACCTTATCACTTTTTCAATCTTCATTAAAAATCAGATATAATATCTAAAGGTCAGCCTTTATGTGTTACTTGTGCTTTTCTGCTAGCAACTTTTAATATCCTTTCTCTGTTTCTGTATCTTTGGTATTTTTATTATTATGTGGCAAGGAGACTTTCTTTCCTGGTTCAATCTATTTGGGCTTCTGTAAACCTTCATTTACTTTTATAAGCATATCCCTCTTTATTTTAGGAAATTCTCTTCTATGATTTAGTTAAATATAAATTCTGGACCTTTGAGCTGTGTTTTTTCTATTTCTTTTATTTTTAGTTTTGGTCTTTTCATAGTGACCTAGATTTCCTGGATGTTTTGTGTCTAAATTTTTTTTTAGATTTGTCATTTCCTTTGGCCAATATACCTGCTTCTTATATTTTTGGTTGTGAGACTATCCTTTAATGGCTGAGCCATCTCTCCAGCGCTGTTTCTTAAATTACCTGGATTCTCTCTTCAATCGCCTATATTCTATTGATGATGCTTGTGCCTATAGGTCTTTTTCAGTTACCTAAATGTCCCATTTTATTACTTCTACTTCATTTTCTTTCTTTCTTTCCTTCCTTCTTTCTTTCTTTCTTTTTTTTTTTGGCTTTTGGCTTTTGGCTTTTGGCTTTTGGTTTTGGAGACAGGGTTTCTCTGCATAGCCCTTACTGTCCTGGAATTCACTGTGTAGATCAGGCTGGCCTCAAACTCAGAAATCCTCCTGCCTCTGCCTCCTGAGTGCTGAGATTAAAGGCTTGCACCACCACTGCCCTTCCGGAGCTACTTCGTTTTCGTGTCTGGAAAGTTGTCATTTCCTTAAACCATTTGTTTTTTCTTGGTTCTCTTTAACTGATTCATTCACATCCTCCAAATGTTTATTTACATTTGCCTCACTTTCTATTGTTCTATTTCTATTGTTCTATTACTCTGGTACCTTGGCCTCTGTTTGGTGTATTTTGTCCTTCTTGGATGGATGCTTTGTTCCTTGATTTCTGTTTTCTCTTTGGTCTTCTGATTATATGGTCTTAATTCTGACAGCTGTTGTGATATCTGGTCAGGTAGGAAGTCTCAGTCCTAATTGAAGGCTGGATTTCTTGAGGCATGCATGGCCTTTTCTCCAACAGGGGGAATTTTCCTGAGTTTGTGGATGGGACACAGTGGTAAGGAGTGGAGTGGGGATTGAGGAAGGTGGGAGGAGGCAGCATTGAAATAGTAGAGAGGCTCCATAGGAGGGCTGCTTTCATGGAGTTCTGGTGGCTGGTGTGGTCTCTGATTCATAGGAAGTGTTTGCCCAACTTAAGGGCTGAAGTTCTAGATGTTGGCATGGTTTTGGTCTAATAAAATGATTATTTTCAACATGCAGGGTACATATTGATTTTTAAATGTGTAGGTTTTGAAGATAACTACAAATTTTTTTTAAACATTTTGAGACACAATTTCCTGAACCATTCCTATCTTCAAAGTCCATATTTAGTAAGGAGTTACGTCAAAATTTTAATCCTCTTACTCAATCTCCCAGTGCTAGGATTAGAGTTGTGTCTAATCATGACAGGTTTATGCTGTGATTGGTGAGTCACAGACTAGCCCTCTACAAATTATGTACATTCTGAAGCCCAGCATAATAATTTAAAATCAGAACTTTTATCATGAGGCATGTTACTCATTCATTCCAAAATATTTGTATATATGATAACAAAAATATGATAAAATATTAAACATGAAAACGTTTGTATTTTCAGATCATTTTAGAACTTATTTTCTAAGCATTTGAATTTAGATTTTGATCATTTTAATGACCATTAAAAAATTCATTATACTGTCATGTCTATGATAATTGTTCCCAATTTAATTTAATAAAATCTTAACATTAAAATGCAATTTATTTCCTTTCACTAGTTTGATAAAAATTAAAAGTATAATTTATCCACATACTGGTTTAAGGATGTGATTGACATAGTTTTAAAAATGATGCGTGGAATAGAGTTTCAATAAAAGCTATTGCTTTGGACCTCAGTAATCTTTGATCTATGCAATTACAATTAATCACTTAAGCACAGCTGAAAAATACTTCCTGGGACACTGCTGTGAAGATTTACTAAAATAACAATGTCATATGATATGCCTTTTAAGGACGTAGTATATAACATCAAAGTTCAGTCCATAGTGGTTTTGGAAAGAGCATATTGCGAAGTATAGTTCTTTTACAACAGCAAGAACTAGGTTGTATCCATGCACCTCACAGAGATGTACTAGCAAGGACATGGTTATTGATGCATAAGAACACAGACCACATGAGTATGTAATTACTGTGATACCATATGAGTGCTGTTGCACTAAGATACTAGATAAACGACGTGAAGTAGACAAAAGCTTAGCTTAGTCATCTGTAATCGAAAGAGTAGACAGTAACACCTGCATATGTGGAAATAGATGAACAATGGTATTTTTGCAAAGAACTATTATCATCGAACATTTAAATCCTGTTTACAATGATGCTTATATATATAGATGTATATCTCAATTTGCTTCTGTCAAATGTAATGTATATTTACCGAAAACGTTAATGTTTTTCTTGTGACCTGATGGAAACTTTAGAACAAAAAAAATCTACTATTTATTTTCAAAAAGGTTATCTCTTTAATCTGTAGTTAAATGAAACTGTATAATGATATTTTATAAGGTTTTAGAATATTCCCCATACTTGAAGAAAACGGGAAGACACTTGCATATACAGAGATGGTAGAGTGGAGTGAATAAGTCAGCGACAGATCAATTCATGGTGATTTGCCCCTCTTAGCAATTGCAACTCCATATTGCTTTTATTTCATATCTAAGCATCATTAAATGTGTTAAAGGGCAATTGTACTAGTTAAAAATCTGTCTTAAGTATGTGTTGATTAATTTAATGTTGATTAAGCAATTACTCTCTGAAAGCCAGAGGAACAACATTTTTCCCCCTGAATAAAAGGAAAAGAGTTCCCACTAGCATCACACAGAAAGGAAACAGGTTCCTGAACTCAAACAGTGTGAAGGTCAAGGTCTCAATTATGTTTTGTCCTGTAAGTAGTCTTTTCTGTATCTAGATTGAAGTGTCTTGGCAGAATAACATGTTAGAAGATTGTGCACTTAGTATCCAGGAACTATTTTGCTTTGGATAAACAGAGTGCTTCACTCTCTTTCCTTTCTGCCAATCTTCCTTTCACAAGAACCAAATTACCTAAATGGAGAGTAGGCTGTTAAATGTCAGAACTTTAAGATCTTAAAACTACTGGAGTCCTATTGAGGATGTGGCAACAATGGTCCTGTTTCTACTTAAACACCCCTCTCCATCTGTATATTGACAGTGGAGAGAATAGTATTGTCCTATTATTTACTACCAGCTTTGAAGTTCTTTGAGTGAAATCAATATCTTTACAGAACTGTTCTTCATTCCTTTTCATCCTAACTTTGACTGAAAGATTCATTGCAGGGGGTGGCGGAATTGTGTCTTGTAGTTCTATTAAAGAAAACATACCCTCCGGAAGACACCCTTCCTGTGATTTTATGGTTGCTCACCCTAGACTGAATTAGAATGTCAAAAAAGAAGTAGGGAGAAATAAAAGAGGAAACAGGCAATAGAGAAAGTGGCAAAGAGAAGACAAGCTCTAGTAAAATCACAGCACTGCCAAATTCAGCCCGCAGAACTGAAGCCATAGAAAGGTAGTCACTGCAGAATTAATACATAGATAGTTAATCTTGCATAAAATCTCCATATACAACAGTTTCGTGTCCTCGATTCAAATTGTTTTCAAATTTATGTTACCTATGTTTTTAAAACAAATGTAAAGTTACTGATATGTGTAGGGATTGGGAGTAGGAAGACAATATAACCAAGTGGATAGTAAATTGATTTTCTAATGTTATGATAGACCAGTTTCTATCATATGCTGCTCACTCACAGGCATAGTCATGATTAAGTCAATTTATGTTTTGGATGCTCCCAAGAAGGAGTTCTATAGTGATAAGATATCATTCTCAAATCTGACTGAAGCTAATATTATCAAAGGAGAGTCTTGTTTTATTCCTTTTAATCTTTTAGTAAAATTCAGAAATGTGTATTGAAGCCAAGTTGACTATTATGGACAAAGTATTCACAAATAACATATATTTTTCCAAATATTCTCACTGGTAATAATGTGCAACTTAAATTATGTGAGGAGGAAATGTCAGTGAAAACATAGAAGCTACTTTTCTGTGAAAGAAATGAGAAACATTCACAAACACATATAAATATCTCCCCCCCAAACACATACACCTATACACTCTAGGAGAGAGAATTCATCACTATCCATCAGAGCCACAGAAATTCTTTTAGAAAAAAAAATATGGATCAACAAAAAAACACACTAAATGCTATAAAATAGTATAATAATTTTAGCTGGTACTGGTCAAATATCATTTGTCTGAAATTCAAAAATGAGTATGCACTATTTTGATAGTTTAATAGTTTTAGTACTTTTATGCTGTTATAAAGAGACCATTTATTCTTTAATATGAATTTTTATTTTGCTTTCAAATATGTGGCTTTGGCACATTATCATGTAAATTAGAACAGCAATCTTCTCAATGAGATAAGTAAACAATAAAGATACATTAAAGCATCCATCACCTCTTAAGCATACAAAATTACTGATTCATCAAGATTGTTTATAACTCAACTATTCATATCTATCTTCTCAATAATCATCTTGACTAAGAAATATAGTAGAAAAGTTTCACCAAAAGTGAAAAACAATCTAGGTCAATCTTGAACCCTCAGACAGCTCCAAGATAATAATAACTGAAACTTCTGTCAGTTCCTATTACCTCTGAGGTTGATGGAGCAACGAACTTGAGGAAGTAAAGCTTATTCTCACATCAATAAACATACTCACTGGATTCAGGAGTCAGAGAAGCTGATAGAGAAATCATAAGAAATAAAAATTTGAAGTGTCTGCCATTGGCACCCACCAATTTGTAAATAAGAAAGTGATAATATTCTGATGCCTCTCTGCATTTGTCTCTGTCTGTCTCTGTTGTCATCCTCCAGCTTTTGTTCTTAGTGTCTTAGTTAAAATAATAAAAAGGTGTGAGCTTTTATTAATAAAAACTATATTGAGGAAAACTATATTGGAATCTGAGAGAAAATCAAGACAAAATAGGAAACACTTTGGTCAGGAGAACTGAAAATTTTTGCAAGGTTCAAAGGAAGAGGGTAGATAAGTGTGGCATGTGTTTTGGGTACAGAAGATTAAAACAAATTGCAAGAGTTAGTTTGAGGCCAACCATAGCAATTCAGCAAGAAGTCAAGAGAAGCCAAATTTAGTTAGTCCACTTGGACAATAATTTGAGCCAGAAAAGTTGATTTGAACCAAACAGCCAAAGTTCAGGAAGAACTAGAAAAGAGAGCTTATTCAACAGTAAGACTCTAAGACAACAATTATATCTGGAAAATAAAAGTTACTTTTATACTAAATGTTTCCAAAACATAAAGGAAAGGAGGAGGGGGGGAGAAGAAGGAAGAGGAGGAAGAGGTGGAGGAGAAGAAAAGAAGGAAGAAGAAGAAGAAAAGAAGAAGAAGAAGAAAAAGAAGAAGAAGAAGAACTCTTTTTCAGTTATAATTCAATTGGAAAAAATTAGAGTCATTTTTGGCCCAAATAACCAGCAGACTCATTTGGATTAACTTGTAAGAGGTCATTAATATTATGTCTTTGAAACATTAAATTATATTGATCAGGTTACAGTGCCATCCATCTATCCAGGTCCACACCTGACTTATATATATCACATTCATATTTTTTACATTTATATTTTCTCTGACTAGGTGCCTGTTTTTACATCTGTGCACCATATGCATTCAGTAGCCTGTAGAGATCCAATGAATACAATGAAGCCTCTAGAATTAGAGTTAGGGCCAGCTTTGAGCCTTTGTGTTAGTTCTGAAAACTGGGCTCAGTCTTTATAAAACAGCTTGTATTTTTAAACACGGAGCCTGGTTTCTATGTAGTACATCATATTATTTTAAACTTTAATTATTTAATTATTATTTAAGTTTTTTTATTTTTATTCGTTTGTTTTTAGAGACAACATTTCACTACGTAGACTTAGTTGATCTGGAACTCACTAGCTTTGAACCTGGAGAGATCTGCCTACTTCTTTCTAGGGAGTAGTAGGATTAGTGGTAGGATTAGTGGTAGGATTGGGTCTCCAAACCTGGCTGGCTTTCATACAACAACCGAACACCTCATACATGGGATATAAGAAGAATTAAAGGGATATTTTTTATTCACCAATTTCTAAACTAGTTATGGCTTACTAGGAGAAAATATGAGTTGCTAAATGGGATGCAGCCACATCCTAATAAATTTACCTTTTCATATGGTACTCCAAATCTTAAGGAGTGCCAGTAGTGATACCTTCCAATTCTTAAAATTAATGTTTCATGAATATAGGACATTGGGTCCAAAGCTTATTATTAAGGATATACAATTTCAATTGCCTCCTGGATTCCTAAGATCTAATTGATGGTTGAAAGTTAGCTTTGACAGGTCTAGGTAAACTGATGTGGGGAATAGAGTTGGTAATTAATCATTCAGTAGACTTTTATCTGAAGGAGCAAAATTTGGCTCTCTGTCGCCAGTAAAAAGGGTGGAGAAGCAAAACAATTCTCTGGGGCCATTGAAAGTGTGGGAGAACACACAGACATGCACACACACACACACACACACACAATCACACACACTCTCATACACATGCACATGGTAGATGAAGCAAATTTCAAGAAGTATCAACCACTTTAAATATATACCTACATAAACATGCATACATTGGTGGATGGTGGAAAACTCCAACAACTTTATTTTTGCTCCCACTCCTTATATATACCAAGCAAAATATTTGTAGCAGTATGAAAATAATATGGTTACATTATATTTTTTTCTTAAATGAACGATTACAAGAAGTATATATGAGAAAATACATGTTCCCTAATACTATTACATGATCAAATGTTCTAAGCACTATGGATAAAATAATTAAAATTTTTCTCAAGAACCTACATACATTCATAACTAAACAACCTGTTACAGACTGAAAATGTTTAAGCCAGCACGCAAATTTTCTCATCCAGTTTTTCTTGTGGGCAGACTGCAATTTGCAGTAACAAGGAAAGATAAATTGTTATTTTTTTTATCCTAAAGTATAAACTTAAAAATTCTTCAAAGACTCACAAAACTAATATAAAAATAATCAATAATTTCTACCTTAAATCCTCAGGGTGTGCATCTACTTATTAACAATTATTTTTATTAAATCAATTAGGAAGCTGAGGGCAAAAATGAGTACAAGAATTTAATCATTACCTTGATCAGCAGACCAGCTTTATCAAGAAAGGCATGTCAGTTGGTACTAGCCAGAAATCCTCTATAGCTCACCTACCAACAGTGTGCCTTTTTGAACTTCAAATTTTTCCATAACATTTTCTATATCAGAGCCACTAGAAGGAAAAACATCTTAACCTAACCTTATTAACAATCTAAAACTCCAGTTCTTTCTAAGTTTTGTGGGCATTACTAACCATTTAAATCTTTAAGTCCTGTCTGAGGGTGGTGGATGAATCCTTTATCTGCTTCAGCAGCAATCCCCAAAAAATATCAATCACTATCATTGTAAGTGCAAATGCCTAGTAAGGACCTGGAAGACTGCTTAGAGTTTATATATAACTTGTAGATTAGAAATGAAATGATGTGAAGACAACAACCAGAGCAAAACTCTACAACAGCATGAAGTTCTCAGGACATCTAAGTCCTCAGGACCTGTAGACCTTGGGACTCTGACTCTCTGAGGCACACCTATCATGATGGTATGGACTTGCGGGTCACATTCCATGAGTTCTAAAGCTGTTTGGCTGTTCTGCTTTGATACCTGTTCCCCCAACAACCAACTACCTAACAAAAGTGTCTACAGTGTTGTTGTGGTGCCATATGCCTTTAAGCTAAAGGATAAGCTAAGGTTTTGTTTAACAAAAGGATTTATCCATTCTCCTCAAAGATGTTAGAACAATAGAGTGTTAGCTATTAAATGGCTAATAGGAAAGTTCCCATGACAACTTAGCTCTAGACTTGCAACATTTCAATCTCTACACATAATTCTAGTTTTAATCAGTTAATCAGCTTTATAGAAGATAAAATATAAGATGATGATTTTACCTGCAGGTAACTTTTGTTCACACGAATAAAAATAACAAAACATAATGAACCAAAGACATCTATTCAGCCTACTTTCACATTTCAGGGACCATCAATTCAACTTCCTTCTATAATATGGACCCTAACTATTCTTTCTGAGAAGATGCATAGCCTCCCAAGTATGAACTTAAGGAAAATCATTTCCCTTTCTGTTTGATTGTATGACTCTGCATTGAAACTATCACTATGGAACTCTTGTTGCTTGTGAAGGTGTTATGCTTATGTATTTATTTATTATCTTGTGCTTCTTTGATGATATTTTGACTTCTATTTCTACACTTTCTCTGCTTATGTCTTAAATCACAATCTCACAATCTCTATTCTTTTCTTTCACCTTTCCTAGAATATTATAATATTATGTATGTGTATTCAAATTGTTTTCTGAATATCTTATGCTGAACATATATATATATATATATATATATATATATATATATATATATATATATAAATCACAGAAAATAGGATCCTATCATCTCTAATAATGCTAAGATCTCTTAGTATACATTTATTGCTCTGATCCTGCTACTACGACTGGCTAGAATCATAATTTTGTATATAGTATGTTAAAAATATGCATTCCTTTGTAAGTCCTGATCAGCTGTCTCTAATAGTTAACTAACCTTGCTATTGTATACTAAGTCACCAGCCCTTTTCTTTCTTGCCTAACAAATTTTACCTGTAATTGTAATTCTATTCTCCAAAAGCTGTTAACATGATCAATAACATTGAACACATGCCGATTTGTTTCTAAGTTTTACATTAATTAACTCAATATTATCTTAGTATTCAGTCTGATAGTAGCTTATGGGTCTAGCATTTTAACATATAAGACTGCCCCAAAAATTTTGTTTGCTGTGGATCATCTCCAACTTCCACTAATGATAGTTCTAAATATTTAATTCTCTATACTAAATGGAATATACATCTCAAAAGGTGAAGTTAATGGAAGAATTGTATGTTTCATTTAAAATTTATGTACCCTTTTCTCAATTTGGATACTGCCTGTTATGTTGGTATGATTTTACTGTCTACTGAAGAAATAATTTCTGCTATTTGAGTTTATACAAGTTTTCCAGAGATGTATGAACTACTCAGAAGGGACTAAAAATATGTGTTAATTAAACTGATTAATGAATGGAGAATAAATAGCTCCGATAAGAATAGACTATTCTAACTGTATAGAAAGCTTCTTCACTTCAAAATAATTCATGACAAGTTAAAATGTTTAGTGGACTTGCATGTGGAAGCTTTTAATATACCACTGGGAATTGGAGAGCCCGGGTTTGAGTCCCATGGTTTTGCTTTGCTGTGCAACGAGTTGGCAAATTTTTAGAATAAAGAGATAATAAATATCTTTTCATACTACTTCCTTGGTTTAACACACGTGCATTCCCAAATAATAAATGTATTAAACCAGCAAGCAGCACTCACATCAAATGTGCCATTGTTTACACACCCAGTCTTGGCTTTTCATACTCTAAATAGAGAAGCAGGGCTTATATGATTCAGTGCTGGAAGGAGCTGTTCGCTAAGCCTTTAATATGTTTGGGATCAAAAGTTGGATAGCAAGCCTCTGGAACATGAAAGAAGGAAAAAATATTATCCCCTAAAATGATCTGGGGATTTTAGAAATGTGCTTTTGTTACATTCTTTCTGGGTTTTTCAGATAGAAGAGACAGAGAGTTTTAGAGAAAAGGCAACAGGACTTGGAAGACAAATTGAATTGCTTTCATGCTGTGACCTTGGCAAGAAAAAGACAAGCTCAGATGATGTAATGCTTAAGTTTCCTCCTAACACTAATGTCCCATGAATTGAATAATAGCCACATGTTCAAGCTACAGAAAATCATTAAATGTCTTACACGTTTGAGTGATTTGTGTGTCTCTGTATGAGTGCAGATAAAAAGTGAATTGGAGTTTTCATGGCTTTTGTTTTCCTTTATTCTGCAATTTACCATTAAAACTTGGTGTTAATCTGTTCTATTGAATTTCAAGAAAAGCACTGACTTCCTCAAAATTCTAAGTGCTCATTGTAGCTATTACATACTGTTGAGAATATTGTATTCGATGCTGTATTTCCATACAACAGTAAATAAAAAGTTTCACATGTCAAGTTATTTGCTGTATCAAAATAACTCATATCAATTCACAGACATTTGTACATGATATGGAAATATTTTGATATTTTTTGATGTTACCGTGATATTTAGAAGAGAAATTCTAAATAGTATAGAAAAGTTTTAAGATAACTCGAATTTAGAGATCGACTCAGTCATTATTTTATTAATATTGATAGCTATAGCCATGTTAAATAATAAAAACATTTATAATTTACTATTAATATTATCACACTTCAGTTGTTCCTGTAGAAAACATCAGGATATTAAACAAGATCAGGTGATCCTTGAGGTGCCTCAAAATTGGAAGAAATTTAGCAATATATAAACACAGTAGTCGCTGGTAAAGAAGATCAAACTGTATTTTTTTCACCCAATCCACAAATATTTGCATATACTAAGTCTATAGTTCCCAACTATTAATCTAAGATTTCAGGCACTGCAGAATATATTCGAAGGGATTTCTTGTTAAACATTTCATTCAGAAATTCTTATCCTCCCAAAGTAGAAATTTTCTACCAATGGGTAAGGAAAGAAAATTTGACAATAGTCTAAAATCCATTTCCTACTTATGTGGAAACACTAATGACAAAGGGAATCTTAGATTTGGTATTATTTATCATAACATTATAGCTTGTTGAGCATCTGTGTCAAAAGAATGCTGTGGTCACAGGACAAACTATGTATGCTGCTGGTTTATAAGAACATTGATGCTGTAAAGTCATAAAAACATGGTTTTCTTTAACGCTGTTACTGTGTAACATCTTCTGGAACACTCTCTCTCTCTCTCTCTCTCTCTCTCTCTCTCTCTCTCTCTCTCTCTCTCTCTCTCTCTCTCTCTCTTTCTCTCTAGAGTTTGTGTATGTTTAGATGTCCTTTAAATGCACCACCAAATCCTATTGCATTTCCAAAGATTTTATTTAGTTCTCAAACACTAATATATATATTTCTGACTTCAAGACTTTAGAATTACTACTATTTACATTTTGAAATATATTTCACCTCATGAAAATCAATTTTGTCTTAAAAAGTAAACACCTCTAAAGACATAAGCAGAAATATATTTTGAAAACGTATTTAAAATTCAGACAATTTTTATAACTAACTATAAAATGACTACCTCTCTTCACAGAGTTGTGCCAAACATAAATGTAGTTATCACTTACATTGTTTAAAATAATGAGGAAAAGCAAAACGACATGTATTTTACCTCCTTTAGAACCATTAAATCATGGGTTTATGAAAAACTTATTTGGAGTATATGTCAAAAATCCTTTTACAACTTCAACATAAAAGAAAATGAAAGTCTATTTTACAATGTTTCTTTAGTTCTCAGATGAACTTATGAAAATTTTGTAATTCTGAGCCTTAGAGATGGCACAGTGGGTAAAACACTAGCAACACGAGCACGAGAATATCTATTCTATCAGGTAGAAGTCACATTGGGCACGACATTGTACTTGCCATCTATAACCGTAGAGCAAGGTGACTCAAGAGACAGGCGTTTCTCTCAGGATCTGAGGCAGAAGATATAGTGAGAGACCCTGTGTTAGGGGCATGACGTGAAAAGGGATGAGGGCCTGACACCTGATGTCTCCCCCAATCCTAGACACACAGCAGTATATACAGACAAGTACAAGCAGTATAAATAAGACACACACACACACACACACACACACACACACACACACACACACAGAGTCTACAGAATTTAATTTGTGATGCGCATAGGCATAAGTGTCTATGGCTGCTTCATTTATTTCTTTAAATTGATTTTGATTTAATTTACTTATCTATAGTATTTAATTTTTAAAACTTCATTCTTCAATCTTCTTTTACAGTAGAGACTTTATCCTCCTCCCAGTCCACCCACTGACTTTTCCACATGCTAAACCCCAGTCTCCAAGATGACGTCCCCACACCCACACCTACCCCACGAGCCCTCCCCATCCTCTGAGGAACTAAGTCTCTCGAGGTTTAGGTGCGTATTCTCTGAGTCCTGACCTGGCAGTCCTCTGCTGTCTAAGTGTTGGGGGCCTCATATCAGCTGGTGTATGCTGCCTGGTCGGTGATTCAGTTTCTGAGTGATCTCGCAGACCTGGTTAGTTGAGACTGCTGGTCCTCCTACAAGGACTCCATCCTCCTCAGGTTCTTCCAGCTTTTCCCTTACCCAATCACAGAGGTTACCAACTTCTGTCCATTGGTTCAGGCAATCATGATAGGCTCCTGTTTGCAAGCACAATTAACATCAGTAATGTCAGGCCCTGGGGCCTCCCCTTGAGCTGGATTCCAATTTGAGCCTGTCACTGGATCTTCTTTTACTCAGGCTCCTCTCCATTTTTGTTCCTGCTGTTCTTTCAGACAGGAACAATACTGGGTCACAGTTTTTGACTGTGGAATGGTAACCCCATCCCTCCACTTGATGCCCTATCTTTCTACTGGAGGTGGACTCTACAATTTCCTTCTTTCTACTCTAGGGTATTTCATCTAAGGTCTCTCCCTTTGAGTCCTGAGAGTCTCTCACCTCCCAGGTCTATGGGATAGTTTTGAGGGTCCCCCCACCTCCTACCTTCTGAGATGATCTGTTTTGATTCTTTCTGTTGGTTCTCAGGGTTTCAATCCTGTTTCCCACCAATACTAGATCAAGATCCCCTCTTCCCCTCCATATCGCGTTTCCCACTCAGGTCCCTCCATCAATCCTGCCCCCTGTGATTTCTTTTAACTCCTTATTTAGCATTGCATAATGCAATGAATTTTGAATAGGCTAAAGTATGGAGAAAATGTCAAGTTTGTAACCTCCTATTTTTTTCAATTATCAGGATTTATCCCTGGTCAGAATCTAAATAATATTTTAATTTTATTTTTAAAAAGAAATTCATCAGTTTTAAAGTCTTTATTATCCATCATCCAAGGATAATTTCCCCTCAGTACTTTAAGCAGTCTCTAGTTTGAGTTTAAGTTAAGGCTCTGCCCTACCTCTGAGAATGTCCCATGTCTATCCCATTGAGTGACTTCATCTTGAGAACTCGTTATATAAAGAGCTAAGAAGAGGAGGCCTTTGGACAGCAGATTAATCAAGGTTTCTTTTTTTTTAATTTTTTTTATTAGGTATATTATTTACATTTCAAATGATTTCCCTCTTACTGGTTCCCCCACCTCCCCAAAAGTCCCATATGCCCTCTTCCCTCCCCCTGCTCCCCAACCAACCCACTCTCACCTCCCCTTCCAGGTATTCCCCTACACTGCCACATTGAGCCTTCCTGGACCAGGTGCCTCTCCTTCCTTCTTCTTGGGTATCCTTTGATATGTGAATTGTTGCTTGGGTATTCCAAGCTTCTGGGCTAACCAAACAAGTGAAAGATCTGTATGATAAGGACTTCAAATCTCTGAAGAAAGAAATCGAAGAAGACTTCAGAAGATGGAAAGATCTTCCATGCTCATGGATTGGCAGGATTAATATAGTAAAAATGGCTATCCTGTCAAAAGCAATATACAGATTCAAAGCAATCCCATCAATGTCTCTTAATAGAGGAGGAAGGAGGGAAATATGAAGACCTCTGTCTACTCTCCAACACACTCCCTTAGTTTACATAAATGTAGGAGCCTTTGGGAGGGGTGAAAGGGCTCCTTCATATGAGTGTATGCTGGTTCATCTTATTCAGAGCCAGGACTCCTTCCTTGACTAAAGAACAATGAATGCCATATGCAATTCGAGTTTTCACCAGTTGAGATATATATTTATGTCAGCATATAGACAACTATGCTCTTGGACATTATTTTCACTGTGACTTGTCATTTAAATTGATTGCTAACAGCTCAGCTTTTTCATCAACTTTACATGAGAATATACAACTGGCAACTGTTGCTGCATGCACTAAGGTCTGAAAGGTTATGTTTTGATATTTCATTTATTTAAATAACAATCCCCAAGCAGCAGTCAGACAACAAAAATGCTATTACTTCTCATTTAAATCACTCACCTTCTTTTTTAAAGTGAGAAACGCAAAATGTTCTATCTTCAGTTAAATGCAAATTAATTGTTGTGGTTCAGACAAGGCACTCATCCTTTCTGTTCACACTAATTAGTGTTCCAATCAGAGGCTTCGTTAAATTCTAACAGGGCTCAAGAGTAAAATTCCTTCATGTTTCTAGAATCTGGGAATTCGCATTATATGTCTGACAGTGCTTAAGACTAGCCATGTGAAAATGGCCTTGACATTAAATCCAATCCTCTCCCTGAGAACCCCAACTGTCTGCTTCTCACATTTCACTGCCACCTCCAAGTAAATGTCCAGTCCAGTCGTTCCCACCCATCATCTGGTTAAATGTGAAGTGCTCCATTGGCAAATCTGAGTTGTCCTGGGCCTTCCTAATCTCATTCATGTTCAGCAGTTGAGACATTCTTGTCTCGTCCACTTTAGGAAATATTTTCCTCTATTTTTTCTAAGTCAATTCAAAAATTGAAATTTTTAAAGTAAGGTTAGTATCCTATGAATTCCTCCTGTCTGTAAAAGTGAATTTTCCTACTGTTTAGACATTATATAATTTTTACCAAGAAAAAAGATGAATAGTAATATGCCTATTACAATGCCCACTTTTTAAAATCAGAAGCAGATGATTAGTAAATGCAGTCAAATATAAGTTATTAGAGTTCCTGGAAGGAGAAAAATTTGGAGATCAGTAAGCATATGAATGCTCTGTAATTAGCAGGGCATATCTGATTCTGATTTTGGGTATGTATGTTTGGGGTGCACAGGTTGCTTTGAAAATCTTATTCTCAAATCCTTTCACTAATAATCCCCTTGATTATGGTACAATAGTTTAGGATTCTCTTTTATTACTTCACAATATATCTGCATATATATATATATATATGTAACAAATGCAAATTGTGAACACACACACACACATATATATGTAACAAATGGACATTGTGAACATATATATATGTATGTATATGTATATATATATTCTCATGAGGCAATTAAAATTATCAGTTAGGTCATCTTATTGATGATATATAATTTGGACTTGAGAGTAGAAAAAGAGATTGACCAAATGCATCTTACAATAGAATCACTCATGTTTTTTTAGATGCCTACCTTGTTAGGACAGGGAATTCACTTAGTTTTTTCAAGGTTATACAAATCAAGCAAAGAAACTCCATGAACCAAGTAAATTACAGAAGTGTGTACTGAAAACAACAAATAACCACTGTTGCGGAGAAATAAACTTAGCCCAAAGCTGACATTTTTTGGCAGGAACAAAATTTTCCTTTATTTACTAAACAGGGTCCAAGATAAAACATTTTGTATAACCTTCCTTCTTCTTTTCACTTGTCAAAGGTGACTGAACGAAATAATTCTACAGGAAATTCTCCATACACTTGAAGACAAAGACTCTCATGCTCAGTTTGATATGTCCCCTGTGACTTGCTCACAGACTAAATCCCTGAGCCAGAGTCATATCCTACAATGACAGCAAGTTATTGGCAAATCTCCACAGAAATATCATCATATTGAAGCTAATACTAAATTAGAACAATGCTATTAAATTTGATGGGAGTCAATGCCATTTTTTCTGATATACAATGGATCTCATATCAATGCCCTTAATGAAAATGTCCCCAAAGTATCAATAATATGGCTTCATAAACCCTGCCACATGCTCCAGTATGTTCATAGCTGCCATATTCATAATAGCCAGAAGCTGGAAAGAACACAGATGTCCTTCAACAGAGGAAGGGATACAGAAACTGTGGTATATTTACACTATGGAGTACTATTCAGCTATTAAAAACAATGAATTAATGAAATTCTTAGGAAAATGGATAGAACTAGAAAGTGACAACCTGAGTGAGTTAACCCAATCACAAAAGAATGCACATGGTATGCACTCACTGATAAGTGGATGTTAGTCAAAAAGCTCAAAATAAACAAGTTACAATTCACCCAGCACAGGAAGCTCAAGAAGAAGGAGGACTGAAGTGGGGGTGCTTTGACTCCTCTGAGAAAGGGAACAAAATACTCACAGGACCAATTATGGAGACAAAGTGTGGAGCAGAGACTTAAGTAAAGGCCACCCAGAGATTGCCCTACCTGGGGATTCATCCTGTAACAGTTAACAAACCCCGACATTATTATAGATGACAAAAGTGCATACCAAAAAGAGGATGCCATGGTTGTCTCCGGAGGGGCCCTGTCAGAACCTTACACATACAGAGGCAGACGCTAGCAGTCAACCATTGGACTGGGCGTGGGGTCCCCAAAGGAGGAGTTGGATGGTGGTCCAGAGGAGCGGAAGGGGTTTACAGCACCATGGGGTGAACAATGATGTTGGCCACCCATATACCCAGGACTTCCAGGGACTAAACCATCAACCAAGGGGTACGCATGGTTCCAGCCAAAAATGTGGCAGAGGAATGCCTTGTTGGGCATCAGTAGGAGGAGTGGTCCTTGGTACTGTGAAGGCTCAATAGATGCCCCAACAAAGGGAAATCAAGGGGGGGTGGGGGAGGTGGGAGTGGGTCGGGTTAAGGAGCATATACTTGGAGACAAGGGGTGGGAGGAGGGGTTGGGGGATTTTGGAGAGAGTGGAAACCAGGAATCGTTACCATTTGAAATGTAAATGAAGATTATATTTAAAAAAATTAAAAAAAAAAGAGTTGGATGCAGGGCGGGAGAGATGGCTCAGAAGTTAAGAGCACTGTCTGTTCTTCCGGAGGTCCTGAGTTCAATTTCCAGCAACTACCTGGTGGCTCACAACCGTCTATAATTAGATCTGGTGCCCTCTTCTGACCTGCAGGATACATTTGGTCAGAACGCCCTATGCATAAATAAATATATCTTAAAAATAAATAAAAATAAACAGCTAAAAAAAAAAAACCAGCCAGAACAGAAGCATTAAAAAGAAAGAAAAGAGCTGGATACAGGTATGGACTGCAGCACTGAAGCCACAGAGAACAGATGACTACCAGTGGCTGATGGGCTTTTGAGACTAGAAGAGTAAGAACCCACATGTTCAGTAAGAGATCATTTCTCATGTTTCAAAGTGATCTAAAAATACTGTGACAAAAACCTTTGGCCTCAATATAGACATGTGAAACATCTGCTCACAGTTACATACACAAAGGATATACAGGAATCTTTCTCTCTCTTCACTGGTTGGGTGTCTGTTATACAGATACATATACAAGGATGGGGAAGAACTAAGAAATAGCCATTTTGAATGTAACATTATAGCTATATATATATATATATATGTATATATATATATATATATATATTTTTCAAATTAAAACCTGTCCAAATGCTTACTTATCACTAGATGGCACTCTAAATTTAGAGTGTGGTGTGTATTTCTGCAACTAGAAGCTCCACTGAAAATGACAAACAAGTAATGTAAGATCTTTTACATGCAATTGTTAGAATATCCTCTTTATCTGTGAACAGAAGCCAACCAAGAAAACATGCAATGTTTAATATAAAGTAAATCATTGATTCAATAAATAAATAATATAAATAGTATAAATAGCACAATGGCTATTATCAAATGTTTGCTGCATAAATTTCAAGATTTCTTTTTCCTGTATAAAATTTTTGCATATATCTTTATATTTAATAATAGCACATTATAAATTATTATTAGTCTTGTGATCATAAAATTAAAGGTTTACCCGGTCTATGTCCTTCTTAATTAAGTTTTATTCAGAACCAAATGTCAAAAATATATGGAGAGTGAAAACAAATTCACTTCTGCTAAACTATGTTTCTAAAATCAAATACAATTGGGCAATCATCCTCTAATATAAGATAATAACTTTTATGGCCCCTGATATCTGAGGCCAGAGGCTCTCCACTTTGTTCATTTCTGAAGGTGATTTTCAGGTTTCTAAATAGAGTAGGAATTTTCTTGTCTGACTTCCACTTATAAGTGATGACATCTCATATAAGATGATCCAAATGAAACTTTGGAAATATGATCTCAATCATTTGACAAGTATCAGGGCAATGATCCTATGACCCAGCATAATTGAAACAATCAACTATTCTCTATCCAGGGACCTCAGCCCAGATTGTTAGCATAAGGGGCAGTGTGGTGTCTGGGCCGCTCATTCAGACTGTCAATTAGACTACATTAAGGAGCACATCTAGCAGAGAAAAATGCCACTGCTAGAGAAAAGAACCATTTAAAGATGGCCAATACTTTTAAATGTCCTATAGAAGAAGCCATCAGTTTTCATGGATGAAAGTTAATATATTGCTCTCTTCTTCTACAGTAAGGTCATGATTCCAATTATTATGTAAAAATGGTTACTATGAATGCCTGTGGAATTGCTGATGAACTCGGGCTTTTTTTATTCTAACACAATATTAAAGACTGACTTTTAATTCTTTGGGTCAAATATGTTGGGAAGGACCTTGTATTCTTCCTTTATATATCAGTGAATGAAACTCTCAAATAAAGTATCCTCTGAAGAAATGATAAAAAATTATAATATTGCTCTACTACATAGTTCCATCTAAGCTCCGAGGGAGACAAAAATCACTTATACTAATGTCAGTAGGTGATTAGTATTCAATAATGACACTTGAACCTGGAGTCTCACAAGTGCCAAACTAATGCTTAAACCATTTGCTATCTTCTCAGCCATTAAATTTGTTACATCTCTGCTTCTGAACAGAGCAGTTAAAATACTATGCTACTTTAAAATACATATTTCAGGAAGAGTACTATACACAGGGAACTATTACAATTTATAAGTGTGTTTTACATAAGTGCATCAAAATATTCTAATACATTACTATATATATCTATGTTTAATAACTAAATAAATTTAAGAGGTTACTACATTTTAAACTAACATCAGCTTTGCCAGTATTGACCACTTATAGATAACAATATAGTAAGACCAAGTCATAAGGAAAGTACATTTTTGATCTTAGTCTTTCTGATGGGTGTAAGGTGAAATCTCAGGGTCGTTTGGATTCACATTTCCCGATCACTCAGGACTTTGAACAGTTCTTTAAGTGCTTCTTGGTCATTCAATATTACTCTGTTATGAATTCTCTGCTCAGTTATATAACCCATCTTTTGATTAGGTTGCTCAGTTTTTTGGAGCTTAGATTCTTTATATATTTTGGATATTAGCCCTCTATCGGGTGTGGGGCTGATGAAGAATTTTACCCAATATGTAGGTTGCTGATTTGTGCTATTGTGTATGTCCTTTTTCTTACAAAAGCTTTTCACTTTCATGAGGTAACATTTATCAATTCTTGATCTTAGAGTGTGAGCCATTGGAGTTCTGTTTATGAAATCCCCCCTCTCCTGACCCCCGTGCTCATGAGTTCAAGGCTCTTTCCAACTTTCTCTTCTATTAGATTCAGTATATCTAATTTTCTGTTGAGGTCCTTGATTAAGTTGGACTTTAGCTTTGTGCAAGGTGAAAAATATGGATCTATTTTCATTTTTTCTACATACTAACAGCGAGTTAGATCAGCATCATTTATTGAAGATTTTTTGTCCATTATATACCTTTGGCTTCTTTGTCAAAGATAAAGTGTCCATAAATATGTGAATTTATTTCTGGGTCTTCAATTCTATTCCATTGATCAACCTGCCTGTCTATGTATCAATACCATGCAGTTTTATCACTAATGCTTTGTAGTGCAGTTTGAGATCAGGGATGGTGATTCACCCAAGAAGTTATTTTATTGTTGAGAAGCAATTTTTTGTTTTGTTTTTGTTTTTATTTTTATTTTCTAAGTGTTTTGTATTTACATTCCAAATCATTTCCCCTTTCCCGTTTCCTCCCTCCCCAAAAGTCCTATAAGCCCCCTTCCCTCCCTCTGTTCCTCATTAAACCCCCTCTCGCTTCTCTGTCCTGGTATTCCCCTACATCCAGTCTTTCCAGGACCAGGGGTCTCACCTTCCATCTTCTTGGAAATCTATTGATATGTGAATTGTGTCTTGCGTATTCCAAGATTCTGGGTTAATATCCCCTTATCAGTGACTGCAGAATCATTTTTGCTATCGTGGGTTTTATGTTTTCCTAGATGAATTTGAGAATTGCTCTTTCAATGTTTTTGAAGAATTGTGATGTAATTTTGATGGGGGATTCGATTTAAATACGCTTTTTTATATCAAATTAATGTACATTGTATGCAGGATTTAATAAAATATGACATATAATACATTGATAATTACTAAAAACATAATGTAATCCAAATGATAGCAATATTTATAAAAGTAAGAGAAAAAATTTTGGAAAGATACTCAAAATAAATATTAACCTTGATCTCTTCTTTCTCATAGAAGTCAAAGTGTTAGTGACAAGCCTTGAAAAAAAAATCATTGAAGCCATATTTTCCAAAACCCACAGACACATCTGTCAGAAAAATAAAACAATTGGAAGTATCTCACCTGAATCTGAATCCATACATTTCTCATCCAGGGTTTGGAAACAGAAAAAATGGTTTACTTGTTTTAAGATTAGAAATGTTCATAATAAAATAATAAAACTTATGGCTAAGCAATATTGCTGATAATTATCTATTTGAAAGACACACTAGAAATGAAATTCCTGGGAACCATGGCCCAATATTCATTATATAGATTATCTCTAACTGATCATGGGACATAATTGCTTACTTTTATGGTCTTTTCACAAATTTATGGTCAGCTACAACATTAATTGTTCCCAATCTTAACAATATAGCTGTATGAACTGGACCCAAATAAAAATGACACAAATAAACATAATGATGTTGTAGGAGGTATACTCACAGGACCCCAATCTTAGAGAAAGATCTTCAGAAACCTATGGAATCCCGAGAGTAGGAGAAATAGATTTTCCAGGGAGGAGCCCTGCTTTTCCAATAACAAGTGGTTATTCCTGATTTTATATGCAAACAAGTACTGTCATAGAGACTGTGTAGTTACTATTTATATATGATAGATTTAAGGATATGTGTTTGTATCCATACATATACACATACACATACATATACATATGCAAGTACATACATGTAAGGGCAAATATATTTGTTTTTATATAGTTTATATATTTATATATTAAATATAGTCACAGTTAAAGAAAAAGATATCATGAATTTGAGAGAGATAAATAACAAATACAAGAGTGAAAAGAGCCATATAATATTATTATAGCATTTCCCCATGCTATCTTTCCAGTGCTCAATATTTATGTTCATATGACTATGACTGATGGGTACTATATTGGGCAGTTATGTATACTACAAGGTCAAACTATTGACCATAGGAAATATTTAAATACCAAGTATATTGAAGAGGTAGACTAGTCAAGCATAAATAACGATCCTAGCTCTATTTCAACACTGCATAAACTGGCTTTGGATTTCAGTAAGTAATTCCCCTCAGAATTCGGGAAATGAAGCAGGGTGATCAAAAATCATGACTGAAATATGTGTAAATTGGGAGAAAGGGAGAGAGAGAGAGAGAGAGAGAGAGAGAGAGAGAGAGAGAGAGAGAGAGAGAGAGCCCAAACCACATTAAGCTCAATTATTGTCTTAATCCTAAGGTAAACCCTGTCCAGCCCTACTCTGTTCTGAATGGAGAAAGATATAATTTTGTAATGTATCCATAATATGATCATACAAAATATTTCTTTCTTTTCATCAATAGCTATTTTTGGTTTCACTTCTGGAGCAACTATAACATAAGCAAGATTACTAACATAGTTTTTAATATAAAATTAATTTCTAATCGATCTCAGCTATTTGTAATTCAATATGTAGCTTATTGCCCAACTCTGCAAATCTTCATTGTTTGTATCTTATTAAAAATTGCCTTATTATCCTAAATTAACTTTCAGTAAATGCCATCCAGTAAGAAAAGGCATGGTGTAATCAAAACTGCTATTTAAGCACTATTAGTTGCCAATGAACTGATTATATTTTTTCCTATATAAGTATGGATATTCATATTACTTCAGATTTATTGAAGAAAATACAATTCTACCAAAGTTGGGTGACTTTCTTAATTTTGAATCTTTTAGGAGTCTCTAATTTTAGGGAAAAAAAAACCTTAACTACTGTTAACTGTTCCTATGCTAACTAGAGAATTTTATATCCTAAAATGATTGGAAATATAATAAATTTATTTTCATTTCCAAATATGTTAAAAGAGATCCAGAAAAAAAACCTTGTGATTTCTCAACGTTTGTTCAAAACATATGAATTGGGGAATATGTTACATAAGTAATATACCTCAGATGCAGGTATTATAAATCCTAGTGCATATTTTGTAAATTCCCTTGAAGTTACTGTTGATCATTAGCCAATATTTGTTCCTTATCAAGGTTTATATTTCTAAGTATGAGATTATCCCTCTATAAGGAGTGGTTATCTAGAACAAATAAATGAAAAGTATAAAGTATATATATATAATGATAATTCTAGCTAATATAATGTGATTACAGAATACATTTTTACTAGTTTGTCTAAAACTTGCAACTTTTATATACATAAAGTCTCATTGTGGACTTTTCCTAATCTTATTTCTTCTGTAGATGTGGTAGAAAAATTATCATTTTTTTCTTTTGTCTACATCCACTTCAAATATAGCATACAAAGAAATACTCAACACAAAACTTCTAGTGGATATTTATTATTAGAATAATGCTCTTATATATCATTCATCTGTTTTGGAATGAAACACAGATCATATTATAGGTCAGTCCTATAGGGTAGCAATATATAAATAAAAATACATGGGGAGAATTCTAGAAATGGACATGACATGGCCATATAATGTTCAATTTATATTGACTCTAATGAAGTTGTCACAGAATTCAGGCAACATATTTTTTATTCTTATAAGTACTTCATATATAGGATGAAGGAAAAGTACTTGCTAATGGGGGGAGTGAAGTCAGGAAAAAAGAAGAAAAATATAAAGAAATGATAAAAAGAGGAGAAGGAAATAGTATAATGTATTTTATTTTTTGTATGCATTCCAGAGCCTATAACAAAATGTGTCCATAAATATTAGTAATAGTTTGTAATACTTTTTTAGTATTAGCTAGCACTATAGTGTATATTAACAATGTGTTCCTATATTTTCCTATACTTTTAACAATTTGTGATCTTAAGAGATTAATTTGATTAAAAAATAAAGGTATTGGATAAGCAACTGGTGTGCTCTTCTGGTGAAGATTCTGTCCCACTCTCAGAATGACTTAGCTAAATGTTATTCTTTGTGTAAGGTTGAGACATGTGTTTTTTCTCCATCCACGTAGCATATCTATTTTTGTTTACTTGTTCAGTTCTTGTTTCAGCAGTCATTTTTGTTGAAAAATTTTAATGCAGCTGTTGACACTGCTAGGAGTTAAAATCTTACAGCACTCTCCCTGTTCTTTTGACTCTAATAATCCCCCTGTCCACTCTTTCTCCTCTCCAATGTTCCCCGATGCTTAGGTGTAAAAATTCATTTGTTTTGTAGATATATCATTTGGAAAAATGACTCCACATCCTTGAATTTTGACTGGTTGTGGTATTTTAAAGATTATAGGTATAGATGAGAGTGAAGATTTGCAACTTAAAGGGCCAGTAAATATCTTCAACAAAATTATGGAAGTTAACTTCCCTAATCTAAAGCAAGTGATGCCCATGAACATACAGGAACCCTACAGAACTCCAAAGAGACTGGACCAGAACAGGAATACCTCCTGTCACATAATAATCAAAACACCAAATGTACTAAACAAAGAAAGAATATTAAAAGCAGTAAGAGAAAAAGGCCAAGTAACATATAAAGGAAGACCTATCTGAATCACATCAGACTTCTCACCAGACACTATGAAGGCCAGAAAATCCTTGGCAGATCTCAGGCAGACACTAAGAGAACACAAATGCCAGACTAGACTACTATACCCAGCAAAACTCTCAATCACCATAGATTGAGAAACCAAGATATTCCATGATACAACCAAATTTACACAATATCTTTCCATAAACACAGCCCTACAAAGGATAGTAGGTAGAAAACGGCAATACAAGGAAAGAAACTACACCCTGGAAAAAAATAGTAGATAGTAACCTTCTTGCATCAAACCCAAAAGTAGATAACCACTCAAACATAAAGATAGCGACAAGAATAGCAGGTGGCAATAATCACTATTCCTTAAACTCTCTTAATATCAGTGGTCTCAATTCCACAATAAAAAGACATAGACTAGCAGACTGGATACGTAAACAGGACCCAGCATTTTGCTGCGTGCAGGGAACGCACCTCAGTGTCAAAGACAAACACTACCTCAGAGTAAAAGGCTGGAAAACAATTTTACAAGCAAATGGTCCCAGGAAACGAGCCAGAGTTGCCACCCTAATATCAGATAAAATTGACTTTCAACCTAAAGTCATCAAAAAAGACACAGAAGGATCAAAGGAAAAATCCACCAAGAAGAACTCTCAATTCTGAATATATAAGCTCCAAACGCAAGGGCACCCTCATTCATAAAAGAAACTTTACTAAAGCTCAAAGCACATATCTCGTCTCACACAATAATCGTGGGTGACTTTAGCACCTCACTCTCTGAAATGGATAGTTCAGGAAAGCAGAAACTAAATAGGGACACAGTGAATCTAATTGAAGCCTTGGACCAAATGGAAATAACAAATATATATATTGTATATGTATATATATATATATATATATATATATAATACACATATAATATATATGTGTATATAATATATGTATATATGTATATATATACACATATATGTAGATTTATGTGTATATATATATATATAACATTTCATCCTAAAGCAAAAGAATATACCTTCTTCTCAGCACCTCATGGTACCTTCTCCAAAAATCGACCGTATATTTGGTCACAAAACAGACCACAACAGATATAAGAAGATCGAACTAATCCCATGCCTCCTATCAGATAAGTATGGAATAAGGGTGGTCTTCAGTAGCAACAAAACAACAGAAATCCCACATACACATGGAAGCTGAGCAGTGCTCTACTCAATGGTAACTTGGTCAAGGAGGAAATAAAGAAAGAAATCAAATACTTTTTAAAATTTAATGAAAATGAAGGCACAACCTACCTTATTTTATGGGACACAATGAAAGCGGTGCTAAGAGGAAAAATCATAGCCCTGAGTGCCTCCAAAAAGAAAAGGGAGAGAGCATACACTAGCAGCTTAATGGCACACCTGAAAGCCCTGGAACAAAAAGAAGCAAATACACCAAAGAGGAGCAGAAGGCAGGAAAACATCAAACTCAGGGCTGAAATCAATCAAGTAGAAACAAATAAAACCATACAAAGAATCAACAAAACTAGGAGTTGGTTCTTTGAGAAAATCAATAAGATAGATAAGCTCTTAGCCAGACTAGCCATTGGGCACAGAGACATTATCCAAATTAACAAAATCAGAAACGAAAAGGGAGAGTTAACAACAGAAACTGAGGAAATTAAAAAAAAAAATAACATCAGATTCTACTCCAAAAGCCTATATTTAACACAACTAGAAAATCTGGAGGAAATGAACAATTACCTAGACAAATACCTAAATTAAATCAGGACCATCTAAACCCTCCTATAACCCCTGAAGAAATAGAAGTGGTCATTGGAAGTCTTCCAACCAAAAAAACACAGGTCCAGACGGTTTTAGTGCAGAATTCTATCAGACCCTCAAAGAAGAACTAACACTAAGACTCTTCAAACTATTCCACAAAATAGAAACAGAAGGAACACTACCCAACTCGTTCCATGAATCCACAATTACGTTAATACCAAAATCACCCAAAGATCGGACGAATAAAGAGAATCTCAGGTCAATTTCTCTTATGAATATCGTTGCAAAAATACTCAATAATATTCTTGCCAACCGAATCCAAGAACACATCAAAATGATCGTTCACCATGTTCAAGTAGGGATGTAGGGATGGTTCAATATACGGATGTATAAGGAAGTAGGGATGGTTCAATATATATCCCAGGGATGTAGGGATGGTTCAATATAAGGAAGTCCATCGATGTATTCCACTACATAAACAATCTCAAAGAAAAAACCACATGGTCATTTCATTAGATGCTGAAAAATCATTTGAAAAATTCAGCATCCTTTCATGTTAAAGGTCTTGGAAAGATCAGGAATTGCAGTCCCATATCTAAACATAGTAAAAGCAATTTACAGCAAACTGGTAGCCAACATCAAACTAAATGGAGAAAAAATTGAATCAATCCCACTAAAATCAGTGAATAGACAAGGCTACCCTATCTCTTAATATCTTTTCAATATAGTACTTGAAGTTCTAGCTAGAGAAATTAGACAACAAAAGGAGGTCAAAGGGATACAAATTGGAAAGGAAGAAATCAACCTATCACTATTTTCAGACAATATGATAGTATACTTAAGGGACCCAAAGAACTCCACCAGAGAACTCCTACAGCTGATAATAAATTTCAGCAAAGTGGCCGGATAAAAAATCAACTCAAGAATGTTAGTAGCCTTCCTATACTAAAGGATAAGCAGGCTGAGAAAGAAATAAGAGAAATGTTACCCTTTACAATAGCCACAAACCATATAAAGTATCTTGGTATCTTGGTGTGACTCTAACCAAACAAGTGGAAGATCTGTATGACAAGAACTTCAAGTTTCTGAAGATAGAAATTGAAGAAGACTTCAGAAGATGGAAAAATCTGCCATGCTCATGGATTGGCAGGATTAATATAGTAAAAATGACCATCTTGCCAAAAGCATTATACAGATTCAATGCAATCCCCATCAAAATCCCAACTCAATTCTTCATAGAGTTAGAAAGAGCAATTCAAAAATTCATCTGGAATAACAGAAAACCCAGGATAGCTAAAACTATTCTCAAGAGTAAAAGAACTGGGGGAATCAGTATCCTGGACCTCAAGCTGTACTACAGAGCAATAGTGTTAAAAACTGCATGATATCGATACAGTGACAGGCATGTAGATAAATGGAACAGAATTGAAGACCCAGAAATGAATCCACACTCCTATGGTCACTTGATATTTGACAAAGGAGCTAAAACCATCCAGTGGAAAAAAAGTTAGCCTTTTCAATAAATGGTGCTGGTTCAACTGGAGGTCAACATGCAGAAGAATGCAAGTTGGTCCATTCTATTCTCCTTGCACTAAGCTCAATTCCCAGTGGATCAAGGACCTCCACATAAAACCAGACACACTGAAACTAATAGAAAGGAAACTAGGGAAAACCTTGAACATATGGGCACAGGGGAGAATTTCCTGAACAGAACTCTAATAGCTTATGCTCTAAGATCAAGAATTGACAAATGGGACCTCATGAAATTACAAAGTTTCTGTAAGGCAAAGGACACTGTCAAAAGGACAAAGTGGCAACCACCAAACTGGGAAATTATATTTACCAACCCTACATCTGACAGAGGGATAATATCCAATATATATAAAGAACTCAAGAAGTTAGACTCCAGAGAACCATGTAAGCCTATTACAAATGGGGTACAGAGGTAAACAAAGAGTTCTCACCTGAGGAATATCTAATGGCTGAGAAGCACCTAAAGAGATGCTCATGATCCTTAGTCATTAGGGAAATGCAAATCAAAACAACCCTGAGATTCCACCTCACACCAGTCAGAATGGCTAAGATCCGAAACACAAGAGACACAGTTGTTGGAGTGGATGTTGAGAAAGAGAAGCACTCCTCTACTTCTGGTGGGATTGCAAGCTGGTACAGCCACTCTGGAAAGCATTCTGGTGGTTCCTCAGAATACTGGGCATGATACTCCCAGAGGATCCTGCTATATCACTCCTGGGCACTCAGTGGCTTCCCCTGCATGCAATAAGGACACATCCTCCACTATGTTCATAGCAGCCTTATTTATAGTAACCAGAAGCTGGAAAGAACCCAGATGTCCCTCAACGGAAGAATGGATTATGAAGATGAGGTATATTTACACAATGGAATACTACTCTGCAATTAAAAACAACGAATTCAAGAAATTCCTAGGCAAATGGTCAGAACTGGAAAATATCATCCTTAGTGAGGTAACCCAATAACAAAAGAACGCACATGGTATGCAGTCACTGATAAGGTGTTATTAACCCAGACTCTTGGAATACCCAAGACACAATTCACATATCAATAGATTTCCAAGAAGATGGAAGGAGAGATCCCTGTTCCTGCAAAGACTGGATGTAGGGGAATGCCAGGACAGAGAAGTGAGATGGGATTGAATGAGGAACAGAGGGAGGGAAGGGGGTTATGGGACTTTCTGGTAGGGAGGAAACGGGAAAAAGGAAATCATTTGAAATGTAAATAAAAAAACTTAGATAATAAAAAAATCTCAAAATCAATAAATAAATGAATTAATTAATTAATAAATGATCTCAGGTTTATTTAATGTCTACAACTATCAACTATGCATTTTATACTGTATTTAGTTACTGTTTCACAAAAGATATAGTCAATAAAAATATTGCGAGAAATTCAGACAATTATTAATTTTTCAAACTTTTGAAAATATTAATTTGAAATTCATTGTATTTAATAATAAATTTATAAATTTATATTCAGAAAATTTGTCAAATACTTATTTTTAACATTCAGTTGCATAGCAACTTTACAGGCACTAATATAAAGAATTGAAACATAATAACTTATAAAATAATTAAATCCAATAGAGTTGAGAGCGAAAATTCTCATCAAATATGAGCTTTTAGTGAAATCTACTAAAAAAATAAAGGGTAATAAGAACATAAAGGATACAAATACTGATAGGGAAAAGTCAAGTTGATCTTACATCTCCATCTCTGCTGTTCATCCACTGGCAACACCACCAGTACCATCCCAAACCTGTAACCAAACACCTGCTGCAGTTTCCCTTTGCTCTCTGCCTCTATCAACAAGGGATTCTTTCTATCATTTCTTCTCCAATCTCATACCAATATATCACCCTTAATACCAGGAGACATTCAATAATAATACAAGAATTGAGCTGGCCAGGAGAACATGTAAGCAAAACGAAGATCTTCATCACTCCTTCCCCTTTCCCAAATCTCATCCCATGCTCTTCAATAGAACACCTGCTGCCTACCTTCACACCATTGCCCACATCTCCTGTGGATTCCACAAAACTTCCCTTTCTCTTCTCTTCTCTTCTCTTCTCTTCTCTTCTCTTCTCTTCTCTTCTCTTCTCTTCTCTTCTCTTCTCTTCTCTTCTCTTCTCTTCTCTTCTCTTCTCTTCTCTTCTCTTCCCTTCCCTTCCCTTCCCTTCCCTTCCCTTCCCTTCCCTTCCCTTCCCTTCCCTTCCCTTCCCTTCCCTTCCCTTCCCTTCCCTTCCCTTCCCTTCCCTTCCCTTCTCTTCTCTTCTCTTCTCTTCTCTTCTCTTCTCTTCTCTTCTCTTCTCTTCTCTTCTCCCCCTTCCCCTCTCCTCTCTTCTCCTCCCCCTCTGACCCCTCCCCTCCTCTCCCCTCCCCTCCCCTACTCTCCTTTCCTCTCCTCTCATCTCCTCCCCCTCTCTACCCTCTCCTCCCCTCCCCTCTCCTCTCCTCCCCTCTCCTCCCTTCCTTTACCCTCCCCTCCTCTCCTCTCCTCTCCTCTTCTTCATTACCCTCTACCATGGCACACAAAGTATCTGCAGGTCTAGGCATATCCTTTCTCAGTGAGGCCAGACAAGGCAGCTCAGCTAGGAGGACATATCCCACAGATAGGCAAGAGCTTTTGGAATAGACCCCAGCTCCAGTTGACTAAGCTGCACATTTGGTACATAAGTGTAAATGCAGGGGGCGTAGATTAAGACTGTGTGGTTCAGTCTCTGAGTTCCCAAAGGGTCCAGGTTAGTTGACACTGTTGGTCTTCCTGTAGAGTTTCTATCCCCTTTGGGGCACTCAATCCTTCCCCCTACTCTTCTATAAGAGTCCCTAATCTCCACCCACTGTTTGACTGTGGTTCTCTGTGTCCATCTGAGTCACATGCTGAGTGAAGTCTCTTATAGGAAAACCTTTCTAGACTTTTGTCTGCAAGCATTAGAGAGTATCATTAATAGTGTCAGAAATTGCCTATGGATGGGTCTCAAGTTGGTCCTCCTATTGCTTGGGCATTCCTCAGTATCTGCTCTGTCCCTCATTCCTGCACCTCTTGTAGACAGTATAGATTTCGGGTTGAAAACTGTCTAGATGGGTTGGTGTGCCGGTCTCTCCTCTGGGGTTTCTGCTGGAACATTCCTCTTTTTAACCTCCCTTCTCATACTCTTTTTTTTTTTAATCATAGTCCCAGACTTGAGTAGCCACCTCCTGAGTGACAAAAGTCACTCCTACCATATAACCATCTAGACTGACTCCAGATATTCACATCTTCTCTACTATCCATGAATCTCATTCCCAGTTCTGAGGCTGAAACCCTGCTTGGGCCTCCCTTTTCCCTGTGACCCAATTGCTATTGAATCATCACAGAGATCTTCTTTAAACTTTTTTTTCCCAAGGAACCCCATTTCCCCAGCCTTCTACACCAGTGAGCATTCCCAGGAAGCAGGAAGCACACCATATGAGCAGGCCAGGAGAACAGATGCAGTCCCTTTACCTCATCCTCAGCATTATAGGAAGCAGACATTCAGCAGAGATAAAAACCATACCCAAGATTGATTAGATGGCCAAGAACCAGATATGACCTAGGGCAAAAAGTTGTTTAAAAATAAATAAAACTAAATGACTCCTAATGATATTATGATATGCTAATAAAACATTATCTTATTCAGTCATTTTCAGAGAAACATTCTCCTGCAGCATATAAGAACAAATAAAGAGCCTCAATCCAACTTTAAAAGAAAGATGCTGAAAACCACAGCTCTTAATGGGATGTCTCCATGAAATCCCTCCTCTCAGATATCAAGGTGTTCAGTGTAAGAAGAATGCAAGAGACAGAGGTTATGAAAGATAACAGGAGAACAAGACCCTATAAATCAACTGAGCAAAGACTTACATGAACTCTCACTAAGTAAAGCAGCTTGTATAAGGTTTGCACCTAGTTATCTGATATGTTACTGCTTTCAGTTGAGGATTTTCATAGAATTTCTGACTGTATGAATAAGTGGATTTCTTGATCTTTATGCCTTCTCTTGGAACCGTTTTCTTTCTATTGTTGGGCAAGTTACCTAGTCCAACTTCAATGTGATGTTTTTCATTTACCTCATATTTTTTATTAAAAATGCTTTAGAAAATAAAATAGTTTTGAAGGAACAACAACAAAAGAAAACAAAAAATCAATAAAGAAGAGAAATATGTAAGGAACACAGATTTTTTAGGTTGTTTCAATTAGCATAAAATAAATGCAGTATGCAGAAATGCAATAGTGCTTCCATAAAATTCTTCTGCTCATAAACTCCCGCCTTCTTTGAGGATGTTCCTAATTTTCTAACATGTATGATAGTCCGTATTTGCAATAACAAATAATGATTTTCACTTCTATGTAGAATATTTAGAGTAGAAAAATACATAGAAATAAAAGTGGATCATCAGGGATGTTGACCGGTTAATAACAAATGTTCATCCTCAACTCTGTCTCTGTTATTACATAAGAATCAATCCTCTGGGAATGTTTATGAAGATAGCAAAACAGAAATTTAAAGTAAAGGTACTAATAACAAATTAAAACGAAAAATGAGAAAGCTGAGTAGAACCATACCTCCCTGTCTTTTTCCTGACCTTCAGCTTCCCAATTCTGTTCCTACGTCTTTCTGTTGTGATGGATTATCCCTCACAGTGTTAGTCAAAATAAAATTTTCCTTTATGTTGCCTTTGTTATATATTTTATTGCAGCAACAAGAAAAGTAATTTATATGGAACAGATAGAGGAAGAGAGCTAAAATCGCTCAAAAAGGATGAATTTGAGAAAAATGAATTTTATGCTTGTGTAGAAAAGTAAAAATGAAATTACTTACTTTGGGCAATTAATGTATATCAATAAATAAAATCACTAATGTGAATAGATTTGTATAACAGTTGCCTCAACTGAAAGGGTAAAACTTTTAGTGACTCCTGAGACTGTAGATGAAACATACATTGAATTTATTTGACCTGATAGCATACAAACCATTTTCACAACATCTGAATGTTCTAAAAGAGTACTGTTCTAAAAGAATCAGAATGTTATTAAAAGAATAAGAAGAGGATTTTGAAATTTTATTTAAAGATCACAAAAATTGAGTAGTTGATAAAACAATAAGCATAGCTGATAAAATCCTCAATTACAGAATACATAACTGAACACTAATATGTATGTTTGAGTATACAAATACAGATAAAAAAGTAAGAATTATGAAATATGATGTCTGTAACATAGACCAGTTTTGGCAGGACATCAAGGTCAACAGCAATATCTTTTACTCCATCAGCATTTTCTTGTATACCACATTTCATAAATAAGACCAGCAGCAAAGGACCTGGAAACCTATTTGGGGGTTTAGCTAGTTGTCTAGCATTGATCCATGTTCTAAAAGCTGTCAAGGAAGAAACACTATGGAGATGATACTCCTATCCAAATTTATGCCAACAAACAGTGATCAGAAGAGCAAGATGTCCTCAGTAGTACAGTAGTGACACTTTTATCTAAATAGAAACTGACAGTAGTCTTCTTTATCCTGAAGCATGCTCTATAGGAGGAATCAATACTATCTACTGGAAACCTAGTCAACTGCCCATAACAGGTATGACTATGAAACCTATAGGAGAATCTACTGCTGACAGCTTTCCAGACCAATAAAATTTCTAAATTTATTCTAAATACACATCCTCATAACTGTAGAGATCCCTATCACTCCCCATTAAAGAAGCTTTTTTTTTGTGACATGCAGAAGTTTTTGTGAACATACCAACTAGTACAAATAGAGAAAATAAATATTTCTAGGATTCCAATTCTGAACTAGCTTGTCAACTATGTAA
Source organism: Tokudaia tokunoshimensis (assembly GCA_036184795.1). Classification (NCBI taxonomy): domain Eukaryota; kingdom Metazoa; phylum Chordata; class Mammalia; order Rodentia; family Muridae; genus Tokudaia; species Tokudaia tokunoshimensis. Next base: position 15,551,687 of record BTHU01000011.1, read on the forward strand.
CCCCTATATCTAAGGTTAAGGAAACATCATGAAAGAATAAAGCAAAAAAAAGAAAAAATATTAGTTTCAGAGGGTCACAACACCTGATGCAAGATAGATATATTAGAACCTCTGACACCATGAAATATCAACGCTATAATTGACTAAACAGATCTGAAAAATGATGACAAGAGTCAACATGCCAATATGAATGGGAAAAATTTTACACGGTCTCACCAGTAGATGAAGAGCTCATAAGTGTATGGTTGCTGAGAGAGGGAGAATAAATTTTGAAAAGAATGAACACCCTAGGTTATCTGAATCCACAATATTAGCCCGAAATATATGTGTATAGATACAACACTCAATTAATGGACTACATATGTTTTCCATATTTTTGTATCCATGTGTCTTCATGTGATTCTATGTGTGTGTGTTTGTGTGTATATGTGTGTAAAATAACAATACGTTTTTAAAAAGAGTTTGTTGATTTGATAGTGTATGAGACTGACACTGAGGGGGTTGTAGTTATTGTAGGTCACATATGACCACTTAGTAGTGTCTGCCTTTGGAAAGTCCAGGGTGAGATGTAATTTCATTGTCTTACTTTAAGATTACATGACTGTACATTCACTACATTCCTTCTAGAATAATAACTGTAATTTCAAAACTCTTCCTTATTTGGTGAAATAACTCTGATGTAGGAAAGGAGAATTCTCTTTGCAAAATTAAAGTTGACAATTCTATGTGTACATTTTAAGTTTAGATTTGCCCATTCTCCTCTTTAGGGAAAAATGCTAAATATAATCAATTTTCATTATTTCTTGTAGTTGTGTTTTGTAATGTTTCTTTAAGAACTGAGTTAACAAATATTGAATAATTTTTCCTAGGAGAAATGTAGGGCTTGGGTCCAGGGAGCTTCTACTAATATATTTTTTTCCCAAGCACTCAATATATTATATTGTTTTCTGTTTGCTTCTTTATAGTACATATTTTCTGGATTAACATTGAACTCAAAGTCAATAGTAGTTTAGCTCAAACATGAGAAAATTTATCTAAAACATGATACTTTTTTCCCATATGAAGCCACATGACTCCCTTTCTGTACTTAAGAACAATGGTCAACACTCCACCCCTATTCTTTTGGGAAATTTTAGACAATTTCATCATCAATGAAAAGCATAAAAAAACATTAAAAAATACAGCAACAACAAAATAAATTTATGGTATAAAAGCTGAGTTGGAACAAAGTATTTTCTTATCTCAACTCGACTGTGAACACAATCTGTCTCAGGCAAAAGTGGAAGGTATCTAAGATTGTTTACTGATCAAGTATGCATATACATGTGCATAGACACACATTGTTATTCACATAAACAGAATAGAAAGAGACCAAAGAAACGAAATAAAAGGCAATATGCACCCACCTGTGCAATAGTGGATTGACTGTTGGGTGAAACATGCTCTCTGATCAGATTTGAAGCCCACTCAATAGGGACGCAGGAAGATGACTCATACCTGAAACTCTGAGTCCAACTAACAATGAAAGAGTGAGGAAGTAGTAGGTCCATTCAGAGAGCTTATTGCTGACAGTTAATTAAACTACAATAGACAAAAGCCACCTTCTAAATATGTGTGTTTCCCAGTTTTCCTCTTACAGTCAATAGTGGTGAATGCAGGAACTCATAGGTACCCCAAGTTGATAAGTGAAAGCAGTAGATGTGGGTTCAACTGCAAGCAAGTCACTCAGAGAAAATTTTGGAAGAGAACATAGGAAGAATGTAAGAGCTTGAAGATGTGACAAAGTTCTTTGGTTAGTAGTTTAGTCCCTGGAAGCTCTGAGGGTACTGGTTAGTTCATATTGTTGTTCCTCCTAACGGGCTGCAAGCTTCTTCAGCTCCTTGTGTCCTTTTTCTAGCTCTTCCTTTGGGGGCACTGTACTCAGTCTAATGGTTGGCTGAGAGCACCCACCTCTGTATTTGTCAGGTATTTTCAGAGCCTCTCAGGAGACAGCTATATCTTATGCCAGGACAGGGAAATGGGAGTGGGTGGGTTGGTGAGCCGGGGATTGGAGGGGTAGGATAGGGGGTTTTTGGAGAGGAAACCAGGAAAGGGGATAACTTTTGAAATGTAAATAAAGGAAATATCTAATAAAAATTTTTAAAAATGTGACAATGCTATAGATAGTTTCAAACATTCAAAATTTGGATTATTCTTTGTGTCTCAAATTTAACCTCATGTGTATTAAAAGCATTGCTTAAGGGATTCCATGAGCATTTTAGGAAAGGATTTACAATCATGGAATTCACAATAGAAGTATATCCACTCCATTACCTCTTTTATTAGCCTTAGAATGAGTACTTTGAAAATTTATCTTTGCCCTCAATACTATGTTCTCATTTCTCATTTTTAAAGTCAATCTGATTTTCAGTGCATGGTCTTGGAGGTGACATAGTATATAAAAAAATATTTCAATAAAATTTTAACCATTTATGAATGTTTTAATTTGTTATTACTATTGTTACTGCTAGTGCTGCTACAGTTGTTGTTATTGCGAGTGTGAGCATGCACTTATTTCCACATGTATATGGGTGAATATAGAAGCCAGAAGAATTTTACCCATCCTCGAGATGAAATTACAGAGGGTTGTGAGCTGACTCATGTTTGCAATGTCAGTATGTGCTCTTAACTGAATAAACATTTTTCCAGCTCTCAGTAAAACTGTATTGAATTGTTTTTAAAAAATCCATTTTCTATCTATCTATCTATCTATCTATCTATCTATCTATCTATCTATCTATCTATCTATCTATCTATCTATCTATCTATCCATCTAACCATCCATTTATTTATGTAACTCCTTATTATTTCATATCAAGATAAGTGTTCTGTGTATTCCGTTGCACTTATGCACATCAGATGATATTATTTGATTTAGAGTATAAAAATCATGCGAGCATGTTTGGCAGGAAAATTATCTTTACCTACTGATAGATAATAGTTACTCCTTTGTGCTGAGAATGTGAAAAGATATTTCACATACACAATATATTTTTGTATATTTTTATAGATATTTACCTATAATAGATTATGAGAACTCACAGAATGGACTATGATATAACAAAAATTCTAACATTTCAGTTCTGTTACACTGTTGTTGCCTGTCTTAGTCAGGGTTTCTATTCCTGCACAAACATCATGACCAAGAAGCAAGTTGGGGAGGAAAGGGTTTATTCAGCTTATACTTTCAAATTGCTGTTCATCACCAAAGGAAGTCAGAACTGGAACTCACACAGGGCAGGAATTGGGAGGCAGGAGCTGATGCAGAGGCCATAGAGGGATGTTTCTTATTGGCTCTTCCCGTGGCTTGCTCAGACTGCTTTCTTATAGAACCCAAGACTACCATCCCAGGAATGGTACCACCCAAAAGGGACCCTCACCCCTTGATCATTAATTTAGAAAATGCCTTACAGCTGGATTTCATGGAGGTCTTTCCTCACCTGAAGTTCCTTTCTTTGTGTCAAGTTGACACAAAACCAGGCAGTACATTGCCACTTGCATAATAAAAAATATAAAAATAATAATCAATAATCCTGTAAAATGAATTATTAACTTGTCATAAATAGCCAATGCAGATTAATCCTAATCATTAAAACTGTATGATCTATTGTAGTTTTTCATAGGAGTTGATAAAATGACTTATTTGACATAGTGCTTACTTCTGAACAAAGCACAAACAGCAAATAAATGTCTTCTCTCCTTTTCTGTAACAAATGTATGATATTTGTGAAATGGTATAGCATAGAAAAAACTCTTTCACCAAGGAGTGTAATGTGTTATTTCTAAAGGTTATAAACTTTATAAAATGACTTACACCTCTTGAGAATAAACATAAAGAAAGAAAATCTTGTTTTCTACTAGTTTTTCCATATGTAGTAGTTTAGTGAGTGAACTTTCATGAGTTTAGAATCTTTACTTGACATTATCTAAAGCATCTCAAATTACAGATTATATTTCACTGAAAATCAAAATGTAAGTAACGAATGATTATATTCCACAATCTAAAAGTCTTAAGCTCAAACTAGCTTGGCACAGCAATCAGCAACATGTTATAAAGAAAAATAAGACTGAAGAATGCATTGGAATGTGTGGCAAACATACTAGGAAACTAGAATATGTCTTTAGGCAATAATAATTTTACAATAAAGATTTCTATTTCTTATCCTTTGCCCATAAAACAAAACAGGCATTTAAAATACAGTCAGACAAGTATATGTTAGTAATCTGTATTGATTAAGAGTTTTTAAAATATAAACAGCAAAAAAAAATTAAATATAAAAATATTCTCGGGTTGGGGATTTAGCTCAGTGGTCTTTCTTCTTGAGCTTCATGTGGTCTGTGAATTGTAGCTTGGGTATTCCAAGATTTTGGTCTAATATTCACTTATCAATAAGTGCATACCATGTGTGTTCTTTTGTGATTGGGTTACCTCACTTAGGATGATAATTTCTAGGTTCATCCACTTGCCTATGAATTTCATGGAGTCTGTTTTTAATAGCTGAATAGTTCTTGATTGTGTAAATATTCCAGATTTTTGGATCCATTCCTCTGTTGAGGCACATCTGGGTTTTTTTCCAGCTTCTGGCTATTATAAATAAGGCTGCTATGAACACAGTGGAGCAGGTGTCCTTATTACGTGTTGAAGAATCTTCTGAGTATACGCCCACGAGTGATATAGCTGTGTCCTCTGGTAGTACTATGTCCAATTTTCTGAGGAACCTCCAAACTGATTTACAGCAGTGGAGGAGTGTTACTCTTTGTCCACCTCCTTACCAGTACCTGCTGTCACCTGAGTTTTAATCCTAGCCATTCTGCCTGGTGTGAGGTGGAATCTCAAAGTTGTTTTGATTTGCATTTCCCTGATGACTAAGGACATTGAACATTTCTTTTGGTGCTTCTCAGCCATCCGATATTCCTCAGTTGAGAATTCTTTGTTTAGCTCTGTACCCCATATTTTAATATGGTTGTTTGGTTCTCTAGAATCTATGTTCTTGAGATCTTTGCATGTATTGGATATTAGCCCTCTGTCGGATGTAGTGTTGGTAAAGATCTTTTCCCAATCTGTTGGCTGCTGTTTTGTTCTATTGACGGTGTCCTTTGCCTTACAGAATCTTTGCAATTTTCTGAGGTCCCCTTTGTCAGTTCTTGATCTTAGAGCATAAGCTATTGTTGTTTTGTTTAGGAAATTTTCCTCTGTGCCCTTGTACTCAAGGCTGTTCCTCAATTTCTTTTCTGTTAGTTTCAGTGTATCTGCTTTTATGTGGAGATTCTTGATCCACTTGGAATTGAGCAATGGGTCTTCTCAGTATGAAAATTGCAGAATTCAGAACCCAAACCACAATGGTTTTAAAAGATCTTTCAAATCATCTTGTTTTTCATCATAAAATGAAAAAAAAATTAATATCAAGCTGGCAAATGTGCTTGAGCCTCAGTATGCCTGCCAACAAGTGTGTGTGTGTGTGTTCATGATCCAAAGAATTTTGAAATATATCAGAAATGTCCTCCCTGTTTAATAACAAAAATGCCAATGGTGTAAAAATTTGATATGTCAGTGACTAAAACAGTAGTAAATAAGAAACAAGCAATTGAGCTTAATGTGTTTTTTTTTTTTGAAAATCCATTCTTCTTTCATACAATTTTCATCACAGCCACAGATTTCCTTCCCTCCATCCCTTCCCTCTTCCTTTTTCTCTTTCCCTCAGGTGTATTTCCTCTCTCTTTCCTCTTCAAAAACATAGCAGGTCTCCAAGACAGGACAATCAAAATAATACAAAACACAATACAATAAAAGAGGACAAAAGCCCTCATATTGAGACAGGAAAAGGCAACCCAATAGGATAAAAAGAGTTCCTAGAACCAGCAAAAGAGTCAGAAATTCATATACCACAGTTAAGAGCCCCCACCCACAAACATGTGCTAATAGAAATAGCAGATATGCAGAGGATCTGATGCAGACCCATGAAGGGCTTGTGCTTGCTGCTTTAGTGTCCACAAAGCCACTGACCCTGCTTAGTTGATTTGGTGGGCCATGTTCTCCTGGTATTCCCCATCCCCTATGAGTCCTAAAGTATTTCCACACACATCTTCTGTGGGTCTCCCTGTATCTGAAAGCTTAATATTAATGTGAACATTTATGAAGCTGTGTAATTGGTCAAGGTGTTGAAATTGTCCTCTTGTTTATACATAATCTGATTTTAGCATATCACATTAAAATTATGTAACTCTTTCCATATATTTGAAAAAAACTATGAAATAAACATTTTTAATAATTTATATTTACAAGAAGTTCACCTGTGTTTTGTCACATGGCCTTTGATAATGATTCATTGTTTTTAAATATGATTATATTAAAAAAGATTTTTTATTTTATTTATTTTTAATGGTTATTTTATTTATTTACATTTCAAATGTTATTCCCATTCTAGGTTTCCCCTCCACAAAACCTCTATCCCTTTTTCCCTCCCGCAGTCAACATGCTTTTATGAGCATGCTGTGCTCCCTATCCACCCCCACTGCTTCCTGCCTCACTGCCCTAGAATTCCCCTACATTTGGGCATCAAGCCTTCACAGGACCAAGGAATTCCCCTCCTAATTGATGACATCCTCTGCTACATATTCAACAAGAGTCATGGGCTCCACCATATGTACTTGTACCAATGCACTTTGAAATGAAATTTTCTAAGAAAAAGGCATGTAAAAGAAAAACCACAATATTTCTTTTCTTCATCCTTTTGTTTCTTCCTCTACACTCCATACCCTCCAACCCATACACAATTTTATCTGTTAAAGTATCACATGGTCATTCATAAATCCATATTAATGCATCAAACCTATAATATAGCATATTTGTAACATAGCAATTATAGAACATAGTTCTTAAAATAGTAGTAACATTCTTATCAATAGTAGTACCATTCAATACCCTTTAGTCCATCCTCACAGATTTATTTGTTAAAGTATCACATAGTCATTCATAAATCCATATTAATGCATCAAACATATAATTTAGCATATTAGTAATATAGCAATCATAGAACATAATTTTTATCAATAGTGGTAACATTCAAATTTGCATAGTTGTCTTAAGGACAACATTTAATTTTCAAATATTTTTAGTATTTAAAGAATATAACTTGTCAACTTATATTTGACAGAATCAAAACATTTGGCACTGGGGGAAATGTCCCATTCTTCTGACTCACTAACACATTATGCAATTATATCCTAGAATAGAAGTCAGTATGTAAACAAACAAATTAAGGTACTTCTTCAGTTGACTATATGATAAATTTGTGCTTAATTTTTCCTTTGTTGGAAGGATTTAGCTACATAAACATTGATAATGCAAATATATGAATGATTATTGTCACAATTTGAAATGGTAGAAGTTTTTAAACATATTCTTAGCAGTAGCTCAAACAGATTTTTGAGATTGAGTTTTTTTTTTGTCTGATCATGATTAAGAACATATACGAACATAAATGCATTTAAAATTTAATGTGTCCACTGCAGTTTATATATGAAGAACCTCTACTATCTCAGATTTTAGTAGCTTGAATTAAGGTTATCATAACATTGAAAGTATATAAAACCATGAGTGTGGAGACTCTGTTATAGAATTGCTAATGGTAACAGAAGAGAAAAATATATGAGCTCCACCATGCTAGGATTCCAGATGATGGCTAGGATTTCTCAAGTATAACTAAATTGCCACCCATGATGATTTTCGTCTTCTCAGAACTTGACACTAAGAGAGATAATCCTAAATAATGGGGATTTATTTAATTCATGTTTTATTACATACTGTATGTGTCATGTGTTTGATCACACTTCCTAGAGAATTAAATATCCTAATTATACAACATTGTGAATATTTCTTCCAAGAAGATATTCAAAGATATTGAAGCACAGATATAATTAATCATAGAACAAATTACATCATTCTACAAAAGTCCAGAAAAACAACTACCCTCACACGGATTTTGAATCCCTTTGGAGTTCTTCAGAGTCAACTAAATAAAGAGAGCAGGCACCAATGAGCTGTTAATATCATAGTATTTAATACAACACAAGATGCTGAGAAAGTCAAGGTAATATTTTGTGAAAGAGATTAGATATATTCACACATACACACTCATTAAAAAAGTTAAAGAATAAATAGTTGATATAAAGAAGACAAAGAAAATGAGATTAGTTTAATGACACATTACTAATGGACATATAGGAATATGGAACAGGGAATATGAAAGTAAAGATATTGCAAATGACTTATTTTACTTCCTTTAACATATAAGCAAGAGGATAAACAAGACAATTCACATTGACACAAACTGTATGTACTCACTAATAAGTGGATATTAGCCACAGAACTCAAAAAAGTCAACAAGCTGAAGTGCCCAAGTGAGGATGCCTCAGTCCCACTTGGGAGGGAGAAGAAAGCGATTACAAGTGGGGAGAGAGGGATCTGGGAGAGAAAGCAGACAGGGTGGGGGAGTGGGGAACCTAATCTGGTATTGGGTGAGAGTAAAAACCTGAAGCCATGACACCCAGCAGGAAGAAGGGAAATAGGCAACCTTGAGAGGTAGGATGTTGCTCAGACCCTCCAGAATGAACCAGAGACCTGGAAGGTAAGAAACTCTCAGAACCCAAGGGAGGGACCTTAGATGAAATGACCAACAGTAAGGAGAAGGAGCTTATAGAGTCCACCTCCAGCAGGAAGACAGGGCATCAAATGAGGGAGATGGGGACCATACCACAGTCACAACTCTGACCCACAATTGTTCCTATCTGAAAGAATTACAAGGATGGAAATGGAGAGGAGCCTGAGGAAAAGAAGACTCAAAGTGGGATCCAGCTCAAGGCGAGGTCCCAAGGCCTGACACTATTACTGAGGCTATGGAGCACTCCAAAAAAGGGACACGCTTTACCACACTCCAGAAGACCCAAGAAGCAGCTGAGAGAGTCAGATACAGATATTACACCCAACCAATGGTCAGAAGCAGCTGACTCCTGTTGTTGAATTAGGAAAGGCTGAAAGAAGCTGAGGAGAAGGGCGACCCTGTAGGAGGACCCACAGTCTCATTTATTCTGGACCCACGAGATCCCTCAAACACTGGACCACCAAACAGGCAGAATACACTGGCTGATATGAGGCTCCCAACACACATACAGTAATGAACTGCAGGATCTGTGTTCATTCAGAGAAGATGCACTTAACCCTCAAGAGAGACTGGAGGCCCCAGGGAGTTCAGAGGTCAGGTAAGGTGGGGGGTGGGGACATCCACGTGGAACCAGGGAGATGAGAGGATATATGGAATGTGGAACAGTCAGAGGGTGGGGGGGAATAAAATATGGAGTTCAAAAAATAAATTAATTAAAAAAAGATTGAACTCAAAAATCATACAAATTTTAAGAGAATCTTAAATCAATATAAACAAAGTTTTAAAAATAATTCATGTAGCACTTTATAGCAAGACTATTAATCTAAAATGGTTTTAAATTTAAGTTTTAAAAATTAAAAATTACAAATCATTTAGTAAAAGTATCATAAGAATATCATAGTCTTATTTAGGAGACCCAAATTTAGATGAAACAAACGAAAACAAATGGAAGATGCTGCTATAAGATTTAGACAAGAGAAAATATGGTGGGAGGAAAGGAATTCATGTGTTCTGGGTTTTTGAAGATATATTTTTCAGAAATGGCCTGGACATAATATACAAGAGAGCACACTTTTCATATCTAACAGCAAAATATTTACAATGAACAACTAAAATAACAGAAATACTATGAGAGGAATATGTAGGATTGTGTTAATTGATGTTTGAGAAACTCTTGGGTCTACTTCAAATAGTTATCTATGAGGATATGTCCAAAAAAATAATTCCACAAGCTGACCTGTAATGGCTAAAAGTATATTCTGGTCATAAATGCATGTAGCATATATGGGGTAGTCACTAACAGAAATATACACATCTATACAGTTTATGACTTGGTATGTCTGTTCAAGTCTTATGTCCAGAGAAGACTATGTAACTCTTTCTGGCATTTCACACAGTGGCTAACAGGAAGAACGTTTTCACTATGTTTCAGCTTGATTTATCTGTACCTGTACACAAGTTGTGTATAGCTACAGTTATTGGTTCTTATCACCTTGTTCTTATTGGCAGCCAAAAGGAACAGAAAATGTCTGCATTATATTTGGAAACTGGGGACCTTCTGCCAAACCATCATTTAATATGGAGATATCTTACATCGGCATTAAGCTTTCCTTAAGTACCATTGTCATTCAGAAATACCATTACCCAAGCCTGCAGTCTATTCTACTTCTGAACCTCTATTTTCCTTTTAAAAATATTTCTTGGTTTAGAAAGAAGTCAGTTTCCTTTTGGCAATTTTATACATCTAATTAAGTTAATCTGGCCTCCTTTCCCACAGATAGCTCCTACCTCTTACCTCCATTCCTGCCTAAATTTAGCATGCTAAATAATTCTATATTTTTTGCTGACCTATGTTCTGCTTTTCCTTCCCCTACCATTGCATTCACCCCATTATATGGGCCTTCTTTCAAAATCTTTTTCATTTACATTTAAGGTATCCTGGGTTGACACATACTAATCTAGAGAATAGACATTAAGATATTTGCTGGCTAGTGTTATGCCAACTTGACACATGCTAGAGTTATTTATAATAAGAGAACCAAAATTGAGAAAATGTCTCCATATGATTAGGCTGTAAGGTATTTTGTTAATTAATTATGGATGGGGGAGGATCCAGCCCAATTTGGGTAGTGCTGTTCCTGGGTTCTATAAGATACCAGGATGATCATTCCATTATAGCAAGCTAGAAAGTAGGACTCTTCTCTGACGTCTGTGTCAGCTTCTGCCTTCAAGTTTCTTCTCTGTTTGAGTTCATGTCTGGCTTTTTTGATGAAAAACAGATTGATAATTCTAACTAAGGCAAGCCCCACATATGAGAAACAGCACCATGAATACATTTATGGATTTTGAGGATGATTTATATAGAGAAAATATATTGTGTATTGTATGAATGCATGACCAGTCAATTAAAAAGTCTAGAACCTATGGCTTAGGCAAGAAATAGAGGTGGGGCATCCAGGAGAGAGAAGGGATTATGGAACAGAGCAAAGATAGGGATCAGTCCTGGAATATGTGACAAGATAACCATGTGGTACCTGAGCACAGGTAACTAGCTTCATGGCAGAATCTAGGACAAAATTAAATGAGTTACCTTTAGTTACAATCCTGTCAAAGTAAAGCCTAGATACATGGACAAGGCATCTGTAAATATATTTTGAGTCTAGGTCTTATTTCCAGAACCACAGGACTGGGAGAAAGAACTGGATCTTAACTTCATTGGGGTTACCTTGCATATTATGTACTTTTGTTAGTTTTATTCATTTACCTACAATGCACATGATTTTATTTTTTCATACTTGGATAAAATTTGTGTTCCTTTCACACATTTTCATTACAAGTTTTCCAACTGATCAGCATCTAGTTTCATTTCATTTCCTTACTATTGTGAATACAGAAGCTGTGAACATGGTTGACCAACCATCTCTGTAGTAAGATGGAGTCTTTTAGGTGTAATCCAAGAAGGGTCATGAATTTTTAAGGACAGCTAACTGATCTCTTTTTGCTTTTGAGGAACAATCCATAAGATAGAATTGATATTTAGTACTCTATACATGTTTATAAACCCATGGTCAAGAAGGTTATACCAGTTGACGAATGATCCAAACTCAATCAGAGAAGGATTTGTTTGCAATGAACATCAGTGAATTACAGGTATACATAGTTGCTCAAAATGTTTAGTATAGGTAAGCCTGAATGTGCAATCCTAAAGAAGACATTTTTGTTTTAGGCTTAGCATTCAACTCCAAAAAAGAGCTAGAAAGAACCTGAAAGCTGGGAGACAGGATAAATAGCTGTGAAGTTCTATCTTCTGAGTATTGCACAACATATGCAATCATAACCTCGTAAAAGTAATCTATGTGCACGTGGTCTACATAACACTGAACATATCACCAATAGATAATGGATCATGAATGGTCTCATGAGACACTATTCCTAACTGCAGAACTACTCAACTGTGATAGGTTCTTGGGAAGGAGCTGTTATTCTTGTCAGTCTCTATGACCACTGAGAAACATGCCAAACTACAGTAGATAGTGCCAGTTCCAAGGTTTTGAACAATTAATACATCTACAACATAGCTCTTTCATCTAAATCTCAGGGGGCCATAATGGAAATGAGTGCAAAAGGTTATAAGTTCTGAACATTTTGCTGTGAGATTTCTTTTCTCCTAAAAAATCAGAAAAATTGGTGTTTCTTAGATCCATTCTTTCATATTATTTCATCGTGACTTCAGCTTTCCCTCCCTCCTCTTCTAGTCCCTTCCCTTCACCTTCCCCCTCCCTTATATCCATTCCTTCTCTGTTTCCCTTCAGAAAAGTGTAGACCTCCCAGGGATATCAACCAAGCATGGCATAATAAGTTACAGTAAGACCAGGCACACACTGTCATATTAAGGATGGACAAGGCATACCAGTAGGAGAAAATGAGTCCCAAAAGCAGATAAGAAGTCAGAGGCAGTATCTGCTCTTGCTGTTAGGAATCCCACAAGAACACTAAGCTGTACAACCATAGCAACTATGACTCCTAATAATGAATATTTTAGAAAATGTAGAGAGGGAAAGCATTAATAATATGGTTTAGCTAAGAGTGTGCCATATTAAGACAATCAGAATTCACTATACACATGCATGGAATTGTCAAGAGCAAGTAGTGAATATTACAAGGCTAAGAGCCAAAGTAAATGATGTAGCTAATATCTGTATATGATTAATTGAAATTCTGCAATGAATAAAGAGGTATAATATAGGCATGCTGTATAAAATTTTCATCAAATGTGAGAGAACCATGGTATATATCTAGATAGAATATTAAGCTACATGGATGTTTGAGTATGAACTCCTAGACATATCAGTGTGAGTTACTGACATTTGTATTACAATGCAGAAAGATGGAAGAATATCACTTGTTAAAAAGGTAGCTTCATAGTAACAGTTCTGGGTGCCAAAAGATATTTGATTAAAGGCTACTGAAAGGAAAATAATTTCCTTATTTCATTACCTCATTAAATCAAATGGTGTTAAAGATTTTTATTATAATATTAAAAACCTTAAATTTTCTACAAGGAAATTCTGATTAAAAAATTGTCTGGACCCGTGGCTCCAGTTGCATCTGTAGCTTGTCGGACATCAATGGGAGAAGAGGCCCTTGGTACTGTGAAGGTTCGAGGTCCCAATGTAGGGGAATGCCAGAGTGGGGACTTATGAGTGGGTGGGTGAAAGGGGGAACACCCTCAGAGAAGCAGAAAGAGGATGGGATAGGAGTTTTTGGAGGGAAACTGGAAAGGGGATAACATTTCAAATGTAAATTAATAAAATATTCAATAAAAAATAGTCTAAAGGAATGAGCCACCGAGAAGATAATATCAATCAATAAAGACATAAGTCATCTATTTTGTATTAAAACTTAAATAAGTAAGATTATATTGCAGTGACAAGTACATCTCAAAATACATAAAATTAAAAAAATAAAATCATATTCTTCAAATAATAATCCATGTAATCTTTGAAGATATTCATTAAAATTCATCATTTCTTGACATTCTAATTAATATATCAATAAACAAATATGGATTACAAATGAACAGGAGGGTTTTGGCAGAGCTGAGATAAGAAAACTTTGCAATGAAAGACAGAATGTTTGCTGAACTGCACCTCAGCTGTAGTTGAAGCACACTGCATGTCAGCTCCGCCTGAAGGCCTGTGGAAAAATGTACATAAGCAAGCCTTACCTCTTTAGGTTTATTCAGAACTTTATATCTCACCAGTTAGAGAGAAGGAACAATATTCAACCTAATTAAAAGTATAAAAACAGTAAGATGGTAATGTAGTGTTGTATGAAAGGACGTAGAAGGAAGGGAATATGTGGCTTCCATCAAAACATACTATAGGTCATTATAAAATTCCAAAACATGGTTTGTTTGTTTTTTTGCCCATTTTTTATTTGCTCTTGGTCTGCCTTTTGCTTCCTCTTCAAAGAACATTTCTAAATAACCAAGGGTTCTGAAGAAACATTCATTGAAAGAAATAAAAATAGCCAAGAAGCAGCTTTTAAAGTATTTAGTTAAAATATCTTTGAGATTTATCTTATCCTAGTAGAATAGCTAATATCAAGAAAAAATGAAAATAAATGCTGGTGAGAGTGAAAATAACCCTTACTTATTGATGGTAGGTTTACAAACTACAGTTTCTATGAAAATCAATATTGATAAATCTCTTATGTCTAAAAGTATATCTACCATATGACCCAGACATAACACAATTTGTCATATATGCAAAGGACTTGGAATCCTTTTTACAGAGACAAATCCACGGCCATATAGATCACTGTTTTATTCACATTATTTAGAATATTGAATAATCTAGATATTGTTCAATAGATAAGTGTATAATGGAAATATGTTACTTATACACGATGAACTTCTATTCAGGTATAAAGGAGGACGAAATGATGAAGTTTCCAGATATAATGATTGAATTGGAAAATACTATCCTGAGGTGATCAAGACCCATAAAAATACATTTCTTATTTTCCCTGCTATTTGTGGACTCTAGCTTTGACACACTAGAACTGAGCTTATTAACTTAAATAACACACATAATCCTGGAGAGTAGAAAGGAAAATTAAAAATGGAACTCTGGAGAGATCATAGTGCATAGAAGGTATGAACTAAGAAAGGAGAAAATTAGAAAGAGGTTTATAGTAATTATGTAGGAATGAAGATAATACATAAAAAGAAGAGAAAGGAAAGATAAGTAAAACTAACAATACTTGAATACAATGCATATCATTTTAATATTTTATAAGATTGCTTAATATATATGTCAGTTATAGAAACCCTTCTTTCCTGTTAGGGAATCTGGGACACTTCAAAACCATGTAGCTTTTTTCCAGTGGCTTTGCTTGACTCCTAGATTTAAGGTTAAACCCTGATGCTGAAGGTATTATTCCTCATGAACAGGACTTTGAGGATTCAGCCTGGAAATGACTTGAAAGTTTATTCCCTAAGGAATAGCTTCGTTAATATGATAAGTTACAATATGGTAAGGTGTCCAGGGAGAAAGGAAATCAAATAGTTCTTCTCAGTAGTAAAGCCCATGAACAACAATGGCCAGTCCAGGAAGGTAGTCTCTGTGTATGAACTGTGCCTATTTTATTTGGAGGGGTACACATATTTGCCCAAATAAGTCTTTCTCCATAGGAGGGAATCCATACCTAAGTCTATAAACATACCCAACTAGCTGTGACTAGAGAGTTTAGTAAACCTAGAGGAGAACCTACTATTCCCTTTAGTTAAATCAGTTTATATTTTATCCTAATCTGAATGTTTGCCCTTATATTCTCGGTTAAAGGTAGCTCTACATTCTTCTCAGAGAGCTATAACTGTTCAAAATGCAGAAAATATGTAAGCATAGGGTGCCTGACCCAAACTGACACATTCCAAACAATTCAACCCCAACATCTAAGATTCAATTTATGGATATTGGGCTCATAAATATGATTTAATGCTTCATGTATATTAGTTCAATTTAATTTCATCATTTCACTGAAACTTATTATTGTCATGAATATATTATCATTTTGATAATACTCTTGATACTGTATTTTTAAGATTATATATGAAAAAAATAATAAGAGACCATAAAATTTGGTTTGGTTCTTTTCCCCATGTCAGGCTTAGTAAAAAAGCTAATGAATAATAAGTGATTTTTTTTAATGTATAACTAGCTCTTGCATATGCCGATTCATTAACTAAAAAAATCAAAAAAAATATGTTTACTTTTGTCATTATTCCATGAGCAATATGACTTATCAATTAATTACATCAAAATTGCTTTGCAGTATATATTACATATAACATAAGATGATTTAAAATATTCAGAAATATATGCCAATCCTTGAAAGTATTGAATCAATTTACATTAGAAACTGAGAGTCAGCAGTCTGTAATTCCCTGATCCTGGAAGGAACTTGAGGGATAATATCTATAGTTTGTTATTTGGAGAAGAGTCAATTTTCTAAAAGCTAATGAGATTTCAGTCACTGCAGTCAGTATCTTGCTGTTTTCATATCTACTTCCCTCAATAGGAGATATAAAACCACACTGTTTTAACTTGTGTCTGATGTTGATTCTTTTGTCAGTTCAGTGTTTTCAGAAAGGCAATTAAGCATAAACAACATCCAGCACATGCATCGATTCTGAACAATTGAATACTTCCCGCTGCTTATGGGGAAATTTTCTTTATCCTAATTCGCGCAAGTTCCCATACTGTTCCCACTACAACAGCATCACTGTTGACTATATGTGCAAGTAAAACATGGAACTTAGAATTCCAAAGTGAAGAATTTACAAATAATCTCTAGCTATATATTTGTTGTACCAGTTTTTTTATTTTTCTAATGATCTCCCAATATAATATCTGGGAAGATATTGAGTGCTCTACAGTGCGGCTGACTATCTCTAATGGATTTTTGGTAATCACTCTAGAATTCTGGGATTGTAACATATGATAAAGGTGCTGACAATGAATCAAAATTACACAAATAATGGCTTTTGGGACACCATAAAAGAAAGTATATTATAGAACTCCCCAACACACACACACACACACACACACGCACGCACGCACGCACGCACGTAGGCACGCACGCACACGTGCACACATGCACACGCAAACACACAAAATTCTCAAAATCAACATGCTCTGTTTTAGTTGCCATTGTGAGAAAAACTGTTTATCTTATTTCTTACTGCTTCATCTGTCATCTGAACTCATCTCTAGTTTCTGTTATCAAAAAAGGGATACCTTTCTGTTGACAATATAGAGATTTAAACTACCTGATATATGGAGGAAAGCTTTATGGCTGACAGACACATTTTAGCCAATAAATACCAATAAAATAGTGGTTTCACACATTTTCCAATTGTTTGAAGACAATGTATATTATAGACAAGGTACAAGTTAAGTCTATGCACTTACTTTGCAGTACATGTCAGTGCTCTTGTCCATATGGGTATCTATATATATTAGAAGTAATTATAAGCAGTTTATTACTAAGTAGCATATAGTAAAATTACGTTAGGCATTTTCAGAACATTACTAACAATAACACACACACTCACACACACATATATGTACATATATATGTTTTATATATATAATATATATATACATATATATGTTTTATATATATAATATATATATACATATATATGTTTTATATATATATATGACTATAATAATTTAACAATGCATGCCCATAAATGCTTAAATACTAATAGTTATTTATTATCAATGAGTATAATATTTTTAATAATTGAAATATATTTTTGAAATTTCCTTGATTTTTGTTTACAAATGGCTTTGAAACCTATCCAAAACAAACATTTTGGGAAAGCTATTAACACACACACACACACACACACACACACACACACACACGCACACACATATATATATATATATATATATATATATATATATATATATATATAAATGTAAAAGAAAAATAAATAACTAAAATAAAAATTTATTCATTCATTTAAATTTTCAGTATTTATATTTCATTTTCAGTACATTTATTAATATAATCTCATTTAGAACAGGTTAGGTTAATTAAGTCTAAATGTTATATTCATAAATCTGTAATAATACTAATATAATAACATAATAGTAAGACAAAATTCATCTCATCCTGAATTTGCTCCACTAATATTTGGAGTTTTCCTTATAGAAAATAAATCTTTTGGGATGGGTGCTTAGCATTTTCTTAGTTTCCTTAGTGAGAACATTGAATCTTCACCTCTTACCCTGCATCATGGGAATATGTCCAGTGTCATTTGGTCTAACACTGGTGATTTATCTAGTCTGGCATTATGTATTCTAAAAATACATTTTGAAGATCATTCTACCCACTGTGCTTATGAACACAACATAGTTTAGAATTTACAAAAAGGGTAGAGATTTATCTTAAGCAAGAGTATGCCAATTGCTTGTGACATTTATCCTCTAAAGCCAGATGGCAGTGGGATGGAATTTGGGTCTTCATTTTCCCTTCATATATTATTCAGAAACTAATTCAGTGTGTAAATGGTAAAACCAACAAGGCTCATGTCTTAAGTCTTTCTATGAAATAATGATTTCACATCTATTATAAACATGTTTAGTATATTATATTTAACACAGGAGACAGCAGTTGTTGGCGAGGATGTGGAGAAAGAGGAACACTCCTCCACTGCTGGTGGAATTGCAGGCTGGTACAACCACTCTGGAAAGCAGTCTGGCGGCTCCTCAGAAAACTGGGCATGACACTTCCGGAGGATCCGGCTATACCACTCCTGGGCATATACCCAGAGACTTTACCTGCATGCAATAAGGACACATGCTCCACTATATTCATAGCAGCCTTATTTATAATAGCCAGAAGCTGGAAAGAACCCAGATGTCCCTCAACGGAGGAATGGATTCAGAAGATGTGGTATATTTACACAATGGAATACTACTCTGCAATTAAAAACAATGAATTCACGAAATTCCTAGGCAAATGGTCAGAACTTGAAAATATCATCCTTAGTGAGGTAACCCAATCACAAAAGATCACACATGGTATGAAGTCACTGATAAGGGGATATTGACCCAGAATCTCAGAATACCCTAGACACAATCAGCATATCAATAGATTTCTAAAAAGATGGAAGGAGAGACCCCTGGTCCTGGAAAGACTGGATGTAGGGGAACGCCAGGACAGAGTAATGAGAGGGGGTTGAACGGAGAAAAGAGGGAGGGAAGGGGGCTTATGGGACTTTCGGGGAGGGAGGAAACGGGAAAGGGGAAGTGATTTGGAATGTAAATTAAAAAAATAAAATAAAATTAAATTAAAAAAAAAAGATTTCATCATTTTGAAATGGCTAATCATTAATGATCAGAAATAGCAAATAAGTGTGTGATACAGGAAATTTTTCATCCTATGTTATAAATAATTGATATTGCACTAAGAAGTTTGAGACCTGCTTATTTCCTCTCCATTTTCTTATGTCTTTTTTAAGAAGAAAAATAGCCTATAATATCTTAGCAGTTTGAGGCTTTAAGCAATGGTACGGCTTTAACTCTAGGAATGCTGATTTTGTATTAATATTGAGACCCAGGAGACACAGATAAACAAAAGTGTCTTGCCAGTGCAATTTTTTTAGAAAGTATTTATGTGAAAATGCATTTTTAGGTAGTGCCAAATATTATGTCATTATAAAATACTGATCCAATCTCTGCTTTTCAAAGACACACATTTAATAAAAGTATAATACTTCCTAATAATAAGAGATTTACAAACTTCCTATATAGTTCCAGTCATATGTTAGCATGTTTAAGGTTATTATTAATAAATATGTCTTATTTTATTCATACTTTAGGGTATATGGCTTTAAATGCTTTGTAGAAATCACACTTAAAGTTATGGAATCTAACATGAGCCCAGTTATTGGAGTGAATGCCTGAATTCACAAGTTATACCATTCAATCTTTCAGTGAACAAAACCCATGTCCATAAAAAAAAATTCACTTGTAGCATTTAGAGAGACAGAAGGCCACTGGGATGTAAAAGTCCCTTGAGGGACAAAGGAATGTTTTTTAAATTAATTCTCCTCCTGGTGGTCATTAGTTGCCTACAAAGTTCTGCTTCCCTGCCCTCTTATTCCACTACATCAGGGCATCTAGCCGTCACAGGACCAAGGGCCTCTCTTCCCACTGATGCCCAACAAGGCCATCCTTTGCTACATATACGACCAGAACCATAGGTCCCTCCATGTGTACTCTGGTTAGTGGTTTAAAACCCAGACACTATTATCGATGCCCACAAGTACTTGCTGACTGGAGTTGGATATAACTGTCACCTGGGAGGCTCTGCTAGTACATGACAAATACAAAGGGGGACACTCTCAGCCAGACATTGAACTGAGCACAGGGTCCCCAATGGGGGAGCTAGAGAAAGGACCCAAGGAGCTGAAGTGGTTTGCAGAGCCATAGGAGGAAAAAGGACATGAGCCACCAAGTACTCCCAGAGCTCCCAGGGACAAAAACAACAATCATATAGTATACCTGGTATTTCACATGGCTCCAGATACATAGGCAGCAGAGGATGGTCTTGTTGGACATCAAAGGGAGGAGAAACCCCTGGTCCTGTAAAGGTTGGATGCATCAGTGTAGGGGAATGCCAGGACTGGAAATTTGGAGGGGTTTGATTGGGGAAAAGGGGAGGGGAGATGGTTTATGGGACTTTCGTGGGGAGGACCAAGAAAAGGGAAATCATTTAAAATGTAAATAAAGAATATATCTAATAAAAAAAGAGAAAACTTAGGAGGCACTGAAGTCTGATTGGAAAACTATTCATTACCAACTTAATTAGTTTCACTATTGCAATATATAAAAATCCTGTGTTGATGACCAGCTCTGACAATGTTCAGCAACCCAAGAAGGGATTGTAGGTTTATTGCTTGTTCTCATTGCCTGGAATTCCATATGAACAAACAAGCTACTCAGCCATAACTTGCATGCTGAGGTCCTAAGTCATATCCTTGTAGGCTTCCTGATCTCTAAGAGACCCCTTGAGTCCTGATCAGTTGATTCTGTGGGTACTGTTCTCCTCTCCTCCTGGTATCCCTGATCTTTATGGTTCCTCTGATCACAAATGCCCCTCCTCTACAGGACTCTCTGCTGTCTGTCTAATGTTTGGCTGTGGAATTCAGTATCTGCTCCCAACCATTGCTAAATGAAGTCTCCCTTTTCTCTTTGATGATGATTCAGCTACATTTGATCTTGGAACACTCAGCTTGAAGGACAAAGAGTAGGAGAAAGATTTTGTGCTTGCATTGATATCTTAATACCTCCACCTGCGCCTTTGTCTGATTACAAGAGATGGCCAGTTCAAGATATCTGTCCCCTTTATTAGGAGTCTTTGATAAGCTTACTGTCATAGATCTCATTCAGTTTCTATTGCACTAGTTTCTTTCACTTAAACCCAGAAGTTCTTCTAATTCCATTTCTTTTTTTAAGTATTTTTCTCCCTTTTCTTTCTCCTGCCAATTGATCCTTCCTGTTGCCTACTGCATCATCCTACAATATCTTTTTTCTTTCCCTTCCCAGGGAGATCCTGGCATCTTCCCTTGAGCACTTCTTGTTACTTAGCCCATCTAGATCTGTTGTCCATAGCATGATTGTCTATTACTTTATATATGATATCCATTCATGAGTGTGTAGATACTGAATTTGTCTTCCTGGATCTGTGTTTTCTCGGGATGATATTTTCAGTTCTATTCATGAACATGCACATTTCATGAGGTCATGTTTTCCACAGCTGAGTAATACTCTATTGTCTAAACATATCATATTTTCCTTATCCATTCTTCTCTTGACAGACATCTAGTTTGTTCCAGTTTCTAGATATTATGACAAAACAGTCTATGAACACAGTTGATCAAGTGTCCAAGTAAGAGGATAGAGCATATTTTGGGTATATGCCTAGGTATGGTATAACTGGATCTTGAGGTAGAGTAAATTCCAATTTTCTGAGAAATAGCCATATTGACTTCCAAAATGACTGTACAAGTTTCCACTCCCACCAGCAGTGAAGGAATATTCCCTTTGCTCCACATTCTCACCAGCATGAGCTGTCACTTTTCTCTCAGCCAATCTGACATGTTTAAGATGGAATCTCAAAATCATTTTAATTTACATTTCCCTGATAACTAAGGATATCGATCATTTCTTTAGGTGTTTCTCAATCATTTGAAATTACTCTGTTGAGAGTTATCTTTGGATATGTACCCAATCCACAAACCTTAAATATAAGGAAGACCAAAGTGTGGATGCTTCAATCCTACATAAGAGAACAAAATAATCACAAAACGTAGATTAAAATTGTTAACTTCGCCGGGCAGTGGTGGCGCACGCCTTTAATCCTAGCACTTGGGAGGCAGAGGCAGGTGGATTTCTTAGTTCGAGACCAGCCTGGTCTACAAAGCGAGTTCCAGGACAGCCAGGGCTATACAGAGAAACCCTGTCTCGAAAAACCAAAAAAAAAAAAAAAAAAAAAATTGTTAACTTCATATGGAAAATAAAACAAAGAACAAAAAAACAAAAACAAACAACAACACAGCAAAAAATATTACCAGAAAAGAAAAACAACTTTGAACCATAAAAAATGGTGGAAGTATCATCATCTATGATTCCAAGTTGTACTATAGAACTCAAGAAATAAAACTCACATGGAATGACGTAAGGGAAAGACCTGGGAGGGAGAGAGGAGGGAAGGAGAAACAGGGGGGCAGAATCAAGTATTAGAAGTGACAGGAGAGAAATACGGAGGGTCAGGATGCAAAATAGAAATATGTAGCAGTGGGGAACTGGGATAGTTACGAGAAAGTCCCAAACTCAAGTCACCCAAGATCCAATTGGGATGACTTCAGCGAAATATGCAGCAAAGCTGAGAGAGAGCCTGTAGAGACCACTTTCCCCCAGTTGAAGAATGATGTCACCCACCCAAAAATTTTAACCCATAAATGTTCCTGTCCAAAGGAAAGACAGGAACAAAAAAATGCAACAGAGATTGAAGAAAAGGCTATCCAGAGATAGCCCCACTTAGGGATCCATCCCATCTGCAGATAACAAACCCCAATACTATTGCTATATCAAGAAGCACTTGCTGATAGGAGTCTAGTATGGCTGTTCCCTGAGAGGTTCTATGAGCACCTGGCCAATACAGAAGCAGATACTCACAGGGAACCATCACATTGAGCCTGGGGACTCCAATGGAACAGCTAGAGGGAGGACTGACAGAGGTGAAAGGGATTGCAACTCCATAGTAAGAGCAAAATCATCTAGCCAGATCAGCCAGAGCTCACAGAGAACTTCCACCATTCTCTTATTGTTCAAAATCATTTTTCTTTCCTGGGTTCTTTTGTTGTTGTTGATTTTGTTTTTGTTCTTTGTTTTTGTTCTATATGAAGTTAACAATGTCTTTTTAAGGTATGTAAAGAATTGCATTGGAATTTCAATGAGGATTTCTTAGAATCTGTTGAAGTTTTTTGATAGGATGGCTAATTTTACTAGCGTCATCCTACTAACTCACCATCCTTGTATTTATTCATTTTCTTTTGATTCATTTAGACCCATGTGTTAGAGATTATGAAATCGTGAGTTAGAAGAACCCTGGCTTTTTGAAAGTAGGCCAAGAGCATCTGTATTGAAATCTTTAGGAGCAAGAAATTAAATTTTATTTTATTAAGACACATATCCTTTGATTATTTACAATTAACTCTTTATAAATTGACCAAAATAAAATAGAGAAAAAGAAAAGATTTTTAGTTAATATGCAGGTAGAACCTGGAAGTCACTTGAGCCAACTAATATCTGATGTTTATCTTATTTTACAGTGTTTATTACCATAAAAATTATGCTCAAGAAAACTGTGAAAGATGGTGGTAGAGAAAAAGCCTGAGAAAATGAAAAAGGAATAAGCAAATACAAACAAAAAATTCACTTTTGTTGCTGTTAATAAATCCAATCTTTGACATGGCAGGCAATATTATGAGGAATTGGGAAGTAGCCATGTGTTTTTGAATGTTGAAATATTAAAAGGATAGTTTTATTTCATTTTCTATTTCTTCATGCATATTGTGTTTCATAGTTATGGCACAAAATTCTACAATATGATTTTTCTTTCACAAAAAAATAGTCTAACAATTGAAGATTTCTTTTGACTGTGAGGAAATCTAGCTACACAGCTTTGTTACCAGAACTGAATAAAAGAAAGGAATAATGGAGTAATATTCACATATTTATCATGAATACTATTTATACATTAGCCTTAAGAAATATAATTTTTTCCTAAGAAAATTAGAATTCATTATTTCATTTCTTTATGTGCTTAATGTAATTGTTTTGTTTGGTGAGGCTCAAAATATGAAACAACGAGTTCATGCTGTCAAGTCAAACAAGAAGGCTGCAGCATAACACAACAGACCGAATCATTTAAAATATTTAAAAGATTTTTTTCTCACCGTATGGGATGTGGAAATTCTAAGATTTTTAGGATAGAATCTTTTCTCCCAGTGTTAATAGTCTTTTCAGATTAGGCTGCTATCAATATAAAGTTGTTGAAATGTATTTATCTCTCAAAGCTCTGCTGCAAGACCTAGGCAAATATATTTAACAGAAATGATTCTGGGATTAAATTCAGATAACGATTTGAAAGGATTTTAAAGACATTATAAAATTAGTTATATAAATAAAAAGATTCTGAACAAATATTTTAAGTATAAATAGCTTAAATAAATATGAACAAATATTGTTTAAAGAGCCTGAGGACAGGACAGGCAGGCAAACTTTAGAAAGGAAGAGTATGAATGAAATCAGAATCAAGATTTTGTCGATTTCACATTAAGTTACAAACTATTACTTGAATTCTAAGTGAAAACTCTAATTACTGAATTTATATAGGCAAATGTTGCAATCTAGTTAAAGTTTTAAAAAGACCAACTCCTTAATAACTATGATGAAAGATGATGAGTGTAAAACTCAAAAGTAGAATCAGAGACTGGCTAGTTTTCTGTTAAAATAATTCAGCAAAGGGAAAACAATTTCTTACCTGGGTAGTAGGCAGGCATTTTCAACTCGCTTGGAGGTATAAGTGTTGAGGTTGCAGATATATTTTGAAGATAGTGCTCACAAAGGATTTACAAACTAACTTTATAGAGATAAATCAGCACCCAAGTACATGGTTGATTAAATTCATTATAGCATTGTCCCACCATCGCTCAAAATGATTTGATTTGTGTAGTTCCCAGACCCAGTCAGTAAACCAATATTCTGCAAAGTAAATATGTAACAATATTTATAAGGACTCATGATCATTTTAGAAATCACTATGATCTAGTAAAAAAGGAAAATTTAGAGATATGAAATGATTGACTTGTCACATATAATGCATATATGCTATAATTTTTCTTAAGGTATGCTAACAACCACAAAAAACATTTCTAATATGTTTATTTGGGCAAATAATTGTGTGATGTGTTCAGTTGCCTCAAAGTACCTTAAAATTGTATCAATCATTCTATGCTCATTTGTTATTTTTCTTACAAGAATCCTGCAGAAGCACCCATGGTGAGGTTTAGCAAGTTTTAGGATAAAAATCTCATTTCAGAGCGCCTTGTGGTTTGAAGTTAGACCAAGGCAGCTTCAAGGTTTCTTCTGATTAGAATCTTATCATTTTATGTGCTACTCATTCCTATTCTATTTATAATCTTAGATTTGGAGGTTTACTTCTGGTTGCAAATATGAAACTTGTCATTATTCCCAGATGAACATATGGTTCACTTGTGTGTGAAAATTATGATAACTATATGGGCATTGGTATTGTAAAACTTGCCATGTAGGACTCCTGAAAAATCACTGCCTAATTTTGCACTACTAATTCCATTGATGATGCCCAGTCCTGGATTAGAACAGTATACTGATACCAACTTCTGCCAAAGTACAGAGCTATAGGTCATAGTTTTATTTTATGATGCCTGTGTCAGTTCTGTGCCAAATACAGAACAATGCTACAAGCATTAAGCAAGTATCACTCAAATGTCCTCATACAGATAATAAAATACAATACTAAGACAATGATTCTGTGAGCCAGTGCTAAAGAGAAGGCTCCTTTAGCCATACTGGAGTGTTATATTCTATATTATTTGACAGGGGAGAATTTCCTGAACAGAACTCCAATAGCTTATGCTCTAAGATCAAGAATAGACAAATGGGACCTCATTAAATTACAAAGTTTTTGCAAGGCAAAAGACACTGTCAAAAAGACAAAGCAACCAACTAACTGGGAAATGATCTTTACCAACCTTACATCCGACAGAGGGCTAATATCCAAGATATACAAAGAACTCAAGAAGTTAAACTCCAGAGAGGCAAGTAACCCTATTAAAAAATGGGGTACAGAGCTACACAAAGAGTTCTCACCTGAAGAATATCTAATGGCTGAAAAGCACCTAAAGAGATGTTCATCATCCTTAGTCATTAGGGAAATGCAAATCAAAACAACCCTGAGATTCCATCTCACACCAGTCAGGATGGCTAAGATCAAAAACACAGGAGACAGCAGTTGTTGGCGAGGATGTGGAGAAAGAGGAACACTCCTCCACTGCTGGTGGAATTGCAAGCTGGTACAACCACTCTGGAAAGCAGTCTGGCGGTTCCTCAGAAAACTGGGCATGACACTCCCGGAGGATCCGGTTATACCACTCCTGGGCATATACCCAGAGACTTTACCTGCGTGCAATAAGGACACATGCTCCACTATGTTCATAGCAGCCTTATTTATAATAGCCAGAAGCTGGAAAGAACCCAGATGTCCCTCAACGGAGGAATGGATTCAGAAGATGTGGTATATCTACACAATGGAATACTACTGTGCAATTAAAAACAATGAATTCACGAAATTCCTAGGCAAATGGTCAGAACTTGAAAATATCATCCTTAGTGAGGTAACCCAATCACAAAAGAACACACATGGTATGCAGTCACTGATAAGGGGATATTGACCCAGAATCTCGGAATACCCTAGACACAATCCGCATATCAATAGATTTCTAAAAAGATGGAAGGAGAGACCCCTGGTCCTGGAAAGACTGGATGTAGGTGAACGCCAGGACAGAGTAAGGAGAGGGTGTTGAATGGAGAAAAGAGGGAGGGAAGGGGGCTTATGGGACTTTCGGGGAGGGAGGAAACGGGAAAGGGGAAGTGATTTGGAATGTAAATTAAAAAAATAAAATAAAAAAAATAAAGATTTCTTTTTTATTATTGTTAGTCATTCCATTCATTTACATCTCAAATGATATCTCACTTCCCGGTTACCCCCTTCACCAACCCCCCCATCCCATGTTATCCCACTTCCTGATTACCCTCCGCCACCCCCATCTCACATTTGCCCTCTCCCCTCCCTTTTGCCTGTATAATGGTGTTCCCCCACCAACCTACACTCTCCTGCACCATCGCTCCATCATCCCATTACTCTGGGACATCAAATCTCCCCAGGACCAAGGGCCTCTCCTCCCATTGCTGTTGGACAACACCATCTTCTGCTACATGTGTATCTGGAGCCATGAATCCCTCTAGGTACACTTCTTGGTTGGTGGTCTCGTCTCTGGGAGAACTGGGTAGTCAGGTAAGCCTAAGTTGTTATTTAAATGGGATTGCAATACACCTCTGCTCCTCCAGTCCTTCTGCCTGCAGACAACTTGATAAAGATCATAATCTTGGACAATGCTACAGAAAGTACAATTTTTTTATAAGAAGGGATTCCATGGAGCACCAGAAGGCATGGAGAAGCCTAGGGATGAAGCGGGTGCTGTGTACACTGTGTCACACATTCTGAAATAATGCATGGTTGTTTGAAAAGAACAGGCACGTGCCTGTCAGATCACATTATTAAGTATAACTTAACATTTATATCAAGGGCTATATAAATTTTCCTACCTATTATGAAAAAGTCTCAAGAGTGAAAGAGTTAAGACAGTATAAGAAGAATGACATTATGCAATAAAATTGCACTAAAATGACTACTTCAATATGAAAAGTTTGTACTATTCACAATTTTTCTCTATAATACTTTGTTAGATAGACTATGTAAAAGGTTACAGAATATATACTCCACCCAATAAACTCTAAACCATGATAACTTCCAGATACCAGCATATCTGAGGTAAATTTTATTGTAATGCAATGCTATAAATGGGTATTATGTACTTCCAAACCTATCTTTTCTAAAAATAATCAAATGGTTTTCCTTGCTCAACATGAATAAATATAATTTGTTGAAGATAATATTGCTGTTGTTGTTAAGATGGGGATCATATCTCTCCTGTGTTAATATTCATTTCAGTAAAAAGAAAATATTAGTTTTTTTTAAATTAGCAGTTTTATGTATTCATTTTTTATTTTTTTATTTTCTATATTTTTATTTACATTCTCAATGATTTCCTCTTTCCCAGTTCCCCCCTCCCCTAAAGTCCCATAAGCCTTTTTCCCTCCCTCTTTTCTCCAGTCAACCCCCTCCCGCTTCTTTGTCCTGGTATTCTCCTACACTGCTTATGTATTCTTTTAAACCCATACCTTTGACAGTTTAATAGATAGATAGATAGATAGATAGATAGATAGATAGATAGATAGATAGATAGATGATAGATAGATAGATATCAATTGTAACAGACACAAAATGTATGAGATTACAGTAGAAATGTTTGGTCTGCTGACAAAGATTATAAATAAACTTACAATGCTCTAATACATTTGAACTAGAATAATTTTGGTCTAATTAAGTAAAGAGTGGACAAATTAAGCTACCAAAGGAAAAATGATTTAGAATTAAATAGAATCATCATCTCTGGCCATAGTATCATCTAAATTGGTTCCCAATTCTTACACTTTTATCACTTAATATAGACACAATTATAACTTTTTATTACAAGGAATTATTCAGTGAATTAACGCACAATAAATTCAGTGAATTAATTAAACAAAGCAGTGTTTAGTTAGTTCACATTAGTGATTAGAATTATTTGAAGGATACTATGTTTTTAAAATAGATTATTAATCTGTAAATACTAAAAGATTTATGAAATTTGATTATATATATTTAAATGCCTATTTAAGAAGAAAGATGTAAAAATAAAACAAATTATTTCATGTCTGGAGTTCTTATGGTGTGCAAAAGACAAAACACAATCCATGACCTCTGTAAAATCAAGTCAAAAGCTAAAGCAATTTTGTCATCTCTTATTTCAATTTCTTTAACTTTAATTGATCTTCACAATGCTGAGACAGCAGAAAATTGTGAAACTTCTATTAGTCAAGAAAATATTTGGCAGTGAATGCAAATCATGTGGGATTTCCATTTTGCTAATGTGTTTTGGCTCTTAAAACACCTCTAACAGCGCCAATTTCTATTCTCCATCTTATGTCTTTGGTTTTACCTCCTAAAATTTTGATCAAAATAATTCTTTTAAAATAAAGAGGCTTTGCCATTAGTTTTGGACAGCTCCATCTTTTGACAGTGTGTTTGGTAATTATTTAATTGGAAACTAAATATGACCATTTTGAGCTTATATTGCTTATCGTAATGTGAACACAGCTATGTTTAACATTTATTCATTACATGTCTGTCATGTATCTATAGTTACATAGTACAAATTAGGAAGCTTATAATTTTGTTTGATGCAGTACCAATATCAATAATATAATACAAACAATGATTATTATTGTAGAATTACATAAGAATTTTCTCTTCACATGTGTTCTACTGAAATCATTATTTTAAAATGCAATATTATGTGTCTCTCAGCTAGGGTTGTAGTTTTTAGTAATTATATAAGTATTTGTAATTTCTAGACATTATATCAAAATTAAATTATGTAGCTACAAACAAATATGTGTCCTGTTGAGATAAAATAGATATAACATAATAAATAAGTTTTAGAAATAAATATTATTACTAGAAAGCAAAATTACAGAGGGGGAATGAATAAAACACAACCCCTGAAAGAACAGGGAAAGCATCAGTCATGTAGAGATACAAAAATAAGTGTATAAGGTGGCCAATGACAAGGTGAGGCAAATCCAGAGTACACAAGCTTGGTTTCTGTCAGTCACTTCAGGTTGCTCTCACACAATTGTAACTCCAATTGCAAAGAGACAACATTGCTTTCTGCTCTCCACTGCATCTTCGCACATGCTGTATATATACAGGCATGCCAGGTATGCACTCATGCATGTATACAAGTGTGTGTTTATGTGTGTTTGTGTGCACATGTGCACTTATACATACACAATTGAAATTAAGTAAATATATTTTACACTCAATCTTAGCCAAAAGGCCGAGAAGCAGTAAATATATTTTAAAGTAATAAAGTAAGTTAACAAATTAAGAAATGAAACTTATTGAGAAAACAGAGTACTGACTTTTCTTGATGTACATGTTTGTAACTTTTTATGATATTGTCAGGTCACCTAAGAGTATCCATGTACATCTAGGCTCATGTTCGATGATAAATAAGACAGTCTGTTACACAAATACATACTTCACCAAAATCCCGATCTCATCATCATTTTCTGTTTTCCAGGATGAATTCATACTAATTGTATGCTGTTCAACTGTGGTTTTACATATTTACTCTCAGCAGCTTACTTGCTCAAATACATTTATTTTCCTGCAAATGAGTCCTTCAGCTCTTCAATAGATGTTCTTTCAATATTTAATATGGTGGTATATATGCAGCTTCAGTTTTATCCTAAATGAAATGTTTATTTGAGATATTTCATTTTAAAGTGTTTTCATTTTCTCCTCATTTTGGTTGGAAAAGCAATCATGCTTTCCTCTGGTGTCATTGCTCTGGTTAGTAGTCAAGTAATCCGAAAAGGTGAAAAAACAAAATGAAGCCAACATTCAATTTTTCAAAAAAATTGTAGCCTTCATTCTCAAAATAGATTTTCTGCATACAAAAAATGTTTCTAAGTAATCTCTCCAGCTGCCAACCCAGTGCACTTGTTTGTTCATTCGTAACAGACACAGAAATTGCAGTGAATGAAGCTGAAGTATGAGAAAATAATTGACTTAACAACTACGGCGATGGCCGTATGCATTTTTAATTTTGTGCATTAGGACATGGAACAAAGGTCATTTTATTAAAAGTAAAGAGTGTGTGCATACTTCTAATAAAATATTTGCATGATGGAAATTAATTATACCACTGTTTAAGATGGCATGTAAAATTTTTGAAGTGTCTATATAAAAAGTGGGAGCCTGATATAACTGTCTCTTGAGAGATTCTGCCAGTACCTGACAAATACAGAGGTGGGTGCTTTCAGCCAACCACTGGACTAAGCACAAGGTCCCCAATGGAGGAGCTAGAGAAAGGACCCAAGAAGCTGAAGGAGCTTGCAAACCCATAGGAGGAACAAGAATATGAACCAACTGTATCCCAGAACTCCCAGTAACTAAACCATCAATCAAAGAGTATACATAGTGGGACCCATGACTCCAGTTGCATATGTAGCAGAGAATGGCCTTGTTGGACAACAAAGGGAGGAGAGACCTTTGGTCCTGAGAAGGCTTGGTTGTCCAATATAGGGAAATATCAGGACAGGGAAGTGGGAGTGGGTGGATTGGAGAGCAGGGTAGGGGAAGATGGGATAGGGTGTTTTTGGAGGCGAAACCAGGAAAGGAGGTAACATTTGAAATGTAAATGAAGAAAATATCCAATAAAAAACTGGACCATATCATTTATTTACCTACCCATGGAAAATGTTTGAAATTTATCTTGTTTCCTTTGATTTCCAATGTTTACATCATAAGAACAATTCCTTTACCCTGTTTCCCCCTAATTAATGAAAGAACTGAATTCTCTTTCCTATTTTTCCTTATTTATTTATTTATTTGTTATCACATCTATGGGAGTATACCTCTAAATTCACTTTAAAGAATTAATGAAACCTCAAAAAATAAAACCTAAGTTACTGCCCCCAATGTTTTTAAAATTGAAGGGATGTTGATTTCTTAGTATTTAAAATATATTATGGTCAGTTAAATTTTGAAAGTGAGACAAATGGTAAATCCATATTTTTAAATACAAATACAGTATTAATTCTTTGAAAATTTATACAATGCAGTTTGCTCATATTCATGCCTTGTTTGTTCTGCTGTTCTTTTAAAAGAACTATTAATGATCCATTATCTAAAATTAGTAATTCGTATATACTAATGGATGACTGGACACTGACTGGAGTGTTTTCAATCTACCCAAAACCACATTCTTAAATAAAATTGATGTTTCCTCACCAAGAAGCCATCAAGTATGTGTAGCTTCTCAGTGACCATGGATACTCTTGAACCTTTTCCTACTCCATGTTAAAATATTGAATATCTTGTCTGTGTGCTGATCTTGGGTAGATAATAATAGATGCTGTGAGTTCATGGATCAGTAATGTCCAAAGGATGCTGTTTGGTTCTGATCCTCCTCCCACCTCTGACCATTACCATCTTTCAGCTCCTATTCCACTATGGTCTGATCATTGGAAAGTGGTGTGTAATAGATGTTATATCTAATCACTGAATACTCCACAGTCTTAAAGGAGAGAGATTCATAGAACCTAGGTAATATTAACAGGAAGAAGGAATAATGGGGAGGAAGGTAGAATGACAGGGAAGGAGAGGGTTGTGGGATGGAAATAACTAAAAAAAATTTTGAAATAGCCATATGGAAATCCTAATATTTGACAATATAAGCTATAGATAGATAGATAGATAGATAGATAGATAGATAGATAGATAGATAGATAGATAGATAGTTACAGAGATAGACATAGTTATGTAGATATAATTATATATATATTTTGTTATATATGTTGGCTGATATATATATATATATATATATATATATATATATATATATATATATATATATATTCTTAAATGTATTTGTATAGTATGTATATTATGTGTA
The DNA here is from genome assembly GCA_036184795.1 of Tokudaia tokunoshimensis. NCBI lineage: Eukaryota > Metazoa > Chordata > Mammalia > Rodentia > Muridae > Tokudaia > Tokudaia tokunoshimensis. Next base: position 15,584,426 of record BTHU01000011.1, read on the forward strand.
TTCACATAAAAGTTTATACTTGGGGTTCCTGTCTGGATACAATAACACTGATGGAGCAATACAGATAATAACCAACCCACAAAACTTTCAACCAAAATGTTATCATGTCTGAAAGTAATACAGACATAGGGGAAGAAGAGACCAAGGGAATTAGACCCATCCCATGGGCAAGCACCAATCCTAAACACGATTAATGAGACTATTATGCTTACAGACAGCAACATGTTTTATTCTAACAAGGAGGTATCAAGAGACATGAGGCTCTACCCAGGAGGTGACTTAGACAGATGCAGATACCCAAAGGAAAACAGTGGTTGTAGCTTGGAGACTCTTACTCAAGAAAAAGAGGAAGGATTTGGGCACTGAAGGGCATAGGTACTCCACAGGTAGACCAATAGAGTCGACTAACCTAAGATTCTCAGAGTCTGTACCACCAGAAAAAAATTCACAGGAAGGACCTAGGCCTCCCTGCTCATATGTAACAGATGTGCAGTTCGACCTTCATGTGGATCCTGAACAACTGGAATTGGGGCTATCCCAAAAGCTGTTGTTTATACATTGCATATGTTCTACTGGCTGGGCTGCCTTGTCTGGTCTCGTTGGAAGAGGAAGCTCCTAACCTTACAGAGACATGAAGTGCCAGGGTGTGGGTCTCACCTACCCAGAGGAGAAAGGGAGGGGAAAGGCAGGAAGTATTATGGGAGGAGTTGACCAGGAAAGGCTTGGTGAGCAGGATGTAAAGTGAATAAGTAAGAAAAAAAGTTAAATTCAATAAAAAAGTTTATATATAAGTATTTTGTTCATCTCAGAAAAAACTTTCAGTTATCAGATAAGAAACATATATATATATATATATATATATATATATATATATATATATATATATATATATATGATATCTTCCATTTAGTTATTGATCAGATGTTTGTCCTTCATGACCAAAGCAATGTAGGCTATTGGTTTTACTCTTAGATGTCCACTAGAGCATGCTGATGAAACCACAATACTGAAAACAGAACACATATATGTCAGAAGACATGGAGAAACTGAATTAGAAATTTTTTCCTTCTGGCTAGCTCTCATAATTCTGGATTGTGCTATGTAGGATACTGTTTAAAAAAAGGCAATGTTTTTCCCAGTTTTGAACCCTGTGAATTACAGTAATGTCCATTATGGGAATATAGGCCTCTATTTACAATGATAGTACAAATGTCCTGAGATGAACCAACTGATGTTTTGTTCTATTTAAGGCCTATAAAACAAAAGAAAAGGGATCCCTTATAGTAAAAAGTTGATCAAATTACTCATGATTTAGGATATCACAGACCCCAGGTGTTAACTTGCTACTCTCAATTTGCTAATTGGACATAATATCAAACTGCCATTAAAATTCTCATCTTTCTATTTGTAAATTAGACCCCTTCAGCTATCATAAGAATTTTCTATTTTATTTTTTACTTTTTGCCTCTTTTATGTTATTTAAATTTTATTTTTATTAGATAATTTATTTATTTGCATTTCAAATGTTATACCCTTCTCTGGTTTCCCCTCTGAAAACCACCTATTTCATCCCCACTCCTCCTGATCCCTATCCTACTCACTACTGGTTCCCTGTTCTGGCGTTCCCTACACTAGGGCATCAGGCCTTCACATGACCAGTGCCTCTCCTCTTATTCATGTCTGACAAAGTTATCCCTGCTACATATGCACCTGGAGCCATGGGTCCCTCCATGTTTACTCTTTGTTGGTGGTTTAGTTCCTGGGAGCTATGGCGGTACTGGTTGATCCATATTATTGTTCCTTTTATAGGACTGCAAATCTCTTCAGATACTTGGGTCCTTTCTCTAGCTCCTACAGAAAGGAACATGTACTCAGTCTAGTGGTTGGCTGAGAGCATCCCCCATTGTATTTGTCAGGCACTGGCAGAGCCTCTCAGGAGACAGTTATATCAGGCTCCTGTCAGCAAGAACTTATTGGCATCTCTAATAGTGTCTGGGTTTGTAACTGCATATGGGATGGATCCCCAGGTGGGGCAGTCTCTGGATGGCCTTTCCTTCAGTCTCTGCTCTACACTTTGTATCTGTATATCATCCCATGGGTATTTTGTTCCCCCTTCTAAGAAGGATCAAAGTATCCACACTTTGGTCCTCCTTCTTCTTGAGCTTCATGTGGTCAGTGAATTATATCTTGGGTATTCCGTGCTTCTGAGCTAATAATCCCTTATCAGTGACTGCATACCATGTGTGTTCTTCTGTGATTGGGTTACCTTACTCAGGATGATATTTTCTAGCTTCATCCATTTGTCTAAGAATTTCATGATTCCATTGTTTTTAATAGCTGAGTAGTACTCTGTTCTGTAAATGTACTGCATTATCTGTTTCCATTCCTTTGTTGAAGGACATCTGGGTGCTTTCCAGCTTCTGGCTATTATAAATAAGGCTGCTAGAGCTTGTGTCCTTATTACATATTGGAAAATATTCTGGGTATATGCCCAGAGTGGTATAGTTATATCCTCCAGTAGTACTATGTCCAATTTTCTGAGGAAATGCCAAATTGATTTCCAGAGTGGTTATACCAGCTTGCAATTCCACCATCAATGGAAGTGTGTCTCTGTTTCTCCACATCCTTGCCAGCATCTGCTGACACCTGTGTTATTTTATCTTAGGCATTCTGACTGATGTGTGGTGGAATCTAAGGGTTGTTTTGATTTGCATTTCCCTGATAACTAAGAATGTTGAACATTTCTTTGTGTGCTTCTCAACCATTCAGTATTCCTCAGTTGAGAATTCTTTGTTTACATCTGTACCCCATTTTTAATAGGGTTATTTGATTTTCTGGAGTCTAACTTCTTGAGTTTTTTGTATATACTGTAAATTAATTAATTCACTATCACACATAGGATTGGTAAAGATCTATTCCCAATATGTTGGCAGACATTTTGTCCTATTGACAGTGCACTTTGCCTTACAGAAGCTTTTCAATTTTCTGATATCCAATTTGTCAATTCTTGATCTTAGAGAATAAGCTGTTGGTGTTCTGTTCAGGAAATTTCCCCCTGTGCCTATGTGCTCAAGGCTCTTTCCCACTTTCTTTTCCATTACTTACAGTGTATCTAGTTTTATGTGAAGGAACTTGATCCACTTGGCCTTGAATTTGTGCAAAGACATAAGATTGGATTGATTTGCGTTCTTCTATATGCTGATTGCCAGTTGAACCAACACCATTTGTTGAAAATGCTGTCTTTTTTTCATTGGATGATTTTAGCTCCTTTGTCAAAGATCAAGTGGCCATAGGTGTGTTGGTTCATTTCTGGGGCTTCAGTTCTATTCCACTTAATCTACCTGCCTATCACTGTATCAATACTGTGCAGTTTTTATCATCATTTCCCTGTAGAACAGCTTAGGGTCAGGGATGATGATTCCCCCAGAAGTTATTGCATTTTTGTTTCTGTGAAGGCTCGATGTCCCAGAGTAGGGAAATGCTAGGGGTAGTGAGGAAAGAGTGGGTGTGTGGGTGGAGAAGCACCCACATAGAAGCAGCAAGAGGGGGAATAGAATAAGGGGTTTGTAGAGGGGAAACCAGGAAGGGGAATGACATTTGAAAAGTAAATAAATTAAATAACCAATAAAAATGAAATTTAAATAAAAATAGATAATATTTTACAGGTGTGTGACTCCCTGTAAAAAGTTGTTTCTTAGTTGTTGATTGAGTTTCTTTCATTGGCTTCTGGGATAGATTAGGAGAAGGGAGACTGCAGAGGAATTTTAATCAAATAACGTGGCTACTCTGGCATGGGTCACAATCAAAGACCTAGATCTCTATGATCAGGCTGGAATACAGATATGCCCTTAGTATTCACCATTAATCCCTCTGACTGGAATATAGAACCAATCTGTTTTTTTTTTAATTTTATTTTCTAAGTTTTTTTTTTATTTACATTCAAAATCATTTCACCTTTCCCGTTTCCTCCCTCCCTGAAAGTCCCATAAGCCCCCTTCCCTCCCTCTGTTCCCCATTCAACCCCCTCTCGATTCTCTGTCCTGGCATTCCTCTATATCCAGTCTTTCCAGGACCAGGGGTTTCTCCTTTCATCTTCTTGGAAATCTATTGATATGCGAATTGTGTCTAGGGTATTCTGAGATTCTGGATTAATATCCCCTTATCAGTGACTGCATACCATGTGTGTTCTTTTTATCCAATGTATACAAAGAATTCAAGAAGTTAAACTCCAGAGAGACAAGTAACCCTATTAAAAAATGGGGTACAGAGCTAAACAAAGAGTTCTTACCTGAAGAATATCTAATGGCTGAGAAGCACCTAAAGAGATGTTCATCATCCTTAGTCATTAGGGAAATGCAAATCAAAACAACCCTGAATTTCCATCTCACACCAGTCAGAATGGCTAAGATCAAAAACACAAGAGACAGCAGTTGTTGGCGAGGATGTGGAGAAAGAGGAATACTCCTCCACTGCTGGTGGAATTGCAAGCTGGTACAACCACTCTGGAAAGCAGTCTGGCGGTTCCTCAGAAAACTGGGCATGACACCCCCAGAGGATCCGGCTATACCACTCCTGGGCATATACCCAGAGGCTTTACCTGCATGCAATAAGGACACATGCTCCCCTATGTTCTTAGCAGTCTTATTTATAATAGCCAGAAGCTGGAAAGAACCCAGATGTCCCTCAACGGAGGAATGGATTCAGAAGATGTAGTATATTTACACAATGGAATACTACTCTGCAATTTAAAACAATGAATTCACAAAATTCCTAGAACCATTCTTAATACACACCTTTAATTCCAAACAATGACTTCTAATTCAGGGGCAGACAAAGTGAGGAATCATAGAAAGTCTTGATAGGATGAGTCAGAGATAAGATATAACCAGAACTTGCCAAAAAAAAAATAAAGAAAAGAAAATAAAAAAAAAGAAAAGAAAGGGGAAAGATAAATAGCAGGAAAGAAAGGCTACTTAAGAGCAGTAGGGAGAAAATAGTGGAGTTCAGCTGAGTTAGGTATAGTTCAGTTGAATTCACCTCACTTCATTTCTGTTCTATTTATACAATTAGTGCAGTCAGGAAAGATATGTTCATGGAATTTAGAGGCAGTTTTTCCAGACAGAATAACTCAGTCAGAAGCAGAGAGTTAGAATGAGCAATTCAAAAATTCATCTGGAATAAAAGAAAACCAAGGATAACTAAAACTATTCTCAAGAGTAAAAGAACTTCTGGGGGAATCAGTATCCCATACCTCAAGCTGTACTACAGAACAATAGTGTTAAAAACTGCATGGTATTGGTATAGTGACAGGCATGTAGATCAATGGAACAGATTTGAAGACCCAGAAATGAATCCACACTCCTATGCTCACTTGATCTTTGACAAAGGAGCTAAAACCATCCAGTGGAAAAATGATAGCATTTTCAATAAATTGTGCTGGTTCAACTGGAGGTCAACATGCAGAAGAATGCAAATTGATTCATTCTTTTCTCCTTGCACTAAGCTCAATTCCAAGAGGATCAAGGACCTCCACATAAAACCAGACACACTGAAACTAATAGAAAGGAAACTAGGGAAGAACCTTGAACATATGGGCACAGGGGAAAACTTACTGAACAGAACACCAATAATTTATGCTCTAAGATCAAGAATTGACAAACGGGACCTCATAAAATTACAAAGTTTCTGTAAGGTAAAGGACACTGTCAAAAGGACAAAGCAGCAATCAACCAACTGGGAAATGCTCTTTACCAACCCTACATCTGACAGAGGGCTAATATCCAATATATACAAAGAACTCAAGAAGTTAGACTCCAGAGAGCCAAATAAACCTATTAAAAAATGGGGTACACAGCTAAACAAAGAGTTCTCACCTGAAGATATCTAACGGCTGAGAAGCATTTAAAGAAATGTATCAACATCCTTAGTCATTAGGGAAATGCAAATCAAAACAACCCTGAGTTTCCACCTCACACCAGTCAGAATGGCTAAGATCAAAACCACAGGAGACAGCAGGTGTTGGCGAGGATGTGGAGAAAGAGGAATACTCCTCCACTGCTGGTGGAATTGCAAGCTGGTACAACCACTCTGGAAAGCAGTCTGGCGGTTCCTCAGAAAACTGGGCATGACACTCCCGGAGGATCCTGTTATACCACTCCTGGGCATATACCCAGAGGCTTTACCTGCATGCAATAAGGACATATGCTCCACTATGTTCATAGCAGCCTTATTTATAATAGCCAGAAGCTGGAAAGAACCCAGATGTCCCTCAACGGAGGAATGAATTCAGAAGATGTGGTATATTTACACAATGGAATACTACTCTGCAATTAAAAACAATGAATTCACGAAATTCCTAGGCAAATGGTCAGAACTTGAAAATATCATCCTTAGTGAGGTAACCCAATCACAGAAGAACACACATGGTATGCAGTCACTGATAAGGGGATATTAACCCAGAATCTCGCAATACCCAAGACACAATTCACATATCAATAGAGTCCAAGAAAATGGGAGGAGAGACCCTTGGTCCTGGAAAGACTGGATGTAGGGAAATACCAGGACAGAGAAGCGAGAGGGGGTTGAATGGGGAACAGAGGGAGGGAAGGGTGCTTATGGGACTTTCAGGGAGGGAGGAATCGGGAAAGGGGAAATCATTTGGAATGTAAATTAAAAAAATAGAAAATAATAAAAAAAGGACAAGATGGCAAACAATGAAACAAAAATCATATTTCACAGGTGGACTTGGGTCAAGTAGGTTTGGGAACTAGGTCAATCAGGAAGATGAGAGGAAGGAAGAAAATAATGCTAAAAGGGAATGGAATTGGGACACATTTCAGGGTCAGGTGGAAACCTACTGCAGGGTAAACTCCGTGGAATGTATGAAAGTAACCCCACTAAACACTCCTAGTAATGTGGGACAAGAGGGCCTGATCTGGCCATCTTCTGTAACCTGGAAAGATGTCAATAGGATGGATTGAGACACCAGCCCAGCCACAAAAACTTAGATCTACAATATGTCCTTCCTGCAGAGTGTTCTTGGACATTAGCCTAGAAGAATAGTTATCAGTAAGACCAGAGATATTACATCCAGCAACTGATGGGACCAGATGTAGTATACCACAGTCAAATATTAGGTGCAGCTCAGGGATTCCTTCAGAATAAGGGGAGGAAAGATATGCAGAACAGAGGAATAAGGGATGCATCAAAACTACATGGCCCACAGAATCCACTGACCAAGACTCATAGGAACTGCAGAGATTAGGGGGCATTTGGGGTCTGACCTAGGTCTTCAACATACATGTTAGCACTGAGTAACTTGCTTTTCTTGTGGGAAACCTAACAGTGGAAGCAAGGGCTGCCTCTGACTCTTTTGCCTCTTTCAGTCTTGGTGATATGCTCCTGGTCTTATTGTAGCTTACTCTGATGGTTTGATTGATGGCACTGTGAGACCTGGTCTTTTCTGAGAGGAGGAGAAACTGTGGTATGGATGTACTATAATAGGATGTAATATAATAATAAGAGAAAATTAAAAACAGTAAAGCATTATTCCTAAAAATAAAACAAATGGAGTCTATAGTTTACATTTTTTACATTTATAAGTGTTAGTAATAATTAGACTTAATGATGACTGGGATTAGAAAATAATTCTCTGTGGTGTGTGTGTGTGTATGTGTGTGTGTGTGTGTGTGTGTCTGTCTGTCTGTCTGTCTTCCTTGTTCTCCTTCTTTCTTCTGTAATCCTATAAAAACAGATTCTTCTAATAGCCCTATGGAAGAAACTATATTCCATATTTTTTAAAGTGATCTCATGGATTTCCTTTTTTCCAATTTAACTTGCTGTGATTACAGTGGTTGATTTTGTTTGTTGGTTTGCTTTGTTTTGTTGAGTTTGTTTGGGGTTTTTTGTTTGTTTGTTTTCTTTCCTGAAGGTGGCAGCGCTATTCAGTTCTTCTGGAACAAGTGATTAAAAATGACATTTATGGCCTATGCAAAGCAAAATTCTTTAGAAATTATTGATTCTCATACTACTTGACTCTGAAATTTTTCTGAAGATTTGAAAAGAAAATTAACACATGCCATGAATATATTAGTAATTACCGTGATAGGGATATGCCAGGCACAATTCTTGTATATTCACAATAAACAAAGGTGGAAAACATAATTATGACAATACTTTCTTAGAGAGGCTTAGTTTGATGTATGTAGTTTAAAGTAGATTTACTCATAAATGTGGCCAGACAATGACAAAATATCAGCAGTATACACACCTTATTTAAAAGCGGAAAATTAGAAATCTCATTTTGAAATATGTAAACAGTTAAGGACCTCTCTCAAGTTTGATTATACAAGTTTAAATTTACATTTATAGCCAACTGTACTAATGTCATAATCCTTAGAAGGAAACATTTAAAATCATCTCAGTATTCATGAAGACTCATTCAAGATAGATGAAATATCATGAATTTTCTTCAGCAGCAACACCATTTCAAATGCAGGGTAGAAAATACTGATTTAGATCACGATTTATTATGCTTATGCCATCACTTTCAAATAATTTTTTGGCTATGTTTGTGTGGAACAACATCGATTATGTTCTGGTATTAATATAAATATAAGCATCTCTTTTAATACATCTCTTATATATAAAATGTCTACTTACTTACAGAGACTTCAACCCTAAAATTCATAACATTGAGGTACATATAACTTTTGAGAATATTCCTCAAGCATATAGAATCATTTGTAATGGCCAAAGGAAGATCATTTAAATGAATAAAGTTTTATAACATATCATCTTCTGTATATCCAGTTACATTAATCTTTTCTAAAAACGAACTGGTTTAAATTTTATTTGCTTAGAATGATGCAGCCAAGAAATTATCTTTTCTAGTATAGTGGGTCAATTTTTGTATAACCTACTATAAATTCTACTTGATTGTTCAAATATGCATTAACCCAGCTGAGAATGACCAGGTTCTCTTGCGTAAACATATGACAAAATATAACAATATATGGATTTTAGACTCAAATAAGTCAATATCTAAAATATCTTGTACCTGGTCATTTACCTTGTAATGACAAAGTAATTACAAAAACTCACTTCAGGTTATAGGAAAATTCAATTTGTCTCATGATAAAAAATTAGTAGAAAAATGAATGAACATATTCTATGATGGTACCTGAGTGAATGACTTTGAAAATGCATGTGGTTTTTACATTTTACAAAGATCTTATTATTTGTGTCTATCAATTTGAACAGTACAAGAAAATATAAGCAGGCAGATTCCTCTATAGTACAAAGTATGGATCTATAATTTCTGCTTTGTTTTATATACAGTACTTATTATCTTCAATGATTTTTGTTATATTATTAAATTTCTATAGGTATTAAAGTCTTACATTGAAAATGTAGCAAGTTTATAATTTGGTACTTCAATTTTATCTTGGATTCTGTGCACACACCCCAGGAGAGAGTGATCTCCCAGCAGTGCTTCCACTTCTGAGTGTGGAGGTGAGATCTCCACTTTCTCTTCAATATCTGTCTGGAGAGGAACAGCTAGGAGCACACAGGGTATAGGGCCAATGAAGTAGCTGGGACAGGATCCTTTCAATCACTCTCTGTACCCGGAGCCAAGCAACTCCACAGCCATCTGCACACATACCATGACAGAAGACAGTTGGTCTCCCAGGAGTACAGACACAGGCTTACAGACCCACAAGAGGGACAAGCTCTAGCCAGAGACAGCAAGACCAACTAACACCAGAGATAACCAGATGGCAAAATGCAAGTGCCAGAAAACTACCAAAAGAAACCAAGGCTACTTTACAACCCAGTTCTTCCACCACAGCAAGTCCTGGATATGCAATACACCAGAAAACCAAGAGTTGGATTTAAAATAACATCTCATGATGATGATAGAGGATTTAAGAAGAACATAAATAACTCCCTTAGAGAAATACAGGAGAACACTGGTAAATAGGAAGAAACCCTTAAAGAATTACAGGAAAATACAACCAAACAGGTGAAGGAACTAAAAACCATCGAGGATCTAAAATTGGAAGATGAAACATTAAATAAATCATAAAAGGAGACAATAGGAGATAAAAAACAACTAGGAAAGACAGCACAGTCATAGATGCAAGGATCAACAACAGAATATAAGAGATAGAAGAGAGAATCTCAGCTGCAGAAGATACCATAGAAAATATTGACATAATAGTCAAAGAAAATGGAAAATGCAAAAAGCTCCTGACCCAAAACATCCAGGAAATCCAGGACAAAAATAGACGGCTAAACCTAAGGATAATAAGGATAGAAGAGAGCTAAGACTCTCAACTTAAAGGACCAGTAAATATCTTCAGCAAGATTATGGAAGAAAACTTCCATAACCTAAAGAAAGAGATACCCATGGACATACAAGAACCCTACAGAACTCCAAATAGATTGGACCAGAAAAGAAATTCCTCCTATCACGTAGTGATCAAAACACAAAATGCACAAAACAAAGAAATGATACTAAAAGCAGTAAAGGAAATAGGTAAAGTAACATATAAGGAAATACCTATCAGAATTACACCAAACTTCACACTTGAGAGACTATGAAAGTTAGAAAATCCTGGGTAAATATCATACAGACCCTAAAAGAACACAAATGCCAGTCCAGGCTGCTATACCCAGTCAAGCTCTTAATTACCATAGATGAAGAAACCAAGATATTCCATGACAAAACCAAATATACACAATATCTTTCCACAAATCCAGCCCTTCAAAGGATAATAAATGGAAAACCACAAAACAAGGAGGGAAAATACAGCCAAGAAAAAGCAAGAAAGTAATCTTCCATTAACAAACCAATAAGAAGACAGCCACATAAACATAACTCCTCCTTTTACAACAATAATACCAGGAAGCAGCAATCACTTTTCCTGAATATCTCTAAATATCAATGGACTCAATTCTCCATTAAAAAGGCATAAGCTAACAATCTGGATACATAAACAGGACTCAACATTTTGCTGCATACAAGAAACCCACATCAGTGACAAAGACAGATACAACCTTAAAGTAAAAGACTGGAAAACAATTTTCCAAGCAAATGGTCCCAAGAAACAAGCTGGAGTAGCCATTCTAATATAGAATAAAATCAACTTTCAGCCTAAAATCAAAAAAGATAAGGAAGGACACTTCACACTCATCAAAGGAAAAATATACCAGGAAGAATTCTCAATCCTAAATGTCTATGCTCCAAATGCAAGGGCACCCACATTCATAAAAGAAACTTTACTGAAGCTCAAAGCACACGTTGTACCTCACACAATAATAGTGGGAGACTTCAACACCCTACTCTCACCAATGGACAGATCATCGAATCAGAAATTGAACAGAGAAACAGTAAAAACTAACAGAAGCTATGAACCAAATGGATTTAACAGATATCTAGAGAACGTTTTAGCCTAAAACAAAAGAATATACCTCCTTTTCAGCACCTCATGGTATTTTCTCCAAAACTGACTGTATAATTGGTCACAAAACAGATACAAGATGATTGCAATAATACCCTGTATCCTATCAGATCATCACAGTTTAAGGATGATCTTCAATAACAACAAAAACAATAAAAAGTCCACATATATGTGGAAGCTGAACAGCATTCTACTCAATGATAACTTGGTCAAGGAAATAATAAAAAAAGAAATTAAAGACTATTTAGAATTTAATGAAAATGAAGCCTCAACATACCTAAATCTGTGGGACACAATGAAAGCAGTCCAAAGAGGAAACTCATAGCTCTGAGTGCCTGCAAAAAGAAACTGGAGAGAGTATACACTAGTAGATTGACAGTACATCTGAAAGCTGTAGAACAAAAAGAAGCAAATACACCCAAGAGGACTAGACAGCAGGAAATAAAATGATGGCCAAAATCAAATATGTAGAAACAAAACTAAATATACATAGAATCAACCAAACCAGGAGCTGTCTCTTGGAGAAAATCAACAAGGTAGATAAACTCTTAGCCAGACTAACCAGCAGACACAGAGAGAGTATCCAAATTACAAAAATCAGAAATGAAAATGAACACACAACAACAGAAATGGAGGAAATCAAAAAAAAAGCCTTTATTCCAAAAATCTGCAAAATTTGGATGAAATAGACAATTTTCTAGGCAGATACCAGGTACCAAAATTAAATAAGGATTAAATAAATGATCTAAACAGTACCATAATCCTTAAGGAAATAGAAGCAGTTATAAATAGTCTCTCAACCAAGAAAACTCAGGACCAGATTGTTTTAGTGCAAAGTTCTATCAGACATTCAAAGAAGACCTAATACCAATACTCTCCAAACTATTCCATAAAATAGAAACAGAAGGAACCCTACACAATTTGTTCTATGAAGCCACAATTGCTCTGATACCTAAACCACACAAAGTCCCTGCAAAGAAGGAGAATGTCAGACTAATTTCCCTTATGAATATCGATGCAAAACTACTCAATAAAATTTTTGAAAACTGAACCCAAGAACACATCAAAACTATCATCTATCATGATCAAGTAGGCTTCATTCCAGAGATGGATGGATGTTTCAATACAAGGAAATCCATCAGCATAATCCACTATATAAACAAACTCAAAGCAAGAAAACACATGATCATCTCATTAGATGGTGAAAAAGCATTTGACAAAATCCAACACCCCTTCATGATAAAAATCTTGGAAAGACCAGGAATTCAAGGCTCCAGGGAACCAAATAACCATAATAAAAATGGGGTACAGAGCTAAACAAAGAATTCTAAACTGAAGAATACTGAATTACTGAGAAGTACCTAAAGAAATGTTCAACACCTTTAGTCATCAGGGAACCACGATTGAATACAACTTTGAGATTCTACCTCACACCAGTCAGAATGGTTAAGATCAAAAACCCAGTTGACAGCACATACTGGTGAAGATGTGGAGAAAGAGGAACACTTCTCCATAGCTGATATGATTGCAAGCTGGTAAAACCACTCTGGAAATCAGATTTTTGGTATAACTAAAAACTGGACATAGTATTACCAGAGGACCTAGCTATACCACTCCTGGGCATATACACCTAAGATGCTCCAACATGTAATAAGGACACATGTTCCTCTCTGTTCATAACAACCTTATTTATAATAGTCAGAAGCTGGAAAGTGCTCAGATATCCCTCAACAATGGAATGGATACAGATAATGTGGTACATTTACACAATGGAATACTAGGCAGCTATTAAAAACAATGAATTCAAGAAATATCTAGGCAAATGGATGGAAGTAGAAAATATCATCCTGGATGAGGTAACCCAATCACAAAAGAACACATGTGGTATGCACTCACTGATTAAGTGAATATTAGTCCAGAAGTTTGTAATACCCAAGATATAATTCACAGACCAAGGAAGCTCAAGAAGAAGGAAAACCAAAGTATTGATAATTTGGTCCTTATTAGAAGGGGGAACAAAATACCCATGGGAGGAGATACAGAGACAAATTGTGGATCATAGATTGAAGGAAAGACCATCCAGAGACTGCCCAGCTGGGGTTCCATCCCATATACAGTCACCAAATTCAGACACTATTGTGGATGCTAACAAGTTCTTGCTGACAGGAACCTGATATAGCTGTCTCTTGAGAGGTTCTGCCTGTACCTGACAAATACAGAGGTGGGAGCTCTCAGCTAACTATTGGAATGAGCACAAGGTCCTGAATGGAGGAGCTAAAGAAAGAACCCAAAGAACTGAAGGAGCTTGCAGTCCCTTAGAAGGAACAACAATATGAACCAACCAGTATTCCCAGATCTCCCAGGGACTAAACTTCCAACCAAAGAGTACACATGGAGGGACCCAATACTCCAGCTGCATATGTAGCAGAGTAAGGCCTTGTTGGATATCAAAGGGAGGCGAGGCCCTTGGTCCTAAAAAGGCTCAATACCCCAATATAGGGGAATACCAAGACAGGGAAGCAGGAGTGTGTATTTTGGTGAGCAGGGAGAGGAGGGTATAGGATAGGGTGTATACTACTTTTACTATGTTTAGGTATGGGTGTTGAATTCTGATTTTTCCAATACTTTTATCATGAAGGGGTGTTGGATTTTTCCAAATGCTTTCTCAGCATCTAATGAGATTATCATGTGCTTTTTTTCCCTTTGAGTTTGTTTATATAGTGAAATAAAATGATGAATTTCCATATATTGAACCAGACCTGCATCCCTAGGATGAAGCCAACTTGATCAAGGTGGATGATTATTTTGATGTGTTCTTGGTTTTGATTTGTGAGTATTTTATTGAGTATTTTTGCATATTGAGTGTTTTGATATTCATGATGGAAACTGCCCTGAAGTTCTCTTTTTTGTTGCATCTTTGTGTGGTTTACGAATTAGTATAATCATGGTTTTGTAGAATGAATTGGGTAATGTTCCTTCTTTTTCTATTTTGTGGAATAGTTTGATGAGTATTTGTTTTAGGTATTCCTTGAAAGTCTGATAGAATTCTGCACTAAACCCATCTGGTTTTGGGCTTTCTTTTTTGGTTGGGGGAATTTTAATGACAACTTCTACTAGATTAGGTGTTATGGAACTGTTCAGATTTTTTTAACTGATCTTGATTAACTTTGGTTCCTGGTATCTGTCTAGAAAATTGTCCATTTCAACCAAATTTTGCAGTTTTGTTGATTCTAGACTTTTGTAGTAGGATCTGAAGATTTTTTGAATTTTCTTGGGTTTCTATTGTTATGTCTTCCTTTTCATTTTTGATTTTATTAATTTGGATGTTGCCTCTGTACCCTCTGGTTAGTCTGGCTAAAAGTCTATCTATCTTGTTGATTTTCTCAAAGCACCAGCTCCTGGTTTTGTGGATTCTTTGTATAGTTCTTTTTGTTTCTACTTGGTTGATTTTAGTCCTAGTTTGATTATTTCCTGCTGTCTTCTCCTCTTGGGTGAATTTGCTTCTTTTTGTTCTAGAGCTTTCAGATGTGCTGGCAAGCTGCTAGTATATGCTCTCTCCAGTTTCTTTTCAGATACATTTAGAGCTATGAGTTGTCTAAGCACACCTTTCATCCTGTCCCATAGGTTTTTGCATGCTGTGCCTTCATTTTAAATAAATTCTTAAAAGTCTTTAATTTCTTTTTTATTTCTTCCTTGACCAAGTTATCATTGAGTAGAGCATTATTCAGCTTCCATGTGTATGTGAGCTTTCCATTATTTTTATTATTATTGAAGACTAACTTTTTTCCATGGTGATCTGATAGGATGCATGGTATTATTTCAGTCTTATAATATCGGTTGAGGCCTGTTTTGTGACCAATTATAATGGTCAATTTTGGAGAAGGTACCGTGAGGTTCTCAGAAGATGGTATATTCTTTTGTTTTAGGGTTAAATATTCTGTAGATATCTGTTAAAGTTATTTGTTTCATTACTTCTGTTAGTTTCACTCTGTCTCTGTTAAGTTTTTGTTTCCATGATCTGTTCATTGATAATAGTGGGATGCTGAAGTCTCCCACTATTATTGTGTGAGGTGAAATGCGTGCTTTGAGCTTTAGTACAGATTTTTTTTAACGAAGGTGGGTGCCCTTGCATTCAGAGCATAAATATTCAGAATTTAGATAGCATCTTGGAAGATTTTTCTTTGATGTATACGAAGTGTCCTCCCTTATCTTTTTTGACAATTTTGTTTGAAAGTTGATTTTATTCAATATTAGAATTGCTACTACAGCTTGTTTCTTGGAACCATTTGTTTGGAAAAAGTTTTTTTCCAGCCTTTTGCTCTGAGGTAGTATATGTCTTTGTCACTGAGGTTTTTTTCCTTTATGCAGCAAAATGTTGTGTCCTTTTTATGTACCCAGTCTGTTAGTCTATGTCTTTTTATTGGGGAATTAAGTCCATTGATGTTAAGGCATATTAAGAAAAAATGATTGTTTCTTTCTTTTATTTTTGTTTTTAGAGATGGACTTTTGTTTTTCTGGCTATCTTCTTTTGGGTTTGTTAAAAGAAGATTACTTTCTTATTTTTTCCAGGGTGTATTTTCCCTCTTTGTGGTGGAGTTTTCCATTGTAAAGCTGGATTTGTGGAAAGATGTTGTGTAATTTTTTGCCATGGAATATCCTGATTTTTCCATCTATGTTCATTGAAAGTTTTCCTGAGTATAGTAGCCTGGGCTGGTATTTGTGTTCTCTTTGCGTCTGTATGACATCTGCCCAGAATATTCTGACTTTTATAGTCTTTGCTGAGAAATCTTGTATAAATCTGATAGGTCTGCCTTTAATTGTTACTTGACCTTTTTCCCTTACTGCTTTTAATATTCTTTCTTTGTTTTGTGCATGTTCAACTTTTGTGAATAAAGACTCAGGCACAAGATGCTGGAGTGAATGACTGTTAGCTCAGAGAGTCACAGAAAGCAGGTAACTGGCCTTCCTTCACAGTGTACATCCCCAAAAGAAGTTCTCCTTCTTCCCATCTTCTGCCAAAAAACTTTCAAATGGAATGTCTCCCCATTCTACTTCTTATGTGTTTCTCTGTCCTCCTATCTTTCTCATAATCTGAGTTATTTTCCTTCTTATGGTCTCACTCTCTGTTAACTGATTGCTGATTTGCCTCTTGATAGATGTTTGACTTCAGTAAATCCTGTTTACCACAAACAGAAAGCTCTTGGATTAAAGGTGCATGTGAGGCAGAAGCTACACAACAATGATAAACAAGGTTTTGCTTTCCACTACATAATGCAATCTCAGAGTTCACAGTGTAACCAAATGTCCTGCAAGAACATTCAGTTAGAAACTGCATTACAATGTATAATTTATGTATGCCTTCTTTTTCCACATGTACCCAGGTTCATCAGTCCAGCCTGTATGAGACCCCTGCGAATATAAGATGTGGAGGAAACAAATATAATGGGCACCCTTGGCTCTAACTCTGTGAGCTTAGACTGATATGGAAGCTGATAGGCAGCAAAGATAATACGAGTACATTTTAAGCTGTATGATTTTTTATATACCATAAGCACAATGTGAACTGATGGTGAGGAGTAAAGCAACAGAATAACAAAACATGAATTTAGGAAAAAAAGACAGAAAAAACATTATTTGACCTAAATCTAGATAAGTTAGGTCAGTTCATTCACTACTTAAGATAACATATAAAATAATAATTTAAAAATGTTGGGATATCATTTAAATTTGAACTTACTGCTTCAAAATATTGGGTCAAATATACAATACAGAGAATGTCATTTTGCTATTGAAAAATTGACTAACATTATGATCAAGAAGTTTTTTTCTTAAATCATTCCATTATTCTATTGATGCATGTCTGTTTTAATGATTTTAGGATAAAAATCTTGATATCAGGTTTTTAAAAGAACAGGTTCCACAATGTCTGTGTACCACTCTAGCCACAGTTGGACTTGGGAGAATGGTGCCCATAAGCGAAGCAGACTAAAGTCTAATGCAGTAACCAAATTTATTCAGAGCACTAGACAATTTGTACTATGAGTGTATGAGAAGTCACATTAGTAGAGTGTACAATCATAAGGGCAAGCCACAAACGGCAGACAAGCAGCACATGGAAAAAAAAAAACATGTTTTCCCACAGAGGCATAAAACAAACAACAATAGGAAGCCATAATGAATTACCTGGAGTAAACTTATCTGCTACTCCTTGCAGGAGCATGAGAACATCCTCCAAGAAAAATTCCATGCTTCTTATGAAACTGATGTCACAATACTCTTGTCTCATTTTCAGGGAATTTCTCGCAAACTCTCAGAATTTTCTCGGAAAAACTTCATAATTGGACATATACCTGACGAACATCACCAAATGAAGTGATCTAAATTATTACTAAGGGAACCATTCTTCCAAACGTCATGCTGCAGACTTAGGTGCCAATTAGTGTTTATTAATAATTAATATACTAATCAATTCATGAAAAATACATATAAATATTAATGATGTATTAAAATTTTCACCATGAAGTAAAATAAAAAGCAAAAGTCACTTATATCCACGTGCAAATAATAACCCATTTCATGCACTATGCCAGGAAGACGACACTGACTTTTAGCACATTTTCTTCTCGAACACGCTGCAATATTGGTTCAGTGCATGTAATATGGTAGATATACTAGCCACTAATCCTGTTATTTGAAACATACATGGAGAACATATCCTCCTCCCATTCAGAACACTGTCTGAAATGACAATGGGGTGGTCCTGGTGGTGGTGGTGGTGGTGGTGGTTGTACAGTATTGAAACAAGCTCAGAGTGGGAAGGAACTCCTACCTTTCTACGTGGGCTCAGAGTTGGAAGGAACTCTTACTCTTCTACCCTTCTAGTAGTCTCCCTTTTAAGTACTTCAAAATTATACACACTCATGCAGCACAATGTTTCAACTCTATGTCCCTAAAATTTTTGCTCTTTATTGTGAAAAAAAATCCAGAATTTTTCAATAAGTAACAGGTAAATAAAGCTAGTTACCAAATACCCCAACCTTTTGTAATAGAGGAAATTATAATCTTATCACATGAGAAATAATGTCTAATTCTTTAGCTTATATTTGCATTGTAGATAAAATAGAATGATAATGTTCATGATGGAGGCCCTTTATTATTTCTTGGATGTTTTTTATAGGCTTCTAATAATTTTGATTAAGGCAATATTAAAAAAACTATGCTGGTGAGATTATGCTGTGCAGTGGTTTAGAGGACAAAACGTTGGTTTGCAGCACCTAATTCAGTGGTTCCTCTTAATTTTCTTGTATCTAGGAATCCAGTACCTTCTGGTATCAGTTGACACCTGTAAACAGAGATAGACACATGTTCATGTTCACACACACACACACACACACACACACACACACACAAATAAAAATAATTATTTTTAAAGGAAACCCTTTGTTGTTTTCTTAATATATTAAAAAGGAAATTACCATAATAATGTTGCCATAGATACTTGAGTCCATTCTCCAAATCTACCATACTCCATTCCCATACATTGTCAACAGGACAAGCTCTCAGCCACCCTCTCCCTGGAGACTAACTGCAGGTAGAATGGTTTTCAAGAGAGAAAAGAATAGATAGGGAGAGAATAGGCCCTCACATATCATCTTCAAGAAAAATATATTAGGAAACATGGTCACAGATGACAAAGATTGCAATAAGGGGTTAAGCTCTTCCTTCACTCATAAATTAATTGAAAGTGAACAAATCACTTTGTCCTATACAAAGAACCACACATTTTACAGAAAACATGTGTAAATGACCTCTCCTTGCACCTCAAGTTTCATTCTACACTAGATTCTAAGAATGTTCCAATTTCAGGATATTGAATTTCTGGTATCTAGCTGTCCCTTTTAAGAGTCCCTTAGTTTTTGTGTAGCTATCTCATTTGACTATCTTTTCTTTTTTTGAACATTTTTTATACCTTTTTTTTATATTTTATGCATTTACATTTCAAATGTTATCCCCCTTCCCGGTTTCCCCTTTGGAAACTCCCTATCCCAGCCCTCCTCCCCCTGCTTTTATGAGGGTGCTCCCACACATACCTACCCACTCCCAATTCACTGCCCTGGCATTCCCAACATTGGGAAATCCAGTCTTCATAGGACCAAGGGCTTCTCCCCATGGCTCCAACTGGATATGTAGCAGAGTCTGGTATCAATAGGCTTGTTGGTTACCAGTCTAGTTCAAGTTTCACTGACAGACTATTTCATAGGAATAAAATAGGCAAAGTGTTACTTGGTAGGACAGCCAACATCCTCTTCCATAATATATGAGACATGAACAAATATACTAAAACATAGGCAAATATCATACACATATATATTGTTAAGGCTAACAATTGGAGTGAATACTCAGTACATGCCCTGAGTGTGGAAGACTATTTCTCTGTAGTTCAGCATTTGGTAATTACCTGTAGCTTTTTGTCTAGGGTATAATATGCATGAGCTTTTCCAGTTCCACAGTATGATATCTGTTGTTGCTGCCACTGTTTAACTTCTGAGTCTTGTTCAATTCAATTCAATTCAATTCTGAGTCAATTCAAGAGTTGTCTTAAAGCTATCTCATGTGGACTGGGCTCCACAACTTAAGATCTTGATTGGGTTTGTTTTGTTTATTGTTGTTGGTTTGAGGTGTTGTTGTTGTTGTTTTTGTTGTTACTGTCTCTGCCTGTTGCAAAGAAAAAATTCCCTGAAGATAGGTGAGAACTCACATACCAATTACATACTTAAAACCACTCAACAAGTTCTCATTTCATTAAAAATAAATAAAAAAATGATTAAAATATTTTTTGTTCTCACTACTTTTCAACCATGCCAAATGATATATATATATTTCTTTTAATGCTGTATTACCTAAATACATTTTCATCATGTTTAAAGTTTCTTTTGTTTTTGCTTTTCCTCTTTTTATGTCTTTCTTTTCATGTAATTCATAAAACCCTGGCTCATGCTCAACTTCCTAATCTCAGCTTTCAAATCCTCCATTTTCAGTCAAGAAACTAGATTTTGATGGCTTTTCTACTTGTCTTTCTATTCTGACATCCAACAAAGGCAGTAGCTGTAAGAATCCACTATTTCATCTATCTAACTTCATTCTTAAGAGATAGAAAGTTTCTACCATTATCTGAAAAGTAGAGGCTTTTTTTTCTTTGTGCAATTTAAATACCATCAGAATATATCCTCTCTTTCATGACCAGATTTTAAGGCATGTGTCTTTTCTTATGAAGTGCTGATATAAGTCATCCAGGTTGTTAAATTAAAATACAAAACATGAATATATATATATGCATACATACACATATACATGTATATATATATAATAAGTATTGTTCAAACGAAACTCCATCTTGTAAAACTACAATGACTGATGACCAAAATATTTGAAGCCACATGTTATATCCATCTAATCCTTTCATGACATCTTAGGAATATCCTGATTTATGTTATTATCTGTACTGTCATTATTGCTGTTAACAAAATTGTTCTATTTCCAAAATTGTTCACTAAGAAGGATAAAGTATCACTTGAAATTTCTATGCATATGTGTGAGTGTATGCTTGCGTGCGTGTGCACACACACACACACACAAACACACACTCACACAACGTTGATGACTATCTTCTGAACTAAGAATCTTAATCTATCTCATTAGGGAGGGAACCGAAGCATAAAGAAATTAAATGACTCTTCAATGAGTACAGATTGTGGACTTTCAGAATTTGGCTTCAAAGTGGTGTTTGCATGCAAACGTCTACTACTAAGGTCATAGTAAGAATGCATTACACACATAATTTTATTTTCAAGTTAAGAAAAAGTTTATGGCTCTGTTCCGGTAGACTGCACTGAGGAGATAGGTACCCAGGTTCTGCCCAATATAACATCGCTTGGGACACGGCCTGTTGGGGCTTCCATCTGCTCCCAAGAACGGGACAGCACTGTGGTCATCTGGGCACCAGCTCTGCTGTGGGCCAGCCCCTCTGCAGGGTGACCTGTGCCACCAAGAGAGTGCAGAGTGCACTCCGCCATCTTTGCTCCAGTGGCCAGGTAGTTGGGACCACCAGGCTCAGAGACAGAAAGGCATAATACCGCTTGGGTCTCAGGCAGCTTGTGTGTACCCTGCTCCGAAGAGATGGGCAGATCTGCCATAACCAGTGCGCCAGCTCTGCTGTGGGACTTCTGCCTTGCAGAGGGATGCCCCCTCCCAACCCTGGGAGAGATCACACACCCCTGAACATGGCAGGAACCTACCAGCCTCCCTTTGGTGACTTCTGCTCCGCTGAGCCTTTGGATGTGCAGGGACTCCCCAATATAACATCACTTGGGGAAAGGCACATCAGAGTTCCAAAGTCACTCAGGAACAGGGCAGGCCACAGAAATCGGTGCCAGGGGAATCCTGATAATCCAGGGGGGCCAGAAATAGCTTTGCAGGCTCACAGGAAGTCCAACTAACAGCCAGTGACAGCAGGACCAACGAATACCAGAGGTAACCAGATGGCAAAAGGCAAACGTAGGAACATTACTAACAGAAATCAAAGTAATATGGCACCATCCGAACCCAACTCTCCAAAAGCAGCAAGTCCTGGATACCCCACCACACCCAAAAGACAAGATCTGGATTTAAAATCACTTCTCATGATGCTATTAGAGGATCACAAGAAGGACACAAATAAATCTAATAAAGAATTACAGGAGACCATGAATCAACGGTTAGAAGCCCTTACAAAGGAAACACAAAAATCACTTAGAGAAATGCAGAACATGGATCAACAGATGGAGGCCAACAAGGAGACAACAAAAAAATGGCTTAAAGAAATGAATCAAAGTGTAGAAGCACTTTCAAAGGAATCACAAAAATTGCATAAAGAAATGCAGAAGAATATGGGTCAACAGACGGATGCCCATAAGGAAGGAACAGAAAAATTGCTTAAAGAAATGAATCAATGGATAGATGCCCTTACAAAGGAAACAGGAGAACTGCTTAAAGAAATGCAGGAGACGATGGATCAACAGATGGAATCCTATGAGGAGGAAACACAAAAATCGCTTAAAGAAATATAGGAGACCTTGGGTCAACAGGCAGAAATCCTGAAAGAGGAAATGCAAAAATACCTTAAAGAAATACAGGGAAATAAAAACAAACAAATGAAGGATCTCAGCAAATCCATCCAGGATCTAAAAAAGGAAGTAGAAACAACTAAGAAATCACAAAGGGAGACAACTTTGGAGATAGAAAACTTGGGAAGAAATCAGGAGTCATAGATGCAAACATCAGCAATAGAATACAAGAGATGGAAGAAAGAATCTCAGGTGCTGAAGATACCATAGAAAGCATCGACTCAACAGTCAAAGAAAATGCAAAATGCAAAAAACGTGTAACCCAAAACATCCAGGAAATCCAGGACACAATGAGAAGACCAAACCTAAGGAATATAGGTATAGATGAGAGTGAAGATTTGCAACTTAAAGGGCCAGTAAACATCTTCAACAAAATTATGGAGGAAAACTTCCCTAACCGAAAGAGAGAGATGCTGATGAATGTACAAGAAGCCTACAGAACTCCAAACTGACTGGACCAGAACAGAAATACCTCCTGTCACATAATAATCAAAACACCAAATGTACTAAACAAAGAAAGAATATTAAAAGCAGTAAGAGAAAAGGGGCAAGTAACATACAAAGGAAAACCTATCGGAATCACATCAGACTTCTCACCAGAGACTATGAAAGCCAGAAGATCCTGGGCAGATCTCATGCAGACACTAAGACAGCACAAATGCCAGCCTAGACTACTATACCCAGCAAAACTCTCAATCACCATAGATGGAGAGACCAAGATATTCCATGATAAAACCAAATTTTCACAATATCTTTCCACAAATCCAGCCCTGCAAAGGATAATAGGTGGAAACCTCCAATACAGGGAGAGAAACAACACCCTGGAAAAAATGAGATAATAACCTTCTTGAATCAAACCCAAAAGTAGATAACCACTCAAACATAAAGATAGCGTCAAGAATGGCAGATGGCAATAATCACTATGCCTTAATCTCTCTTAATATCAATGGTCTCAATTCCCCAATTAAAAGACATAGACTGGCAGACTGGATGCCTAAACAGGACCCAGCATTTTGCTGCATGCAGGAAACGCACCTCAGTGTCAAAGACAAACACTACCTCAGAGTAAAAGACTGGAAAACAATTTTACAAGCAAATGGCCCCAAGAAACGAGTCAGAGTAGCCATCCTAATATCAGATAAAATTGATTTTCAACCTAAATTCATCAAAAAAGACCCAGAAAGACACTACATACTGAACAAGGGAAAAATCCACCAAGAAGAACTCTCAATTCTGAATATCTATGCCACAAAGGCAAGGGCACCCTCATTAGTAAAAGAAACTTTACTAAAGCTCAAAGCACACATCGCACCTCACACAATAATAGTGGGTGACTTCAACACCCCGCTCTCTGAAACAGATCATTCAGGAAAGCAGAAACTAAACAGGTACACAATGAATCTAATTGAAGCCTTGGACCAAATGGAAATAACAGATTATATATATATATATATATATATATATATATATATATAACATTTCATCCTAGAGTTAAAGAATACACCTTCTTCTCTGCACCTCATGGTACCTTCTCCAAAATTGACCATATAATTGGTCACAAATCAGACCTCAACAGATACAAGAAGATAGAACTAATTCCATTCCTCCTATCAGATCACTATGGAATAAGGGTGGTCTTCAATGGCAACAAAAACAAGAGAAAACCCACGTACACATGGAGGCTGAACAATGCTCTACCCAATGATAACTTGGTCAAGGTGGAAATAAAGAAAAAAATCAAAGACTTTTTGAAATTTAATGAAAATGAAGGCACAGCATACCCTAATTTATGGAACACAATGAAAGCAGGGCTGAGAGGAAAATTCATAGCCCTGAGTGCCGCCAAAAAAAACTGGGAGACAGCATACATTAACAGGTTAATGGCACACCTGAAAGTCCTGGAACAAAAAGAAGCAAATACACCAAAGAGGAGTAGAAGGTAGGAAATCATCAAACTCAGGGCTGAAATCAATCAAGTAGAAACAAATAAAACCATACAAAGAATCAACAAAACGAGGAGTTGGTTCTTTGAGAAAATCAACAAGATAGATAAGCCCTTAGCCAGACTAGCCAGAGGGCACATAGACAGTATCCAAATTAATAAAATCAGAAACGAAAAGGGAGAGATAACAACAGAAACTGAGGAAATTCAAAAAATCATCAGATCCTACTACACAAACCTGTATTCAACACAGCCAAAATATCTCGAGAAATGGAAAATTTCCTTTTCAGATACCAAATACCAAAATTAAATCAGGATCAAATAGACCATCTAAACTGTCCTATAACCCCTGAAGAAATAGAAGTGGTCATTGTAAGTCTTCCAACCAAAAAAAGCACAGGTCCAGATGGTTTTAGTGCAGAATTCTATCAGACCTTCAAAGAAGACCTAACACCAATACTCTTCAAACTGTTCCACAAAATAGAAACAGAAGGAACATTACCCAACTCATTCTATGAAGCCTCAATTACACTAATACCAAAAGCACACAAAGATCCGACAAAGAAAGAGAATCTGAGGACAATCTTTCTTATGAATATCGTTGCAAAAATACTCAATAATATTCTTGTCAACCGAATCCAATTACACATCAAAACAATCTTTCACTACGATCAAGTAGGCTTCATCCCAGGGATGCAGGGATGGTTCAATATAAGGAAATCCATCAATGTAATCCACTATATAAACAATCTCAATGAAAAAAAACCACATGGTCATCTCATTAGATGCTGAGAAAGCATTTGACAAAATTCAGCATCCTTTCATATTAAAGGTCTTGGAAAGATCAGGAATTCGAGGCCCATATCTAAACATAGTAAAAACAATTTACAGCAAACTGGTAGCCAACATCAATCTAAATGGAGAGAAATTTGAAACAATCCCACTAAAATCAGGGACTAGACAAGGCTGCCCTCTCTCTCCATATCTTTTCAATATAGTACTTGAAGTTCTAGCTAGAGCAATTAGACAACAAAAGGAGGTCAAAGGGATACAAACTTGGAAGGAAGAAGTCAAACTATCACTATTTGTAAATGATATGATAGTATACTTAAGCGACCCAAAGAACTCCACCAGAGAACTCCTACAGCTGATAAACAACTTCAGCAAAGTGGCCGGATATAAAATCAACTCAAGCAAGTCAGTAGCCTTCCTATACTCAAAGGATAAGCAGGCTGAGAAAGAAGTAAGAGAAATGATACCCTTCACGATAGCCACAAACCATATAAAGTATCTTGGTGTGACTCTAACCAAACAAGTGAAAGATCTGTATGACAAGAACTTCAAGTCTCTGAAGAAAGAAATTGAAGAAGACCTCAGAAGAAGGAAAAATCTGCCATTCTCATGAATTGGCAGGATTAATACAGTAAAAATGACCATCTTGCCAAAAGCAATATACAGATTCAATGCAATCCCCATCAAAATCCCAACTCAATTCTTCATAGAGTTAGAAAGAGCAATTCAAAAATTCATCTGGAATAACAGAAAACCCAGGATAGCTAAAACTATTCTCAAGAGTAAAAGAACCTCTGGGGGAATCAGTATCCCGGACCTCAAGCTGTACTACAGAGCAATAGTGTTAAAAACCGCATGGTATTGGTTCAGTGACAGGCATGTAGATCAATGGAACAGAATTGAAGACCCAGAAATAAATCCACACTCCTATGGTCACTTGATCTTTGACAAAGGAGCTAATACCCTCCAGTGGAAAAAAGATAGCTTTTTCAATAAATGGTGCTGGCTCAACTGCAGGTCAACATGCAGAAGAATGCGAATTGACCCATTCTTATCTCCTTGCACTAAGCTCAATTCCAAGTGGATCAAGGACCTCCACATAAAACCAGACACACCGAAACTAATAGAAAGGAAACTAGGGAAGAACCTTGAACATTTGGGCACAGGGGAGAATTTCCTGAATAGAACTCAATACCTTATGCTCTAAGATCAAGAATTGACAAATGGGACCTCATTAAATTACAAAGTTTTTGCAAGGCAAAAGACACTATCAAAAAGACAAAGCGGCAACCAACTAACTGGGAAATGATCTTTACCAACCCTACATCAGACAGAGGGCTAATATCCAATATATACAAAGAACTCAAGAAGTTAAACTCCAGAGAGACAAGTAACCCTATTAAAAAATGGGGTACAGAGCTACACAAAGAGTTCTCACCTGAAGAATATCTAATGACTGAGAAGCACTTAAAGAGATGTTCATCATCCTTAGTCATTAGGGAAATGCAAATCAAAACAACCTTGAGATTCCATCTCATACCAGTCAGAATGGCTAAGATCAAATACACAGGAGACAGCAGTTGTTGGTGAGGATGTGGAGAAAGAGGAACAGTCTTCCACTACTGGTGGGATTCCAAGCTGGTACAACCACTCTGGAAAGCAGTCTGGTGGTTCCTCAGAAAACTGGGCATGACACTCCCGGAGGATCCGGCTATACCACTCCTGGGCATATACCTAGAGGCTTTACCTGCATGCAATAAGGACACTTGCTCCGCTATGTTCATAGCAGCCTTATTTATAATAGCCAGAAGCTGGAAAGAACCCAGATGTCCCTCAACGGAGGAATGGATTCAGAAGATGTGGTATATTTACACAATGGAATACTACTCTGCAATTTAAAACAATGAATTCACGACATTCCTAGGCAAATGGTCAGAACTTGAAAATATCATCCTTAGTTTGGTAACCCAATCACAAAAGAACACACATGGTATGCAGTCACTGATAAGGGGATATTAACCCAGTATCTTGGAATACCCTGGACACAATTCGCCTCTCAATAGATTTCCAAGAAGATGGAAAGAGAGACCCCGGTCCTGGAAAGACTGGATGTAGGGGAATGCCAGGACAGAGAAGTGAGAGGGAGTTGAATGGGGAAAAGAGGGAGGGAAGGGGGCTTATGGGTCTTTCGGGGAGGGAGGAAACGAGATAGGGGAAATGATTTTGAATGTAAATAATAAAAAAAAAACTTAGAAAATAAAATAAAATTAAATAAAAAAAAAGAAAAATAAAAAAATAGAAAGAAAAAGTTTGTGATTTCAAAATGATGAGTACATAATATAAGGGCACCTTACCCTTAACGACGCTTGTGCACATATGCACTCAGGCACACATGCTCACTCTCTCTCTCACACACACACATACAGTTTGGAAAATATACCTATTTTGTTTGTAGATTCATCATTCTTATGAAAGTTACAGAATTACATGTTTCTTAGCACACTGATTTTCTAGAAAGTGCCTGATGGAACAGGAAAATTAAGAAACATCCAGAACTGAAAAATAACTGGACATGCGGAGCAAACACTGTATGTAGAGAACAAATATGCATGATTGTGACACCCACCGCGAGCATGCGCTATGTGATGCCCACTGCAAGCATGTGGAATGTGGCACCCACTGCGAGCATGCGCTATGTGACGCCCACTGCAAGCATGCTCTATGTGTAGCCCACAGCGAGCATGTGCTATGTGACACCCACTGCGAGCATGCGCTATGTGACACCCACTGCGAGCATGTGCTATGTGACACCCACTGAGAGCATGCGCTATGTGCCTAAAGCAAGGTGCCTGCACTGCTTCATTTCTCGATTCATTTTGTTTTCTATCTCACAGTTAGAAATATGAAGTTCAGTAGATTATAAAATATAGTTTACATCACAGACATGACAAGCAAAGGGGGTGCCAGAATTGTTTCCTTTATTTTATTATTGCATCCGGACTTTAAAACACATCTGAGTAACAAATTATGATAGAGATTCAAAATCATCACTGTGACTTCATTTACTATGTTTCTATGTTTATTGGGAAGAAAGAAAAGCAGTAAATATATGTCATCCAATAGGTTATCAGAATTGTAATTCTCTGAGCTAAATCTCATAAAAGTTTTTATTACTAAGAAATATCTAATAGAATTGTATCATTGATGTTTGGCAATAAATAAATCTTCCTTTCCACACTAAATTGTTGACAAAAGAGACAGTAGGCTTTGTACTTTATAGGAAAAAATTCCTATCAGCAGAGGAAAGAAAAGATGAAAATCTCACTCTGAAATATTCCATTGCCTTCATTTAATGCTATGCGTGCTTTAAGCAATCTACGTTATAATAAATATATTTAAAAGGATGCTATGGCAGAAAAAAGAACAACAATTCATAAACAGGTAAATATGACAATTGCTGTACTTGACATTTTATGAGCCCAATAATTCAAACATTTGTACAACCTATCTCTTAGTTTAAGCCTTTTGAATGACTGTGCTCATTCCATAGATAAGAGAATATCATAAGCAGTTAGATTTGGTAATAACTGCAGCAGAATAGTTATTTCTGTCTTTTTCATTTGTTCTCTGACTAGGCTCACATTTACAGATATTGGGAAAAATTTTCTAAATAATGTGCATTTCTTTTCTTTTCTGTGGAAACAATTCTAGTTTCTGGATACATTCTCAATTGCTCTTTGTAGCAACAATCCATAAACTAAACCATGAAGGAATCTTAGAATTTACATAACGCTATTTATTTCCTTTGGTTTGAATGCATGTTTTGTGTGTATGTGTGTGTGTGTGTATGTATGTGCGCACATGCATGCATGTGTGTGTGTAAATGTATGTATATTTTATGTCTGATGCATGTGAAGGTGTGCATGGGTGAACATGGGTGTGTGTATGCCACAACACAGATTGAGAAGTCAAAGGTCAAATTTTGATGTCAGTTATCACTCCTCTTTTGTTCAAAACAAGTTTTTTTTTGTTGTGTTTATACCTGCATACTGTAGTTTAATGGACCTTGCAATTAACAAAGATTCTCCTGTCTTCATTGCATATCTCATAACAGGAGGATTGGGATTATAGGTGCTTGCTACTGTATCTGCTTCACTTGAGTTTTAGGGATTCATCAGCAGAACCTAAGGGAACTGTTTGCAGTGTTCAATGTATCTACTTGTGCACCACTTCAGGTCTGTGTTCTATTGATTCTCATTGATTAGCATGTGAGATGGCTAGTAAATAGCTTCTCTATTGTGAAGTGGAATATGTACATATGAGGGTTTGTGTGAATGTGTGTGTGAGTGTGTGAGTGTTTGTGTAAAAGTATGTACAAAGATTTGAAAGAGATATTATATTCACATGTATGAATCACATCTATTCTAAAATTTTATTTTTTCCTCTTTCATTCCCTAGAAAATACTACAGACTTTTTCCATTTCCACCTTCCCAGAATCCTTCTTCCTCAGATTTATCAATATATCACTGCCAATTGATTATCTAGTCTTTCTAGAAGTCTCAGTTGTAATGTCTTTCCCCATCCAAATTTTATTAAGCAACTCTGTCATTCTGTGTTTATTTTCTTTTCAACCATTACATTTTTATTGATTCTTTGGTGATTTCTCATCAATCACCTCTATCACATTTGCTTGCCTGTTTGTGTCTGTCCTCCTCACCATCCTCATTAGCTCCCCTATAATAAAAAAAGTCCACTTTGATGTAATCTCACACACTCAGTGACTTACATGTTTTTACTATAATTAAGGAGAAAAAGACAAACTGCCTTTCCACTTTGTCAATCATGGTTTTTTTTTCTCTTTCTCTTTCTTCCTGGAAGTACACAAGGATCAATGAAAGTATTCTGCTAAATTCTATCTATTCCAATTAAGCATGATAGAATAGGGAGCATTGTATATATAGTAGGTTCCTGGTGGCCTGCCTTTTAGAAACAAAGTAGTAGCAACTTCAGCAGCTTATGACATCACCTGATGCATAG
Source organism: Tokudaia tokunoshimensis (assembly GCA_036184795.1). Classification (NCBI taxonomy): domain Eukaryota; kingdom Metazoa; phylum Chordata; class Mammalia; order Rodentia; family Muridae; genus Tokudaia; species Tokudaia tokunoshimensis. The sequence continues at coordinate 15,614,825 of BTHU01000011.1, forward strand.
ACTTCCACTGTCACTAGGAGTTGCTAACAACACATGCATTCTTTTGAAAATCCCCTGGGCATTACAACTCCCCCTCCCACCCAACCTCTGTATCCTGTCTGTGTCTGCCACTCTCTTTCTTGTTCTGGGTCTTCTTCATTCTGTCTTTGTCTGTCTGTCTGTTGGTCTGTCTGTCTGTCTATCTGTCTGTATCTACCTGTTGTATCCTCAGTCCAAGGGACCTTCCATACCCCACTTCTCTAATAAACCTCTGGAATTAGATCGGTTATATAGCATAATCTATAACAGTACATCTCAGTTCAAGGCTGACAAAGGTACCCAAACCCTCACCAATTTTGCCTACTAAAATGACAAAAGTGTGAATTCATGGAACAGATAGACACTGTGATTAGGCATCACCCAAAACTCTATTAATCAACTGAATTCCTTAAGTTCCAACTTTACCAGTAGGGTTACTGTATTTCTTGGAGTCTCTTGAAAGCAGTGTGGATTCAAATCATATCTAACATATGTCCGAAAGCCAGTTTTATGGTCTCTGTGCTTGCTATTTCTAATTATCAACTTGATGTTATCTGAAATGAACTACAGTCCAGAAATGGAAGACACACCTGTGATCAGATCTATTTTTTTAAAACAGAACAAGGTCTTTATTTTTTAAGATTTATTTATTTATTATATGTAAGTACACTGTAGCTGTCTTCAGACTCCAGAAAAGGGTGTCAGATCTCTCTACGAGATGGTTGTGAGCCACCATGTGTTTGCTGGGAATTGAACTCAGGACCTTTGGAAGAGCAATCAGTGCTCTTAACTGCTGATCCATCTCTCCAGCCCCGTGTGATCAGATCTTAAGGCTGGAAGACACAGGCCTTTGACCTGGATGTCGATATGAGGTGACATTTACTTTTAATGTAGATTTTGAGACATAGCTTCCATGAGAAACTTAAGCACAGGCAATGTATTACACACCTTTAGTCCTAGGAGACAGAGGCAAATTGATTGCTGAGTGCAAGATAAGTCTGAGACAGAGAAACTTCCAAATCCAGGCATGGTGGTACATACCTGTCATCTGGGTCATACCTTCTGCTGGAGGACTACATAAGGACAATGGAAAAAGGAAGGGTTCATTCTTCTTTGCTTGGTTGCAATTACTTGCCAGCACACATGTTGGAACCTACTTCTTCAGGATTCTAGCTTATACAGAAGATCATCTGAAACAACTAGCCTCATGGGACTGAGCAACTACTAGACTCTTGGACTTCTCACTCACGGTTGCCAATTGTTGGAATAGTTGGACTGCAGACTGTAAGTTATTCCAATAAATGCCCTAAATGTAGAGAGACTTTTCATAAGTTGTGTGAACCTTGAAGAATACAGTCTCCAATGTATCATATCAATAGATTTTGTTAATTTATGGTCACTCCCTCCATTCAACCACTCAGTCTCTTCCTCCTTGTTGCACATTCTTTGCAAATCTCCTTTGCACTAACATCCTATCTCTCCTGATTTTTTTTTCTCCCAGTGGCTATTTTCTCCATCTATCTCAGCTTTCAACTTTCTCCAACTTTTTCACAACTCTCTCTTTTATTTTTTAGAATATACTTCTTCAATCATTTCTTGCAAAACAATATACCTCAACACACAGGAAGAGAAACACTTTGTTTATATTTAAGGCATTGATAAATACAATGGACAATTCTTGGTTTCTATCTTATATAAGTATTAGAATATATTTGAATCTTAAACATATCCATAAGCTTCATGCATAGTTATATATCATTTTTGTGAATTGATAGCTTTTTTGGAACATCATTCGTAAGTGTCATCACTATTGAAAATATATTCTTCAAAGTATGCTGTTGAAAATTATCTGATTAAGATTAACTCAAGTAAAAGATTTTCTATGCTAGAAGTCACCAGGAGATTGCTGTTTTTCTGAATTGAGCACATAGAGGAATGGAAAAGGAGAGGAAAAGAACAGCAATGAAGAATGAAGGGAAATGTAATGCTGTGATGTTACCAACAATACTCAGGATTACTTTTCACATCCCAAATTGATTCCACGCTTTGGGTTCAAGCCTGTAGACACTATGGTCGAGGGTGGTAAATGAAGGGGAAATTGGCTTGGTTGTCAGTTGTCTTAATTTAAAACTCTAGGTTTAAAATACAATTTCTGCCTAAAAGGCACCATGAAAATACTATTCCTCTAGGTCAGTGGTTGTCAACCTTCACAATGCTGTGACCTTTTAATACAGTTCCTCATGTTTTTGTGACTTCTACCAACAAAATTATTTTTGTTGTTACTTCATAATTATAATTTTTCTTGTATTACGAATCACAGTATAAACATCTGATATGGAGGATATCTGATATGCAATCCTCTGAAAGAGTTATTTGAGCCTCAAAGAGGTTACTACCCAGATATTGAAAACATTGCTCTAGAGAAATAAGCAAGTGAAATCAATGAAGTCTAGTTATATTCATGTAACATGAGATGATACAGCTTAGAGACTCAACAAAACAAGGTTTTGTATTGTAGACTGTGTTAGTGCTATGTCTTACTGTCTCTCTCAGTAATGTGAAATGTGTGAGGGAAGATAAATTGCAAACATTAGGAAAGGTCATAAGATAACTGAAACAAATTAGCATTAGTCGTTGCTGCTAGGACTAGCATCTTTTCTTCAAGTGAATGTGCATAGACAACTCACAGTCCAATCAATCCAGTAACGATACAGGTTCTTTGTCACATTTTAAGTCATCGTCTGCTGAAAACCTAAGCTCTAAAATGGTGTTTAAGCTCCTTTAAAGTTTATATAATGACAATTTTTAGTTTACTAGCCTACAAGGAAAATGCTTTGTTTAGCTTTGACAATAAATTTTCATTCACCAGATTCCAAGATGTTGAAGAAATGCACCATTCATTTTTAAAGGTAAGCATTATTCCCAACATATAGAATACTGTAGCAATAATTGCTCCTTTAATACACTGCTTCATTGTTACACACATTTGACTATCTGTTAAAAAAGCTATAGAAGATAGAAAGATGGTTCAGTGGTTAAAAATCTTGCTGCAAAAACAAGTGAGTGTGTGATGCTTAATGACAATTGATACATCTACAGTTCCCCGCCTACACATTTGACTCAGTGATATTGCAGAAGAGGTGCCTGAGATATTCTAAGAGTAAGTGAATTAGGAAGTAAGTTAGGAGATTTTAACTATTAAATATGTCAAAGAAGATACACAGAAAATGTCTCATCAACATGGCTGACTACTCAAGACCTAAACAAAGACAATGGCAAAATAGACCCTAATTCAGAAGTGGGAACTCTCATGGAATCTCAGTGCTACATGAAGAACTGAAAAGTGCTGAAAGAGAGAACAACGTTGTCCAGGCAAAAGGTTTTGTTGTCGAATACCAAGTGGTAATCCCTGATGGATTACAGACAATAATACTTGTGTGTGTGTGTGTGTGTGTGTGTTCCCACACATGCATGCACAAGCATACACATATGTTTATAAAACAATAAAGAAAAATTAATTTGAGTAAGAGCAAAAGGAAAGTAAATAGGAAGTGTTATAGGGCAAAAAGAGAATTAAGGTAATAATATAATTAAATTTCAATTTCTGTGAACATTTTTACATTTACTGTATTTCCTTTATAAAATGGTTTACATATGAAATGTTTAATATACAATAATATATTCTGGATTTCCTAGCTGATTTTTACACTTAGAATTAACTGCAATATGTAATAAATCCCTGAAAATGGTAAGATAATAAAATATACATAAAATTTCAAAATTGTCACACTTCAGAATTTTCACCATCTATTCATTCATTATATGTAAGAAGCAACTTTGATCCTGATGGTGTTTGAAAGAATCTTGGAAACATAACTTTCAAAACCAGCTAGAAAGAGATTCTTTGCTGATGCTTTGAAATTCAATAATAAATCCTTGAACTGTGCTCAGATAGACTGTGCCTGTAATGCACTATGAAATGCATGGCACCCCATTTGTTAGATCTAGTTAACTATGATTCATAAAATGTGACATTTCTCATGCCATTTGCAAGGCGGTTAATTTATCCAGCAAATCTCATGATATCCTCTACACTTGAAAAGGTTTACTGTTTAGTAATAAAAAAGAAATGTTTTTAAAGAGATAGAAGTGATGTAACTGTATAATATGGTAAATTCAAGATTGTGCAATAAACTGTAAAGTAACCCATGCCAGAGTGCTGACACATCAGATTTCAGTCCAACAAGGTGCAAAACAGGCAAAATAAAATTTGAACTATCAGCTGACGTGATGTTTTTTATGTATTAGGTTAAGCTTTTAGTGCTGAAAATAATCTGAATATGCTTCTCTGGGAAATATCTCTATAGAAAATATAGATGTTACTACTACCATTATGGAAACAAGCTACATTTTGAGTCTTATTATTATCAGAGACAAATACTGAAAATGTAGTTTTATTAATTTGTATAAACATTAAATGCTTTTTAGAAAAGAATGATAGACTTTTCCAATTCTAGATATAAAGGAACATGATGATTTCTGAATGTTAATGTTTTGTGAAATAAAGATATTATAATAAAACTAATCAAGAGAAAATGACTAATATGAATTTATAGAAAGTCAATAAAAGTAAGCATAATCTACCTATGAGAAACTATTTACCCAAGACACTGAGAATTTGAATGCATAACAAGAAACACATATTTTAATCTGTCTTCATTTCTCTGAATTATATTTAATTTTGAAAAAAAATGGCATGGTATCATTAAATAAAATATCTTTAGCTGGTTCATGATTTCTTTTTAATTCTTTAATCCTTTTATTACAGTTCAATCTTCATTCTCCTCTAGGTCTGCTCCCCTAACTGCTCCGTATTCCATACCTCCTCCCCACCCCACCTACCACCCCATCTCAAAGAGGACATCTCTTTTTACTACAAATATTTATTCATTTATTTATGTCTGGCAGTCATAGGATAGCTTGTGTAAGTTGGTTTTCTAGAACTCTGACTTTCAGATCTGTTGGCAAGCACCTTTATCTGGTAAGCCATCTCAGCAGCTCATGAAGGGCAACTATCTATCAGAGACCTTTCTCAACCATCTTGCAAACTGTTTGAAACTAATGTATGAATTTAGTGATATAAAAACCCATAGTCTTTGCATTAGTTATTGTTCTAGTGCTGTCAGAGACAACATGACTAAGGCAATCCCTATGCAGGAAAACTTTTAATCAAGGGCTTATTTAAAATTTCATAATAGTAGCCCATTTCCCTGAAAGCAAGCATGACAGCAGGCAGGCAGGCACGGGACTGAGAGCTTATATCCTAATGGATAGGCTGGGGCCAGGTGAGAGACTGGGCCTGATGTGGTTTTTGAAACTTTAAGGGCCACTCCTAGTGGCACACCTCCAACAAGGTCACATCCCTTCAACAATGCAGTTCCAGCTAAACCTTACTAAACTGTTTACCACCTGAGAAGGAAGCATACAAATATATGAGCCTGTAGGGGCCATTCTAACTCAAACCACCAGTCTTACAAAACAAACAGAAAATGAAATTCAAGAAGAGTGTCAGTAAAATATCTTGTAGGGTCATTTAGCTCTCTTCTGGATCCGCTGCTCACTCACTGGATGCACCAGCCATTCACCCTGTAAAGGTATAGAATTGTAAAAATAAAGCACTCAAAAGCCAACAGACACTAGAAATTATTTTTCACTACCCACTCAGGCATGTACAAAGCAAGGTCATTTCCTGCGGGAAGAATAGTACAATAGCATGCAGTAGAAGGAAGAAGAACCCGTGAGGCCTGTAGTAAAAATAAATATCATATAAATAAGGCTTTTAACCTGTCCTATTCAGCAAAGGCAAGCATTTACTGCTCGCTAACCTGACAGGTGTTGAGCAGTTCAGCCAAATGTCACTTGCTGGGCAGGATTTAATTTTACTTATATACAAAATAAAAATAAAAATAAAACATTTAATGATTTTAAGTTAATGTTTTAACGTTTAAAAAGAATTAAAGAAAGAAGTAAACTGTTTATGAATTGGAAGACATACTTAAGATATAAGCTCTTTCAAATTGTTTTACAGATGAACAAAAATTACAACTTTGGATGACTCATTTTCTAAAAACTGACATTATTTAATATATCTGCAAGTATATTTAATTCTGCCCATCTAGTGCACATCTGAAAAAGAATAAGTCATGGATTCCAATATGCCATCACAGCACCACTGCCAGATTAAATATGTGGAATACAACACTAAAGTGCACAACAGTTCTCCTCATAAACCACATTATTACTATTTGAAGTTTAGTTACAGTTTACAATGGGTGGCAGTTAATTAAGAGACAGCCAATGGGTAAAGTTAGGCACAAAACTACTGTCAAATACTTAGCTCTAAGTGGACATGCATATCAGTCCCTGACTTCCCCTCACCAAATAGTAGGGGAAAAACTCATGGAGTATTATGGATGATGTAAAGGAAAGTTTACAAGATCCAGAGGTGGGAAAGAAAAAGTGAGCATCAATGCCTTCTGCACCCGACAAACCCAGTGACTGTGGTTGCATTCCCTCGAATCTACACAAGTCTGTACCAGTCAAATTTAAGCATGGGTGAGGAGTGTAGGAGGAACTGTTGGCAGTTGATAGCTAGAGGGAGAGGGAGAGTCTTTTTTTTTTTTTTGAACTATGGCCTTTGCCTCATTGGATCCTAAATACTCCATGGCCATGTGCACATAGACAACACTAAATAGACTTAGTTGCATAAAGAATGTGAATTCATGAGAGACATTCATTCAGAGCTGGAACTATGGGGAATTGGAAGGGGAGAGAGATAATCTATTCACCTGTGAAATTCTCAAAGTATAAAAACAGTATGAAAAATTCTCATAAAATGTATTTTAAGATTAGCCGTAATTAATACCCACAGGAGAAGACACAGAGACAAAGTCTGGATCAGAGACTGAAGGAAAAAACCATCCAGAGACTGCCCAACCTGGGGATCCATCCCATATACAGTTACCAAACCCAGACACTATTGTGGATGCGAACTAGTACTTGCTGACAGGAGCCTGATACAGCTGTCTCCTGAGAGGCTCTGTCAGAGCCTGAAAAATACAGAAGGGGACGCTCTCAGCCAACCATTCAACTGAGTACAAGGTCTCTAATGGAACAGCTAGAAAAAGGACCCAAGGAGCTAAAAGGGTTTGCAGCTTCATAAGAGGAACAACAATATGAACCAACCATGACCCCCAGAGCTTCCAGGGACTAATCTACCTACCAAAGGGTACACATGGAGGGACTCATGGCTCCAGCTGCATATGTAGCAGAAGATGGCCTTGTTGGACATCAAAGGGAGAAGTCTCAATGTCCCAGTATAGGGGAATGACAGGGCAGGGAAGTGGGAGTGGGGTGGGTTGATGAGCAGGGAGAGAGTTGATGGGTTAGGGGGTTTTTGGAGGGGAAACCAGGAAAGGGGATAACATTTGAAATGTAAATAAAGAAAATATCTAATAGAAAATAAAGAAGTACTGCAAGAATATAATATGAAATTTCTCCTTATTTATGATTGGTATAGTTAAAATTAAAAAAAAATTCTTTAAATGATTCACAGTATCCCTTAATATAATACCTAAACATTTAATGCTTTCTTTTCTACCCTTGTTACATCTTAGTTAAGTATCTGAAACATCTTTAATATCTCCACATGAACATTTGCGGGTGAATTTATTACTGTCAAAAGTTTAATACTTTTATTTATTTAAGTGATTCCTAATCTCTATAAGACAATTGAAATAGAATTTTGTTTGTTTTTGCTTTTGTTTTTGTTTTTATTCGAGACAGTGTTTCTCTGTGTAGCCCTGTCTGTCCTGGAACTCACTTTGTAGACCAGGCTGGCCTTGAACTCAGAAATCCTCCTGCCTCTGCCTCTCAAGTGCTGGGATTAGAGGCATGCGCCACCACCACCCGGCTGAAATAGAATTTTAATGCTTCAGTTTTAAAGGTTTTTTAAGGAAATATATAATGTCAATACCAATTCATGTGAACTATTCTGCATATGCAATATAAGAATTTCATTAACTTTTCAAATAAATTAGAAAATATTACAGGTAAACAGATTCTTGCAACATTATTATCTTTTAGGTTTTATTTTAAAAATTATTTGTGTGCAGTGTGTGACTCTGTATGTATCTGTTTGTTGGTGTGAATATATATACATACTGATAATTCCAGTGTGGACATGTATATGTGCATACTGGGAGGACAGAAGAGGTCGTGGTATCCCTCAGAGATGAATTAATAGCATTTGCAGTATGACTGACATTTTATGTGGCAACTATAAGATAAATACATGGTTTCATGATTTGAAAGAAACTCATTTAGCAATTGAGTCATCTTTTCTTCCTCACTATTTTCTACTTTTTGTAATTCTTTTTTATGTACACACTACAATACATTATGAGGAACATTAATTATACATCACTTTCACTAAATAAAAGCTTTCCTTAGCATTGAGCTATGTTGCCTCTAAAATTTGTTGCATGTTCAGTAACATTTTTGTCATTTATTTATTTATTTATTTATTTATTTATTTATTTATACTCTAGATTTTATTTCTCCCTCATCCATCATCCAACTATTCCACATCCCATACCTCCTCCCCACCCCACTTTCTCCATGAGGATGTCCGCAACACCCACCACCCACCTAACCAGACCTCTAAACTCCCTGGGGCCTCCAGTCTCTTGAGAGTTAGGTACATCTTTTCTGACTCAACCCAGACCCATCAGTCTTCTGCTGTATATATGTTGGGGGCCTCATATCAGTTGGTGAGTGTTACCAGCTTCTGGCTATCATAAATAAGGTTGCTATGAAAATGTGCCCGTGTGTCATGGTTGGGAATCTTCTGGATATATTCCCAAGAGTGGTATAGCTGTGTCTTCAGGTAAATCTTTTTTCAATTTTCTGAGGAACCTCCAGATTGATTTCCAGCCTGGTTGTACCAGTTTGCAATCCTACCAGCAATGGAGGAGTGTTCCTCTCTCTACATCGTTGCCAATATGTGTTGTCATCTGAGGTTTTGATCTTAGTCATTCTGATTGGTGTAAAGTGGAGTCTCAGGGTCATTTTGATTTTCATTTGTCAGATCACTAAGGACTTGGAACATTCCTTTAAATTCTCGTCAGTCGTTTGAAATTCCTAGCCCAGGGCCAGATGAATTTAGTGCAGAACTCTACCAGACCTTCAAAGAAGACCTGGTACAAATATTCCTCAAATTATGCCATAAAATAGAAACAGAAGGAACATTTTATAACTTGTTCTATGATGCTATAATTACTTTGCTACCTAAAACCACACAAGGACCCAATCAAAAAAAAAAAAAAAGAAAAGAAAAAGAAAAAGAACTTCAGACCAATCTCGCTTATGAATATTGATGCAAAAATACTCAATTAAATTCTTGAAAACAGACTCCAAGGACACATAAAAACTATCATTCACCACAGTCAAGTAGGCTTCATCCAAGGAATGCAAGATTAGTTCAATATATGAAAATCCATTAACATAATCAACTATATAAACAAACTCAAAGAAGAAAATCACATGATCATCTTAGATGCAGAAAAAGCATTTGACAAAATAAAATACCTTCATGTTAAAAGTATTGTAGAGATCAGGAATTCAAGGCCCATACCTAAACATAATCAAAGCAAATTACTGCAAACCAACAACCAATATCAAATTAAATAGAGACTTACTTGAAACAATCCCATTGAAATCTGGGACAAGACAAGGATGCCCACTCTCCTTATAGTACTCGAAATGCTAGTTAGAACAATAAGAAAACAAAAAGAGATACAGGGGATACAAATTGGCAAAGAAGAAACAAAAGTATCACTATTTGCAGATGATATGATAGTATACATAAACGAACCCAAAAAATTTACCAGAGAACATCCCCAGCTGATAAACAACTTCAACAATGTGGCTGGATATAAAATTAGCTCAAATAAAGCAGTAACCTTCCTGTATACAAAAGATAAACAGGCTGAGAATGAAATTTGGGAAATAACTCTCTTCACAATAGCCACAAATACAATAAAATATCTTGGGGTACTCTAACCAAACAAGTGAAATACCTGTATGACAATAACTTCAAGTCTCTCAAGATAGAAATCTAAGATCTTAGAAAATGGAGAGGTCTCCTATGCGCATGGATTGGCAAAATTAACATAGGAAAAATGGCCATCCTACCAATAGCAATCTACAGATTCAATGCAATCCCCATCAAAATCACAACACACTTCTTTGGAGACATGGAAAGAGCAATTCTCAAATTTGTCTGGAAAGGCAAAAAAGAAATATAAAACAGAATAGTGAAAACAATTCTTAATAATAAAAGAATGGCTGGAGGAATCACTATCCCTGACCTCAAGCTGTACTACAGAGCAATAGTGATAAAAACTGCATGGTATTGGTACAGAGACAGAGAGACAGACACATTGATTAATGGAATAAAATTGAAGACCCAGAAATAAATCCACACACTTACAGACACTTGATCTTTGACAAAGAAGACAAAAAAAAAAAAAGTACAATGGATAAAAGAAAGCATTGTCAATAAATGGTGCTGGTCTAACTGGCTGTCTGTATGTAGAAAACTGAAAGTAGACCTATATTTCTCACCTTGCACAAAGCTCAAGTTCCGTTGGATCAAGGACCTCAACCTAAAACCAGACACACTGACTCTAATAGAAGAGAAAATGGGAAAGAGCCTAGAACTCATCAGTGCAAGGGAAAATTTCCTAAACAGAACCCCACTGGTTCATGCTCTAAGATCAAGAATTGATAAATACACCTCATGAAAATGGAAAGCTTCTGTAAGGTAAAGGACATAGTCAATAAGACAAATAGACAACGTACAGATTGGGAACAAATCTTCACTAACACCACATCTGCTAGAGAGTTAATATCCAAAATATATAAAAAGCTCAAGCTAACCATCAAAAAATCAAAGAACACAATAAAAAATGGGTTATAGATCTAAACCTAGAATTCACAACAGAGGTATCAATAACAATTTTTAACTTTTGAAAAATCCTTCACTTAGCATTTACATAAGATTTTTTCAAGTTTAGGCAAATAATGCCTGGTAGTCTAAACTTAGTTACTCACTAGTTTCTTGTAAGGTACTGGATCTACTGTTGTTTCCTAAACCATAATAATTCCCAACTGCATTTATACTATTTATCCCTATATCCATAGATACACTCAGTTCTATTCTCTCATCAATAAAGATTTTGTTGCTGTAGATGGAGACCATGACAGATATCATTACTTGTCAAAATTCAGAGAACATCTAATAATAGGTGAACAGCCTCTACTGATACATCAACAACACAATTCCCCCATATAAGGTTCAAGGAAAATCATGGAAGAGGGTATGAGAAGATTGTAAGTTCAGAGGAACAGGAAGTCTGATGTAAGAATGTGTCTCTGAGAAATCACAGGAAGACTATACTCACAAAATCTCAATAGTGTGGATGTTTAAACTAGATCCGCACAATGACCACACCAGTTACATAAAAATGAGTAGGATTAATTATACAGGGCTCCAAAGAAGAACTTCTGGGAGAGACAACATTAGTCTTTTTCAGGGAAAACAATCAAAATGGCTATCTAATAGCAAGTATTCACCCCTAGAAACATATACATGCCATTAACAGTAGACAGATAAACTAGAATGAATTTCTATATTTATTCATCATACAAATGACTACTGAAATCATGAAGAGAACATTGTAGGCTTAGGGTGTTGTGTTGTAACACACAAATTAGTTTGTGTCATGTAATGCAACCCAGCAAAATTAGTTAAATGAATGAAGTGATTAATTTAAATATTGTACATTAAATACTTTCATAGAAGATGCATATTTTAAAATTTTAAATATGAAGAAACAACCAGATGAAATAAAACATTTAGCTGTTTATTCTGCTTAAGATTAATAGCCCCAGGACTCAGATGGCAGGCTACAATATCATAAGTTTGTTATCATCCTTGGCCACATTAATGTGGATGCCTAATTAGTCCAAGTTGTTTGTATTATACATAAGGAGAATATTTATAAAAATCTATATACATAGAAGGATGCATGTGCTGGATATTTTAGCAAATGGCATAATCTACATTCATAAGGAAAAAAGAACCTCAATCGAGAAAATGTCTCCATAAGATTGGACTATAGGAAAGATGGTGAAGTATTGTCTCGATTAATGATTGATCTGGAAGGACCCAGACTGCTGTGTGCATTGTCATCCCTGTATTTGTGGTCCTGAGCTAAATAAGAAAGTAGACAAACAAGCCACTGGAAACAAGCCAATCAATATCATCCTCCATTGCCTCTGCTTCAGTATCTGCCTCCTTGTTCATAACTTGAGCTCCCGCCCTGGCTTCCACTTATGACAGACTTTGTTTTGTTTGACCTCTGTATACAAATAGTACACTGAGGTGGTGACAAACAGTACAAGAAGAGATCAGGGTCATCACAGATTCATACTTAATTATTTTGTTTACTTTAAAAGGTATGGACTTGCAGTAGATTTATTTGTTTTTAATGTAGATAAATTGTACTGTATTTGTAAGCCAAGATTTGTCTGTTAGATTCATAAAAATTGATGATGTTTTAGATAATGAGGCAATTTGTTAAAATTCAGTCCTTGAAGTTTTCACCATGATTCATCATGAAGAATGATCATTTACAAATTCAAGGAAAATAGCTATATTATTATTTTTAAGAAAAATATTCAAATAAATGTGAAAATGGATAGTAGCTGAAATCTTGCCCTTCCTCCCAAATATAAGCTTCCACAAATGCATGAAACTATTTATGGATAAATGTATATATCAAGTAAGTAGGAAAAGCGGAGAGAAGTTGAGAGAGAGAAAGAGAGAGAGAGAAAGAGAGAGAGAGAGAGAGAGAAAGAGAGAGAGAGAGAGAGAGAAAGAGAGAGAGAGAGAGAGAGAAAGAGAGAGAGAGAGAGAGAGAAAGAGAGAGAGAGAGAGAGAGAGAGAGAGAGAAAGAGAGAGAGAGAGAGAAGCATATGGTATGATATGAATATTAATAGTATCAGAAAAATGATCAAGAATGTAGCCTGAATAACTGGCTTGGTACAGGGAAATTTTAATAAAGAATATGTTAGTATTAAAATTCCAGTCCAATCTATAAATTCTAGGACAAATGACAAACCATTAATTGTTTCAAAGAACTTTAGTTGATTATTTTCACCCTTGACTGGGAAAGTTCTTCATATCTTTGTGTTTTATAAGTTTGAACTCCATTACAGCTTACATTATGCATTGTATGATTTGAAAGTGACATATATTTCCAATTTCTTTAAACAATATAGAAGGAAGGTTTTAAAAATTTATTTTCTCATATATTATATCCCAAGAGAGTTTCAGCCTTCTTTCCTCTCCTCTTTGTCTCTCTACCCAACTTGCCTCTCCCCCAAATAGTGATTTTTCTTAAATAAAGTCAACCTCCTTAACTCTGCTTTGTACTATATGCTTGTTTGTATGTTTTCATTGCTGTGATAACAATTGGGATGAGATAGATTTCTACTGCCATTGTAAACACTTTATACATGTGAACCAATTGAAGGAAGGTTACAGTCATATAATATACATTCAAGCCTGTAAGAAATTTAAAGATTCATTGGTCAGAGTGTGTATATCTTTATATTAAGGTAGAGAAAACAATGAGGTTTCCAATTTGTACCCATTCAAAAAGTTGGCTGTGATAAATCGGACATATTGCCTCTCATTCAAAATGCTTAAGTAAATTCACAAAACATTTTTTTGCTATCTTAATTAAAACATGGTGTACCCATATTTATATTCAAACACAAATCATATCTAAAAGGTCAGAAAATTTTCAGAGCATTGACATGGCATCGTTGAAAAAAATTGTTCAAAATATTTTGTGGTTTGGGATGAATCAGAATATTTTGGGGATAGGTCATAGTGTAGAATTAACATGCCATTATGGATAATCCCAATTCCAGTTGGATTATCAGAGGCTGCTTATGAAGTCTATCTCATCTTCAGTGAAATGCAGGGACTGAGTTACTTCATTTAAATTTTCAGTGATTTTTTTTTTTTTATTTTCTTAAGCCATGGAGCCAGTAAAGACTTTTCCTCCTTTGGTAAATTAAATAATGGTTTCAGTGTTTCCCATCTTTGGTTCTTTTCCATACACCAATAAACTGATATTAAATTCTCTCATTGTGTGTTGCATGCTTTCAGAGAGATATGGTTGCAGAATCTTTTTTCTCTGACTTTTTGTCTTGTTAGCTCTTTACACTGCATCAACATTTATATCTTTTCCTTGCATTACAATTAACACATCTGTATGTTTCAATATTTTTCTCAGGCTGATCTGCTCTGAGGTCTGTGTGCATTTAAATGTGGTATTTTTTCTCCTTTCACTTGTTTTCTCTTCCTCATTAATAAATTTGATGCTTCTTTCAAGACTGTTCAGGCAATACCACTCACTATCTCCTAACTATACAGTCTTATTCTGCTGCTATATAGTTTTTGCACAATTAAGAATCACGTGATGATCTTCTTTTGCTACTTAATACTGAAGTATGTTTAGTTACTTCCTTACCCTGGTTCACAGGGTAAATTAGAGTTCATATAAAATTAACACATAAAGCACAGTGCATAATTTCCTGACATATCTAAGATAAACTATGATTAAACTATTAAACTCAAGTCCCATTTCAGTCTCAATACTAAAGCAAAACTATGCCACTTTATCTAAAATTGTTAAGGTGTCAACGCGGAATCAGTCAGAGTTTCATGTCTCTTTCTTACTAGCTACATACTTCTCAAGAATATTATTATTCTCAAATGTGGTTCTCAATTTGCTCTGCCATCTTAAACCCCCAATAGTTTAACCTTGCTTCGAAGTTTCAGAAATTGATGCTGACTCAGTTACGTGCATTTTTCATTCACTGCCATTCATTTACTAATCATGCAGTATAAATGATATACTCTTTTAAAGCCTGTTACTTAATCCCTGGTTTTGTGAATCAGGAAACCAGAAAGTTGTCTCTTTTGTTCGGAATCACTCTGCATTTCCAGTCAGAAAAATGTGGAGCTCCCCGTTCTCAAGGATCATCAGCCGCTTCGATCTACAATGTCCAGCTGAGGGTTCAGGAGCCCTGTAATTATGTAGAGTGAATGATGACCCCCATTCACCAGTTCCAGCAATCAGCAGACATAAAATTTACTTAGGGTAATTCAAAGTTTATAAGGTTTTAAAGGACTGAGAGTAGGAGTTTCTAGGATAGGAAAAGGTCACTGGCTGGAGGTTTAGGGTACCTGGAAGCAGTTCAGGAATCTCAGGTCCTGGCTTTTATCATTAGAAGGAAAATTGATCCTGCAATCTAATTGTGGTTATGTGATATTCCTCTTGTAGAATTCCCCGGGCAAGGTTAGAGGAGAAGTCCAACTACTGACAGGAGTCTTCCATATTTTATGGAGCCCAGAGGCTAACTGGCCATGGTGGACTTGGAGAGAAAACTAGCAGAGTTTTCCCATAGAAAGATGGTTGTATTTGCCTGGAAGTTGCACTGGGTTTTACCAAGGATTATTGAACCCAGTGGAGTCACGTTGCAGCAGTGTAGTGGAATACCAGGACAGAGATACGGGAAGGGGTTGAATGTGGAACAGGGGGAGGGAGGAGGACTTATGGGACTTTCAGGGAGGGGGGAATCAGGAAAGGGGAAATCATTTGGAATGTAAATAAAGAATATAGAAAATAAAACAAACAAACAAACAAACAAAAACAATAGAAAGCAACAGAAGGACTTTCTGTAGATGCTTTTACCTACATAAGGTATTTATTATGTCTACTGACACTGTTTTCAAGGTGATAAATAAGATATTAAATTCAGTACTGTTTTTCAGGGAGAACCATCATGATTAAAAAAAAAACATTGTAATGAGTTCTTAGACAGCTATGAATGAGAATTTCAAACTATAGTTGTTACCTCTCCTCTACTCTTCTATTTAGAATTCTAAGTGCTAATTTTCAAATGAATTATTTTAATTAGTGTCTTTTATATACAGTTATACATGAATTTAGTAAGCATAACATAGTTCATTATACAACCTTTAAAGTTTGGAATGATTACAATATATTTTGCAACTCTAATCATATCCTGAATTAAAAAATGCAGTTTGCTCTAAATTGTTTCTAAAGAGAAAAAAATGCATCTTGTGTGCATGCAAACATAATTCTTTGTACATAACAACAATATTTTTATTTTACTACATGTTATACTTGTTTGTTGTATATTTTTCACGTTGTAATAAATTCGTGATAACATCTAAGTAATTTTTGCTTTTCCGTAATGACCATACTACTAAGTTCTTCAGTCATTTCTGAATGCTCTGCCTATTATAAAAGTTCAAATCCCACTCTTATATAATATCATCATATGACTTCAGTTCTGTTTAGTCACCAACTCTTTGCCTTTTTCCATCTTTGCTGTCATAATTATCATAGCCTGTGTATTCTTAGAAATATACACAGATATAAATACAGATATTATATTAATCACATATTTTCCTTTCATTTACTAATGAAATTATCAGCAAAACTAATCATATTTATGGTTATCAGATATTTATAAATTATTTTCTAAATGGATGTAACTACTTACACTAAAATTAAACATAATTATAAATTCTATTCTTCATTTCTATTTTTAAGATTCATTTTCAGAACAAATTATACAAGTTCAAGTTTCTTATACTTTGAACTTTCATGCTAACAAATTTGTTCTATATGCTTTTATGAATCTAATAGACTTTTACGTTCCCTGTTCTTAATTATTGTTCATATATTATTAGACTTATTTGAAGATACTTACTGATACTTTTTGTTTATGTATGTTGTATATTGTGTGTTTATATGTATATATATATATACATATTATATACAAGTGGTATATAATATATTTTCCTGGAAATGTGCAACTCACATATATCTACTAATCCTGAAAAGAAGGCCATGTCAGAGCAATGTTTGGATATCATCAAAAACATTGTGGATAAATGAGACTTTGAGGGTTATATTTGCTGTTTGGAGGGTTATAGTTTGCTCACAAGAACATCAGTGAGGTTCATTATAGGAGCATATATAGCTCAAAAGACAGCTGCATCACAAAACCTGCACCATCTCATGTGACAGCTCAGAAATACAGAAATCTGAGTGTACAACATAGCCTACCAAAGCCTCAACACACTGGAGAGTGTCCTTTCAAGGGACCACAATTAATCTAATCCTCCTCCCGGCAGTTCTGCTCTTTGGTTCTTTGAGGTAATGTTCATTGTCTCAGGTTATATTCAGCTGATAAGATCCTCTCTGCTTCTTTTAGGTAGCTGGATTTTTCTGACAGTGAATTTCGGGAGTCTTTTACTGTTAAAATACTCTTTAGGAGCCATGGGCCTAGAAGTGAGTCTGCTCAGTTTCAGAGATTTCCTGAAGCTAATTTTTATTCCTTACTTCCTTTTGAAAAGAGGGTTTTCTTTTACAGGATGGTGTGTTTCAATCTGGGGAAGACCACCACACAGCTTCACACATACATACTGTGTCACAAATATGGAAGTCAGGTGTATATTTACACATAGGAAAGTCAGGTGTATATTTAAAAACTTGTTGCAGCGTCATTCTAGAAATAAGTCGTCCTATTTTAGGATATATGATAAAGCCTTCTACTGCATGTCAGTCATTTTCCTTGTTCATGAGTGGGTTATTCATAGTGATACTGCATGAAAAACTTCAGTAGTCTTGGTGTGATATGAGTCAATCTTTATCAGATTTTAATAAATACTTAATTTGGTTGAATAACTCACACTAAGAGACAAAAGATTCCATCCATACAGACAATGTATTCCAGTGAATGGCATAATCTAAGTGAGTTCACCATGCACAACAATTAGAATGTAAGGATATGGCAGACAAATACACTGAGACCAAGAAATCATAAAACATACAAATACATTTTTGGGAGTTTTGGAGACAGGTTTCTCTGTGTAGACCAGGCTAGCCTCAAACTTCAGAAATCCACCTGCCTCTGCCTCCCAAGTGCTGTGATTAAAGGTGTGCGCCACCACTGCCCGGCAATACATTTATTTATATAGTTTGAATCTTGATTTTTATCTTGTTAGTTGAATGCTTTCATTACTTCAGTCCAACATTAAGCTGATTAATTCATTTTGCACAGTTAAAATTTAATGAGATAATATTTTATGTTGTTATTTAATATTTTCAAATAAGTGTGAAGTACTATTAAAGGGGACAGAATATTTTAACCTTGATATTTCTGATGTCAACAATAATCTACAAATAGGGTTTGGATATAATGTTTCAAAGAATATGAGACTCGCGAAATGGAGTCATACAAACACAATCGGTACACATTTTATATATGTCCATAGAACACCTTTGAAAGAGCCTCAGAATGGAAGACATTGCCCTAATGGCAAATTATTCCTCCTTTATTGAAATTCTAAACGCGTATAGGATTCATTTCTTAATAGAGATTCTTAATTTTGTTTAAAAATCTAATTAAATACTGGAATGAAGGAATTCGTCAATGAGTAAAAGCCTTGTTACACTAGTGTGAGGACCTGAATTCATAGGCTCAGCTTTTATGTAAAAGCCTGTGTGTAATCTTAGGTTTGGGGGAAGAGAAACAGATGGTTCTCAGAGTTCACTGGCTAGCCTGTTCTACCAATCAGTAACCTCCAGGAGCAGAGAAAATAACCTAGGCTCAAGAGGTAAGGTGGACACTGTTAAAAGAAGATAAACAAAATCAATCTATGGCCTCCAACATATCAAACACAAAATGATACAATTATATAACACACACATGCACATATACATGCCCAAACATGAATAAGAAAATATTACTACTACTCTATAATATCTGGAACAACACATCTAAAATGCAGTTTATCTTTTAAAAACATACAATTTTATTTGAAAAGCAGTATCACTTAATACTGGGTTAGCAATCATATATGTAAACAGAATATATAAGGATGGTGTGACTGAACATCTCATAGTGCAACTGGTTATTTCAATATAGAAACTATAGCTAAAATACTGGATCTTTTCGGTAACTGTCATGCAGTAATTTTTCTGGTGAACTGAAAATGTAGAACTCTAAACTATAACACCAAAGAAAGAATAAGTGTCTCTATTTGATCACTTGATTGATTTGTTGTTATTAAAGTACCTGACAGAGGATGCGACTAATAGTAAAGGCCTATATTGTACCACAGATTTGGGAGATGGGGACTAGAAATCTTTTGTAAAAATTTTCCACTTGGGTCCCAAGTACCAAAGATTCAATAGTATCTGAAATAAGTACTGCCTGCTGAGGATTAAGTGTTAGAATATATGAGACTGTGGGAGATATTACAAACTCAAATTATAATAGTATCCCTTCCAATGAAATGTTGAAGATGATACCAGCTCATATTGCTGCTATCTTCAAATATAACACATTATTTTTCCTCTCTTTTGATCATGTCAATATACATTTTACTTTGAAATTCAGGCACAGTTTAATAAAGTCTACCAAAACATAATTCCATGTTTTCTAATTTCCTGACTCTTAGCTGATCATGTAGTTTTTACTTAAAATATATCTGTGAAAGCCATTTTGAATATTTGAATGATGTAACCATTTGAATAATATGCCTCTTTTTCCTGTGCATTAATACCATTGGCATTCCTGTGAGTACATATGCAATAATATACTAATAAAGTTTTGCTTGTGTATCTTTATATGTGTTTATGGCTGACAAAATGAGAATGGATAACCTAACAGTAGGTATATTATTGAAGAAGACAGATTTTTCCACTCTCTAGCCATTTATTACCTGTAATTTCACATTGAGGGATAGAGTTTTATGAAATTGCTTCAATGCAAGTTGGTGCACGAACTTGTATTTGCATTATCCAAGTCACCTTTAGAGAATCATACTGTTGAGAATTAATGTGTGCAGCTATACTCTTATCCAAAAGAATCCACTGAGGATCAGGTTTGAAGGTCATCTGGCCCTTATACTCTTTCTGCCACTTATTATTCTATGTTCCTTGTGTCAAAACTGTAGGCTTTTATTATAGATGTATCTGTATGGGTTATGAACCTCATAGTCAATTGTTCTTTCATTTTGATTAACTATGATTCTAATAGTCTCTGTCTATACTGAAAGCAAGATTCTTTGGTGTAAGGTAAAAAAAAAATACATGAATCTGTTGATTTAAGAATAAGTATGCAAAATGCAGTTAAGGGATTACATTGGATTAGGAAAGTGGCAAAACTGGTTATCCTCTACAGTCCAGGGCTTTACATTCCTTGGTTCAGAAAGGTTATTGACATTTTTATTTTATGAGGTACATTATTACTGCAGATGCAGAATTGGCAAGACCTTGTGTAAACAATCTGGTTGAACTTGTAAATGTTGTGCAGTGCACATTCAATCATATTTGATGTCGATTGTTTCATATAACCCATCTACTTACTTGTGTTATATTCAGTTGTTCTGCTAGTAAGTGTATTAAGAAATAACTGCTTATGTTTCATTTATATATGTTGTAATAGATTTCCACTTCCAATTTCTGCTGACACGTAGCATAATGGACAGACTGAGGAAATTTCTGTTTGCATCACGAGAAAAATTATATAACTTTAGTCAGATTTTAAAACTGCAATTTTCAGATGTTTTAGACCCAGGAGGTGAGAGACTCACAGGACTAAAAGGGAGGAACCTTAGATGACATGACTGACAGTAGGGAGAGGGAACTTATAGAGCCTTCCTCCAGCAAGAAGACAGGGCTTCAAATGAGGGAGAGGGAGGCCATCCCAAAGTCATAAATCTGACCTATAATTGTTCCTGTCTGAAAGAATTACTGGGATGGAAATGGAGACAAGCCTGAGGAAAAGAAGATCCAGCAACAGGCCCAAAGTGAGGGGAGGTCCCAAGGCCTGCCACTATTACTGAGGCTATGGAGCACTCACAAAAAGGGACCTAGCATGTTGGAAGACCTAACAAGAAGATGAAAGAGTTAGACGTAGATATTTGCACCCAACCGATGGACAGAAGTTGATTTCTGCTGTTGAATTAGGGAAGGCTGAATAAAGCTAAGGATGACCCTGTAGGAAGACCAGCAGTCTCAATTATCTGGACCCTCGGGACCTCTCAAATACTGGACTACCAAACAGGCAGCATACACCAGTTTATATGAGGTCCCTAGCACAAAAACAGTAGAGGACTGCCAGCTCTGTGTTCATCCAGAGAAGATGCACCTAACCTCCAAGAGACTGGAGGCCCCAGGGAGTTTAGAGGTCAGGTAGGGTGGGGGGTTGGGACATCCACTTGGAGACAGGGAGAGAGGTGGTGGTATGGGATGTGGAACAGTTGGAGGGTGAACAGGGTTTGGTGGGGTGGAGAATAAAATATGGAGTGTATAAAATAAATAATTTTAAAAAAAGGTTTCAGAGCCGGGCGGTGGTGGCGCACGCCTTTAATCCCAGCACTTGGGAGGCAGAGGCAGGAGGATTTCTGAGTTCGAGGCCAGCCTGGTCTACAAAGTGAGTTCCAGGACAGCCAGGGCTACACAGAGAAACCCTGTCTCGAAAAATCAAAAAAAAAAAAAAAATGGTTTCAGGCATTAAAAAAAAAAGAGTCGACTTTGAAATTTCTGTATTGTCTGGAGTGTGAGTGTATACACATGCCACTGGTTTGGAAATCACAGGACAATTTCCATTAGTTGATTTTTTCCTTCCTTCAGTATCACTGGGTTTTTTTAAATGCAATTTTATTTTATTACTTATTCCCTTTACATCAGGATCACTGCTCCACTCCTGGTCACCTTCCTCCCACAGTCTGTTGAGAGATTTCGATGCAGCTTTTAGGAATTTGGCATTTGTCCCTAGGCTTGGACAAGGAAGTAGCCTTAGACAAGAATAAGAGTGACCAGTGACCATGGGGCTTTATTTAGTACTTTGCTGAATTACTTCCTTATGTGATCGTTTTGCTTACTACTCTGCTTAATTCCTTTGTGTGATCTCCTTGTTTACTACTTCACTTGATTACTTTGTCTTTGATGGAAGAACTGACCCTGTGTTATGAATGTACCTAAAATGATATAAAAGCAGGATGGAGAGAAATAAAGCTGCTTCAGCCTCAGAATGGGCTGGACTCAGGTTACAATTTTGTCTGTTTTTTTTTGTTTGTTTGTTTGTTTGTTTTGTTTTTTTTTTCAATCCTTACTCTCTAGCTTCTTGAGACCACGTGGACTGACTGAGCTGGATTGGTCAACAGTGGTTTCCCCATTCCCTATCCCCTTCTCCTCTGAGTAGGTAGGGCCTCTTTATGTATCCCCCTGACCTTGATACTTCAAGTATCTGTGAGGCTAGATGCTTCCTCTCCTACTGAGGCCATACAAGGCAGGGCAGCTAGAAGAACATATCCCACGTACAGGCAACAGCATTTGGGAGAACCCCTGTTTCAGTTGTTCAGAACCTACATGAAAGTCAAGGTACACATCTGCTACATATGAGTGAGGAGGCTTTCTTAGTCAGGGTTTCTATTCCTGTACAAACATCATGACCAAGAAGCAAGTTGGAGAGGAAAGGATTTATTGAGCTTACATTTCCATATTGCTGTTCATCACTAAAGGAAGTCAGGACTAGAACTCAAGCAGGTCAGGAAAGCAGGAGCTGATCCAGAGGCCATGGAGGAATGTTCCTTACTGGTTTGCTTCCCCTGACTTGCTCAGCCTGCTCTCTTATAGAGCCCAAGCCCACAAGGGGCCCTCCCCCCTAGATCACTAATTGAGAAAATGCCCCACAGCTGGATCTCAAGGAGGCACTTCCCCAACTGAAACTCCTTTCTCTGTGATAACTCCAGCCTGTTCAAGTTGACACACAAAACCAGCCAGTACAGAGGCCTAGGCCTAGGCCTGTGTATGATCTTTGGTTGGTGGTTCAGACTTTGAGAGCTCCAAGTTTAGTTGACTCTCTTGCTTCTTCCTGTAGAGTTTCTATCCCTTTCAGGTTCTGCAATCCTTCCTCCTCTTCTTTCATAAGAGTCCCCAAGCTCTATCCACTGGGATGGAGTTTGGATTCTGGAATTTCTAAGTTACCTCTTCAGGTTCATTAGTAGCAGCCAATCATACCCTGTAAGTTATATCTTCTGATGAAAATTACTTTTATATTAAGAAAATCATGCCAGGCAGTGGTAGCGCACGCCTTTAATCCCAGCACTTGGGAGGCAGAGGTAGGAGGATTTCGAGGCCAGCCTGGTCTACACAGTGAGTTCCAGGACAGCCAGGGCTACACAGAGAAACCCTGTCTCAAAAAAAAAAAAAAAAAAGAAAAGAAAAAAAAAGAAAATCATAAATTCAGTTTATCAAGAAAATATTACTGATTCCTTATGTGTTGTGAGATTATTTCACTCATTTAGCATTATTGTAATCTGATTATAGTTACATGTAATTGAATATACTCACTTAAAATCCATAAATTCTTTTTACATAATGAGAATCATGGTGATTTATGTGAAATGATTATTTGTTTACTGCATGAGTTAGCATTATTATTAAGATATTATATTTGTTTAAAACATTTAAGATGTGAATTAATTACATTAACTTAGCAAAATTGGTATGAAGTATGGAAATTTGTATTAAAGTTGGCATAAAGCTTGTAATGTTTTAGAAATAATGCATGTTATTTTAATTTAATTTACAAACTTTTAGTAATGCTTATAGAAGCAATAAACTCATGATATTTTATTAATGTTTTATTTCAATAAACATTGTGCATAATAGCCTTCATCATTTATGTACTTTAATCAATGTAATATTCTAGTAATTTGTTTTGAAAATATTTAGTACCATTTAGACAGACAGTGTCATATGTATAATGACAAAATTGATTAATATACGAAGGAGAAAATTGTGCTGTTGTTGAATTCAAAGGCTCATATAGACAAAATTTGGGCATATACCCAAAATAAGATCCACCATATCACAAGGACATGTCCTCCACTATGTTTATAGTAGCCTTATTTCTAATAGCCAGAAGCTGGAAACAATCCAGATGTCTGTCAACTGAAGGATGAATTAAGAAAATGTGGTACATTTATACAGAATAATACTACTCAGCTGTTAAAAATGAGGACTTCATGATTTTTCAGGCAAATGGATGGAACTAGAAAATATCAACCTGATCTTCTGGTAACTCAGACCCAAAAGGACATACATGGTATGTATACACTGATAAGTTGATATTAGACCAAAAGCTCAGAATACCCATGATATAGCCCACAGACCATATGAAGCTTAACAAGAAGGAAGGACAAAATGTGGATGCTTCAATCCCACTTAGAAGAAGAAACAAATAATGAGGGGAGGCAGACAGAGAGAGGGATCTAAATGGGAGAGGGGAAGGGCAGGGAAATAAGGGGGCAGGATCATATAAGGGCAGAGACAGGAAAGAAGTCCAGAGGGCCTGGAGAATGAATAGAAATATATAGCACTGGGTGGTGGGGAACAGGAAGAACAATTAGAAAGTCCAAGACACCAGAGATGCAAGAGTCTCCCAGGAACCAATGGGGATGATGTTAACAGAAATGCCCAACAGTGGGGAGACTGAACCTGAAGAGATCACCTCTAAGAGACAGGCATGGGCCCCCATTTGAGGGATAGAGCCACTTGCCCATCTCAAAAATTTTAACCCAAAATGATTCCTGTTTAAAGGAATTACAGGAGCAGAGACTGAAAGGCCATCCAGAGACCATCCCACCTTGGGATCCATCCCATCCACAGACTCCAAACCCAAATACTATTGCTGATGCCAATATGTGCTTGCAGACAGGAGTTTAGCATTGCTGTTCTCTGAGAGGCTTTGCCAGTACCTGACTAAAGCAGATGCAGAAACTCACAGTCAACCATTGGATTGAGCACGGGAACCCCAATGGAAAAGTTAGGGAAGGACTAAAGGAGTTGAAGGAGATTGCATCCCCATAGAAAGAACAACAGAATCAATTAACCGGTCTCTCAGTGCTCCCAGGAATTAGTCTACTAACAAAAAGTATACCTGGGCCAGTCCCTGACTCCAGCTAAATGTGTAGCAGAGGACTGCTTTATCTGGAATCAGAAGGAGAGGAAGCGGTTGGTCTAATGGAGACTTAGTACTCTAGAGAAGGGAGATGTCAGAGCAGTGAAGGGGGTTGGGTGGGTGGGTGTGGGACCACCCTTCTAGAGGCCAGTAGAAGGAGGTAGGGTGGGAGGCTTATGAAGGGAGAACCAGGAAGGGGAACAACATTTGAAATGTAAATAAACAAAGAAAAATAAATGAAAAAATGAGACTTGAAAAAGATAAAAATATGAAATAATGATATAGAATAAGCCTGTAAATATATTAAAACCTTCAGTTTTAATTTAAAGTTTTCTTAAACTAAATATTCCAGAGTTAGATTTTAAATATAATTATGACTTCAGAATTATTTGTTATGAAAATGGCATCAAATCTGCCTGTTTAAGAGATCAAACAATATGTATGTAGTATGTACGATATATTCCCTCCTGCAAACACACCCACACACACACACACACACATACACACACACACACACACAAACATTCACATATATACATGCCTTTAGGAAGCCAGAACATATATCTTATTCTACCAGATAAGACCAAGACAACTCGATTATTTGGTGGCATCCATGTGAGTTATTCTGCCAGATGCTGAGGACTGACAGGAAATACAGTGTCTATTATATTTAAATCCAGTTTCTTCTGCATGCTACATTATATAATAATGTACATTCAGATATACGCTAATGTGTTAATATAAAATATGTGTAATAATATACATACAATGCATTAATGTATATAATATACATCTAGATGTAGATTATGACTACATAATGAGTAATTTTGTTCTGGAATTAACATTGAGTCGTTCTTCCGTCTATCAATAGAATATTGAACTCAGAGAAATGTAGAGGATTTAAACTTAATCAACAGGAAATATGCTATGTGGGATCAGAAAGAAGATGAAACTATTAATTTTCATGAATTCATATAGGTAGTTGAAGGGAAAGAGAGCACTTCCAAATTGCTTTTCATTTTAACATACTACAAAGCAAATGACATTGAATGATCATCCTCTTTCTGTTCATCTACTATCTTTTAATCCATACTAACAATTATTCAAAACATTAAAAAAAAAAAAACAACCAAGTGCCATGATGGACTACTTTGAAGAGTTGTTTACACTAATGTTCTACAGCTTTTTCATAATAGACAATTGCCTCAGCATTCTTACTGGTTGAGTGCTATAGGATCATCATTGTTCCTGGGGCCCACACATTTATGTTTGATCGTTCTCTGTTCATTTTCCTATGACATGCATAAAATCTGTACAATACTCTGGTATTATTAGGTTCTGAAATATTTTCCTAGAGCACTCATGCTAAGGGTGAATGACAAGACAACTCAATTATTTGGAGGAGTCCATGTGAGTGAATCCCCATGACTCTGATCATATCCATCACTTAATTCAATCATGTTTTAATACATTAATGTCTTTTGGGAGGAGTTGAAAACTTCGTGGAAGTGAGGACTAGGGAGTTTTACCATGTATATCACCGAGCCCTGAAAGAAAGGATGTATGTTTCTAAAGAGACAACTTCTGCCACCAGGAGTTAAGCAGTTTAGCTCCACCCTTTGTCTGTTTCAGGTTAGTTTGTTCAATAGTCTGTTTTTATTAACATTGTTTCTATGTGTGTTAAAGCTTCATTTGGCTTGTTCCCTTGCAGATGTATGAAATGAGGTGAAAGTATCACATGTTACTCTAAGATACTTGTTCATATGCAATGAAGACTTCAAAAAATTACATTTCATTTGAAATTAGGTCTCATATAAAAGGTCATTTATGCGATGGATGCTCTTGGGGAGCAATTGTGTATTGAAATATACACTAATTCACACTATCACGAAAGGAGCATCTTTGAACACGGCTCAAGCACTTTGCTTTTTTAAGCAGAAGACTGACTGAGAGATGACATATTAAGGACATTTAAAATAATACTTTGCCTGCGAATGCTAATACAATCGACTCTAGAATTATTTCAAATGATACGTTTTACTATAAAAGATAGCCTTTTCAACAAATGGTGCTCGTTCAACTGGAGTTCAGCATGCAGAAGAATGCAAATCGGTCCATTCTTATCTCCTTGTACTAAGCTCAACTCCAAGTGGATCAAGGACCTCCACATAAAACCAGACACACTGAAAATAATAGAAAAGAAACTAGGGAAGAGCCTTGAACATATGGGCACAGGGGGAAATTTCCTGAACAGAACACCAGTAGCTTATGCTCTAAGATCAAGAACTGACAAATGGGACCTTATAAAATTACAAAGTTCCTGTAAGGAAAAGGACACTGTCAAAAGGATAAAATGGCAGCCAATAAATTGGGAAAAGATCTTTTCCAACCCTACATCCAACAGAGGACTAATATTCAATACATACAAAGAACTCAAGAAGTTAGACTCCAGAGATCCAAATAACCCTATTAAAAAATGGGATACATTTTTGTCTCCCTCGAGCCGGAGTCGAACAAGCAACCTAAGGATGTCTTCTGACCAGGGAGTCAACTACAGTCCTCCGCCCTACCAGCTGAGCAATCGAAGGGACACAAAAATATGCAGCCCAGGCTGGCCTCGAACTCGTGATCCTCCTGCCTCTGCCTCCTTCAGCAAATCCTACCGGCATGTGCCACCAATTTCTTGAGTTTTATCAGAAATAGTTTCCTTGTAGATTTTCAATTTTATCAGAAAATGTTTATAATTCCACTTTCAATCAACTTAGTAATATTTTTGTGCCTACCATTTTATCTGTATAATTTTTCCATGAAATAGTCATTCTTAATGCATTTTTCTATATATTTCTTTAATTTTATCAGAGATATTTTCCATGTATATTTACACAATGGAATACTACTCAGCAATTAAAAACAATGAATTCATGAAATTCTTAGGTAAATGGGGAGCAGGGGGAGGGAAAAGGGCTTATGGGACTTTCGGGGAGGGGGGGAACCGGGAAAGGGGGAATCATTTGGAATGTAAATAAAGAATATAGAAAATGAAAATAAATAAATTAAAAAAATTCATTCCAAAAAAAAAAATGGGATACAGAGCTAAACAAAGAATTTTCACCTGAGGAATATTGAATGGCTGAGAAGCACCTAAAGAATTGTTCAACATTCTTAGTCATTAGGGAAATGCAAAACAACCCTGAGATTCCATCTCACACCAGTCAGAATAGCTAAGATCAAAAACTCAGGAGACAGCAGGTGTTGGTGAGGATGTGGAGAAAGAGGAACACTCCTCCACTGCTGGTGGAATTGCAGGCTGGTACAACCACTCTGGAAAGCAGTCTGGCGGTTCCTCAGAAAACTGGGCATGATACTCCCGGAGGATCCGGCTATACCACTCCTGGGCATATACCCAGAGGCTTTACCTGCATGCAGTAAGGACACATGATCCACTATGTTCATAGCAGCCTTATTTATAATAGCCAGAAGCTGGAAAGAACCCAGATGTCCCTCAAAAGAGGAATGGCTTCAGAAGATATGGTATATTTACACAATGGAATACTAATCTGCAATTAAAAACAATGAATTCACG
This sequence comes from Tokudaia tokunoshimensis, assembly GCA_036184795.1. Classification (NCBI taxonomy): domain Eukaryota; kingdom Metazoa; phylum Chordata; class Mammalia; order Rodentia; family Muridae; genus Tokudaia; species Tokudaia tokunoshimensis. The sequence continues at coordinate 15,643,641 of BTHU01000011.1, forward strand.
AAATTCTTAAGCAAATGGTCAGAACTGGAAAATATCATCCTTAGTGAGGTACCCCAATCACAAAAGAACACACATGCTATGCAGTCACTGATAAGTAGATGTTAACTCAGAAGCTCAGAATACCCAAGACACAATTCACGTATTAATTGGTTTCCAAGAAGAAGGAATGAGAGTCCCCTGGTCCTGGAAAAATTGAATGTAGCAGTGTAGGGGAATACCAGGACAGTGAAGCGGGAGGGGATTGACTGGGGAACAGGGGGAGGGAAGAGGGCTTATGGGACTTTCGGGGAGGTGGGAACCGGGAAAGGGGAAATCATTGGGAATGTAAATAATGTATATAGAAAATAAAATTAAATTAAATTAAATTTAATTAAATTAAAAACATGAAAAGGAAAGTTTAATAAATTTTTACAGTAGACCTAATTATTATCCCTCTTAGCACACACTAATTCTTCATTTAAATTTTACATATTTAATTAGATGATCCATTAAATGAAAAATTTTACATACAAAATCCAAAAAGAATTAGTGATTTAATCATTTTGTTATACTGGACAGACCCATAAAAATTTAAAAACAGAAAGATATTCTATCTTGTGCTCTCTCGGATTTGATTTTTCTTTAAGCCTATTCTGAAAATCCTTTTTCCTTGTGGAAGTAAACATAAAATTCATGATTTTTTTTTCTCTCAAATAAACTAAATAGTTGTTGAATTTTAATCATATTGCTTTATGTAACAGAGATCAAAGAAGGCCATTGGATCTCCTGTAACTGGAGTTATATGTAGTTGTAATGCACTAGAAGTGGGTGCTTGGAATCTGGCTTCAAGGCCCTCTGCAAGAGTCGTAAAATGCTCTTTATTATAAAACCTGCTTTTATCATCATTTTAAACAGCATAAGTTTTGAGATAATTTATTTTATTGAGAGATGTATATCCAATATATCAGTACTCAGTTGTGACTAAAATTTCCTTTGAATTCTCATGAGACATGAATTTGTTGTTTTTTTTTTTTTCCGAATTTATATGCTACCAATTTGTGTTAGAGATGTTAAGATTCGAGCCACACATTCACAATTGGCTATCTCTGGAAAGCATTTTGTCTTATTTTCTCCTGTGTCAGGCTATGATCACACTACTCTGAAATTCTTCAAGTTACGGATCATCTGCCTCATCTTTGTGAGACTATTTTACCATCAAACACAGTTCACTAGCTGTGTCAAAGTCCAAGTTTACTGGCTGCGAATCATAATAGAATGGTATTTCCTTCTAACAGAGGGGCCATTTCCCTCATTTTATTATTTTTATTACTGGACACCATAGCAAACTAGCCAGTGGACTGTGCACTCACAGACACGGGCCTGCCCTGAGGACTCACTTCTCAGCAAATGATCCCTCTCGTCTGCCTGCCTGGCCCAGGAAAGGACAGGGATGCAATCATCTTGATCAATGAACCCAAGGAAAAGCAGAGCAGGCAGGACACTAATCAAATAAGTGGATCTGCCGAGGCTAATCCTTCAGCCCCAAACTTTGTTCCTTGAGGGCCCACAGGAGATAAGCAGAGAAAAGAAAGCCAGACAATATGCTGTACTTGCAAGCCTGGAGTCAGCCCTCTGCTCCACCCCCTCCATGTGGTCACCTTGGGAATACACACAGTGCAACAAACCTACAGATGCACATTTTGCTTCAAAGGCACTTTATAAATAAATTTTGCTGCTGTCTGGAGTGTTCAGAGCTATTGAATAATCCCATGTATAGTTCAAATATCATCACATAGAGAGCAGGATGTGGGAGACACATTTAAACATAATTAGTCATAATGTAATTCCCAATGTAACACACTTCAGAGCATTAGAATTAAAAACAACTAAAGCAATGAATCTGGGTCAGTATTTGAAATCAGACACATATGAACAATGTCACCTTGAGAAAACAATTTCATAGCTCAGAACTTCAAACAGATCTGAAAAATGATAATAGTAACTAAATAGTAGACATTATTTAGTTTGAATCTCTACTTAGAGGTGATAGTTATGTTATACTTAATATGTGCAATATTAATTTTGTCTTTGTCTTATCAAACAGTTGCTACAATATTAATCTTTCATAAAATATGTTGCAGATTTATACATAGAATTTTAGAACCAAAAACTCAAAAGTATTAATTAAATAACAAACTCACATTCATAATGTTTAAGAACAACATATGTAAATTAGATTAAATTACATAAAGAATACAGTAGAATATTATGCAAATAGTAGAAATAATTATTCTGATAATTAATTTCAACTTTACAAATAATAATTTGTCATTGAAATTCCTGTCTATTAAAACATATTGTCCATCATATCCTGGATGTCACTATTAGCAATTTATCAACTGTTAATGAGAAGATTCATTTTCAAAACTTAAGAAAAAGTTACTAAGCAACAGGCTCCCAGGACCAAACAGGGATGACATTAGCTGAGATACCCAAAAAGGGGGAGAGAGATCCTGTAGAGACCAGATCCCAAGGTTAGGCATGGCCCCTGGTTGAGGGATGGGGCCACCTATCCATCTCAAAAATATTAACCAAGAATTGCTACTGGCAAAAGGAAATACAGGGACAAAGGGTGGAGCAGAGACTGAAGGAAAGACCATCCAGAGACTGGCCCACCTGGGGATACATCCAATATGCAGACACAAACTCAGATACTATTGCTGATGCCAAGAAGTGCTTGCTGACAGGAGCTTGATATAACTGTCCCCTGAGAGGCTATGCCAGAGCCTGACCAAAACAGATGTGGGTGCATGCAGCCAGATATTGGACTGAGCATGGGGACTCCAATGGAGGAATTAGGGGAAGGACTAAAGGAGCTGAAGGGGTTTGCAACTCATAGTAAGAACAACAATATTAACCAAACAGGACCCCCAGAGCTCCCAGGGACTAAACAACCAACCAAAGAGTACACATGATGGGACCCATGGCGTTAGCTGCATATATAGCAGAGGAAGACCTTATCAGTGGGAGGAGAGGCCCTTGGTCTTGTAAAGGCTCAATGCCCCAGGGTAGGTGAATGCTAGGGAGGTGAGGTGGGAGTGGATGGGAGGGTGGGGGAGTTCCCTCATAGATGCAGGAGGAGGGGTATTGGATAGGAGCCTTATGGATGGGAAACAAGGAAGGGGGATAACATTTGAAATGTAAGTAAATAAAATAACCAATAAAAATTTAAAAAAAAAACAAGAAAAAGGGAAAGTTACTAGTATTTTGATAATTTAAGTTACTTTAAACATACTTAAGCTTAGACAAAGCTGATTTTTATGGGAGTGGCTCAATAAGCACATCCCAAAGATTGAAAACAGTGCTGAACATTCAAGGAGAGCAGTCAAGTGTATAGAAGCAAAGCATGAACACTCTACCCAAAGCTATTGTGCTGTTTGTGATAAAATGCAGAGATGCAGACTTTATTATGTTAGATGAAGTCAGAAACACAACAGAACATGCTTGCCTTCACAGCTGGATTATAAAGTTTGTTCTAATACACTAAAGAATAAAAGACATTCAGACGAAACAGGTCTTTAGGGAAATTTAGGTAAGAAGAGAAATGGCCACAAGGGATCCATCTGGCCTACAGTGGCAGGCTCAGTACTAATGGTGGTCCTAATGCCAATCACAGTAATAAGACTCATTTCATAAACTGACATTGCCATAACTATTGGTAAGAGAATGTGGATAGTCTATTAGAAAAATATGTTTTGCTTAAAAGTAAACTATGTTCTTTGTTGTGTCAGATATAACAATATTTTTTAATTCAGCAAAAGAAATGGAAGGGTTTGTACCTTTTGTTTATTCTACATAGTTTATTCCAGTAGGTGTCCAAAATGGCATTGAGATTTATTCACTTAATGGTGATAGAACATATATCAAAAATTTTTGTAAAGGTACAGAGTGGACTTTTTAAACTAGGATTATCATGGTGACATATATAAATAATATTATATGGAGATTAACCTCTATACACATAAAAATTGATATAATTATATCTATATCTGTTTATTTATCTATCTGTCTATCTATCTATCTATCTATCTATCTATCTATCTATCTATCTATCTATCTATCTAAAAATTATAGTTCCCCTACTATATAATTTCATTATGCTTATCCATATACAAAACATGATTTAGGCAAGAGTGTTTAGCTTTTCTATTACTTCTCTCAAAATAGATTGAAAATATAGAGGTTGATTTGGTAGGTGATTTTTGAATGAAGCTATCTTCTGATCTCCAGTCACATGATAGAAGGATATCTTTTGTCTGTAAGTCAGCCTTCAATAAATCATGAATCCTGAGAGATCTCTAGTCCATTACACATTATTTTCTGCCCCGACATTTATGAAGACAACGATGAAGGGCAAGTTCTCTTCTATTCCATACTTCCAAACTTCTAACAGCTAAGTAAAGGGGAGGTGGAAACACTTTTGTTCTAAAACGGCTTATCATTTTTATTACTATCAATTAATAACAAAATATTTATTAATTAAAAGTGAAAACAGCCTCTTTCCTTAGGTAGATCAAAAATTTCCATATATAAACATATATGAATTTTGCTATTCTCTGATTTTTATGCAAGAATGAACTATTAATCTGTGGCTATAATTCCAATTTAAATGAGTGAAATGACATTTTTTAGTTATGTTCATTTTCTGGGGAGAAGGTTTTGAATTAACATTTCAACTATTAATATCCACCCTGAATGCAAGTAGTCTGTGAATTATTTCCATACAATAGGGAGCTATTGTGATGAAAATGTGACTTTACATTTAACCCAGAAAAATTCCCGATTAGAAAATAAGTAGCAAGGTTCTGTTTCTTCCATCCTCCTTTCTTAAGGGTCCTTGCAGGGTCCATCCAAAGAACGGACAAGAATGAAAAACCTGCAGATTTACCTTGACAACCTGGACCAAAGCTTCAAGGAGTCTAATACCAAGCAGTTTATTCTCAACAAATGCAAACAGTATATTTGAAAAAAAAATCTTGGTGTAATACATCCCTTGTGGACAAGAAAGCATAATCACATTGAAATTAAACTCAAGCTCTGTGTCATTTAATCCAAGAAAATGAGACCTAGAGATATGCTACCTTTACTAGCTTAAGGGTCTAAAGGTCTGGTCTGGTCTATGTCATACAGATAGCAAATAGGTCACTTGGGCAATTAGCTACAACTGGTCCTGTTTCTGAGAGCTTGGGAAGCCTCTGGCTATAAGACTAATTTATATTATTAGCCACCTCCGGTCCTGGCTGTAGGAGATTGATATGGCCTGGCCCAAGAGATAACACAGATCACCAGACTGTTCTTCACTCTAACTCTCAGATTCCTAAGTGGAGGAACAGGTTTTCCATCCTTCCTAATGGAAAGACAATCATTTATGGTTAACTTTCCTGGGTTCTCTGGAAATGTGTGCACACAAGGATCTTCAAGCCAAGACATTTCAATTTCTCTTTTATTGACAATATTGTACTTAAGTTAATTTTTAAAATGAAAACCACTATAATATTTCCTCTTGGGTATATATTCTTTTAAAATGATAATGAATTGTAGACAAAGAGTTTCATCAATAGCTAATATATGTGTTCACTTTGACAGTTTATTTATTTGAAACTCTCAGATTTTGTTCAATCCTTAATCCATGAGATTTTTACATCAATCCACTGAAATACTAACAAAGTATATAAGGTTATAGCAAGCTCTCATTTCTATCGTCTTTAAATAAATATATTTTAAGTAATAAAGTTTCAGTTGCTACAACATTTACATATTTGTGTGTATGTCTGTACTTTATTTTTTGAAATGTTTGCTGATACTGTCCAATTAAGATATTGTTTGATCTATTATAAACACCCTGTACTCAATTTTATTGTGACATAGTGAAATTTCTTGTGTGTGTATGTTTGGGGGTGGTGTGGGTGTGTGTATATGTACTATTGTGTATGTATTTGTGCGTGTTCATACACAACTGTGTGTCCTTTATTCAGTGTATAGAGGACATCAGACAACTTTCAGGAGTCAAAACCCACCTTCCAACACAGAGTGATCTGGAACTGAAATAAGGGCATTAGGCTTGACCTCAAACACTTTTCTCATGGAGCCAACACACAAGAACAAGAAACTCAAATTCAAAAAAATCACACAGACTTAGACACACACACACACAGACATGATGCAATATTTTCTCTAACCTTATATTTAAATACAGTTAAACTCTCCTGAAATCAAACATATAAACCAAACACTAGACTGTAATAGAGAAAGAAAACAATATATATCCTTTGGGGAATGACTGATTGAATAGCATGATGATATATTTCTTTGTTCTTCTACTGTAGCAGTTCTGGACTTGACATGAGACAATTTAACTACCACAAAATATTGATACCTTTGAACAATAAAATCCACCAAATAGTTTGCCAGTTGTGTAAAAAAGAACAGGAGACAGAACAATATATCATTACAAAAACTCCTAGAAAATGATCTTTCCTTGCTTCCTACATAAAAAAAACATTAAACCTTCAGCTTCTCTCCTTTATCTGCTAACAAAGCATGAGTAAGCAATCTGGATTTCACCTCAGTGTCCAACCAGAATGATGCTGGAGGTTCACATAGACATTGCATATTATGCTCCTGTCAGTCACTATAGCTGCACACTACGGTGTCACCAGAGACCACACTAGGACTGGGACCCATTTTACTAGATGTCAAAAAGCACAGTGATTTTGTATTAGAAATGACGAAGACAGATTGAGAACATTCACTAAATTACACTGAAGCGCACCCACCATGTAGTGTCAGTAAAATTCACGTGTAGAGAGAAAACTAGCTTTATATGACTTGTTACCCTAAAGAAATCTCAGTAACTGTTTGTTAACATTGGAAGATGGTCAGGAAGTTAGTTTTTTGGTTTGGTTTGGTTTGTGATAAAATCTCAGTATATAGCTCTAGCTGTCCTGGAACTCACTATATATTCCAGGCTGGAGAGATACTTGTCTCTGCTTCCCAAATGCCAGAATTAAAGGGGTGAGTGACCATAACTGGAAAAGAAGCTAGATTAATGTTAATCAGTGAAACGTTCTATCCTTTCCTCTGCTACACTGTTAGATCCAGTTAAGCAAAGAGTTTGAACCCATCTTGGAGTCCTGTGACATACTATGAAAACATTCACATTTCTATCAATAATTCTAATAATAGTAATAATCGATAAGATCTCATACTGAACGAATAAAGGTGAAAATAAATATCCATTTTGATATAACAGAAATGTTATAATTTGCTGGGGTAGATTTTAAATTAGCCAAGATAAAAATGCTTCAATGTGTGAGTACATGTAGATTCTTATAAAGTAGGTAGATTTTTATATATGCTTTTTGAAAGACCTTCAGTGATATTTATTCCTCTATGTATTTCCTCCTTTACCCTACCTTTCCATAATTAACTCCAATTTAAATCCCACTTAAATCAGAGGAATTATTTCCAGTTGACAGGTGCAAGAAAATATCCTGTTTTCTATAAGAGAATATCCCCTGGATAAGTCAACTATACTTCAGTTCAAGGATAAGTAAGCAGCACAAATTGTTTTCTATGGCTTAAAAACAAACAAGTAACAACAATCAGAAAGAGAAGGCAGAAATGGATGAACAGCAAAGTCATTTGGATCTGGCTGGAATGGTGGGAGGGTTTTAACATGATCAAAACACTGTTTGCAAAATTCTCCAGAAAATAATAGAGCCAGTTGTAGTGGAACACACCGATAGGATTTGCCAAAGGACATAATCAATGAGACACATCAGCAACCCAGAGACTGAGAAAAAATCTTCACTAACCCCACATCTGAGAGAGGGCTAATGTCCAAAATATACACAGAACTCGAGGAGCTAATCACCAAAAAACCAAACAACCCAATCAAAAAATGAGGTATAGAACTACTTTGACATTTCACAGCTGAGAACTCTCCAAAGACTGAGAAGCATCTAAAGAAATGTTCAAACTCCTTAGTGATCAGAGAAATGCAAATCAAAACGACCCTGTGATTCCACCTTACACAAATCAGAATGGCTAAGATCAAAATCTCAGGAGACACCACATGTTGAAGAGAATGTGGAGAAAGAGAGACCCTCCTCGATTGCTGGTGGGATTGCAAACTGGTACAACCACTCTGGAAATCAGTCTGGAGGTTCCTCAGAAAATTGAAAATATATCTACCTGAAGATCCAGCTATAACACTCTTGGGAATATACCCAAAAGATGCCCCACCATGCCACGTAGGCACATGTCCCACTAAGTTCATAACAGCCTTATTTGTGATAGTCAGAAGCTAAAAACTGCCCAGATGTCCCACAACAGAAGATCGGATACAGAAAATGTGGTTCATTTACACAATGGGATACTATTCAACTATTAACAATGAGGACATCCTGAGTTTTGCAGACAAATGGATGGAACTAGAAAATATCATCCTGAGTGAGGTAACTTAGACGCAAAAGGACATGCATGGTATATACTCACAAATAAGTGTATGTTAGTCAAGAAAAAAGTACAGATTACCTGAGATGCTGTCCACAGAACTCAAGAAAAAGTCAACAAGCTGAAGTACCCAAGTTAGCATTCTTCAGTTCTACTTGGGAGGGAGAAGAAAGAAACCATAAGTGGGAAGGGAGGGAGGGAGGGACCTGAGAGGGAAATTGGATACGGGGGGAGGGGGGAAGAGAGTGAAGCGGGGAGGGGAACCTGATTTGGTATTGGGTGAGGGAAAAACACTGAAGCCCTGAGGATTAGCTGAAAGCATGGAAATAGGCAACCTAGGGAGATAGCAAGTTGGGGGGACCCTCCAGAATGCACCAGAGACCTAGGAGGTGAGACTCTCGGGACTCAAAGGAAGGAACCTTAGATGAAATGCCCAACTGTAGTGAAAGGGAATATATAGAGCCCACCTCAAGCAGGAAGAGAGGGCATCAAAATGAAGGAGGGGGTCATTCCACAGTCAGAACTCTGACCCATAATTGTTCCTGTCTGATAGAATTACAGGGATGGAAATGAAGAGGAGCTTGAGAAAAAGAAGATTCAGTAATAGGCCCAAAGTGGGATCTGGTTCAAGGGGAGATCCCAAGGCTTGACACAATTACTGAAACTATGGAGCGTTCACTGAAAGGGACCTAGCATGACTGCCTTCTGAAATATCAGCATGCAGCTGAAAAAGTCAGATGTAGATATTTGTGCCCAACCAATGGACAGAAGTGCCCGTCCCTGTTGTTGAATTAGAGAAGGCTGGAAGGGACTGAGGAGGTCAATTCAGCAGGAGGACTAGCAGTCTCAATTAAACTGGACCTCTGAGATCTATCAAACACTGGACCACCAAACAGGCAGCATACACCAGCTGATATGAGTTCTCCAATACACAAACAGTAGAGCACTGCCAGGTCTGTTCATTTACAGATGATGCACTTATCCTCAAGACACTGGAGGCCCCAGGGAGTTTAGAGGTCAGGTGGAGTGGAGGTGGGTACATTCATGTGAAGACAGGGGATGGGGAGGAGGTATGGGATGTGGAACAGTTGGAGGGTGGATGGGGTGGGGGCAAATAAAATATGGAGTGTAAAACAAAATTAATGAATGAATAAAAAAGAATTTGCCGCTTTGTCCTTTTGACAATGTCTTGTGCCTTACAGAAACTTTGTAATTTTATGAGGTCCCATTTGTCAATTCTTGATCTTAGAGCATAAGCTATTGGGGTTCTGTTCAGGAAATTCTCCCCTGCACCCATATGTTCAAGGTCCTTCCCTAATTCCCTTTCTATTAGTTTCAGTGTGTCTGGTTTTATGTGGAGGTCCTTGATCCACTTGGAATTGAGCTTAGTGCAAGGAGATAAAACTGGATCAATTTGCATTCTTCTGCATGTTGACCTCCAGTTGAACCAGCACCATTTGTTACTGGGAAATGATCTTTACCAACCCTACATCCGATAGAGGGCTAATATCCAATATATATAAAGAACTCAATATGTTAGACTCAAGAGAGCCAAGTAACCCTATTAAAAAACGGGATACAGAGCTAAACAAAGAGTTCTCACCTGAAGAATATTTAATGGCTGAGAAGCACCTAAAGAGATGTTCATCATCCTTAGTCATTAGGGAAATGCAACTCACACCAGTCAGAATGGCTAAGATCAAAAACACAGGAGACAGCAGTTGTTGGCAAGGATGTGGAGAAAGAGGAACACTCCTCCACTGTTGGTGGAATTGCAAGATGCTACAACCACTCTGGAAAGCAGTCTGGCGGTTTTTCAGAAAACTGGGCATGACACTCTCGGAGGATCCTGCTATACCATTCCTGGGCATACACCCAGAGGCTTCCCCCGCATGCAATAAGGACACATGCTCCACTATGTTCATAGCAGCCTTATTTATAATAGCCAAAAGCTGGAAAGAACCCAGATGTCCCTCAACGGAAGAATGGATTAAAAAAATTCGGTATATTTACACAATGGAATACTACTCTGCAGTTAAAAACAATGAATTCACGAAATTCCTAGGCAAAAGGTCAGAACTGGAAAATATCATCCTTAATGAGGTAACCCAATCACAAAAGAAGACACATGGTACGCAAGTACTGATAAGGGGATATTAATCCAGAATCTCAGAATACCCTAGACACAATTCACATATCAATAGATTTCCAAGAAGATGGAAGGAGAGACCACTGGTCCTGGAAAGACTGGATGTAGGGGAATGCCAGGACAGAGAAGCGAGAGGGAGTTGAATGGGGAAAAGAGGGAGGGAAGGGGCTTATGGGATTTTCGGGGAGGGAGGAAACTGGAAAGGGGAAATGATTTGGAATGTAAATAAAAAAAAACTTAGAAAAAAAAGAATTTGCTAAACATATATAAAATTGCTATTTCTACTTTTCAAAGAAAATAATAGAAAGTGAGCTAAAAACGCATCAATCCTCAACTATTACCATAATTACAATATGAGCTCCAAAAAATGTAATAGAATTTTTGATAACAAATGCAAATTTCATTCTTCACTTCTGAAACTGAAAAGGCTCTCACACCCAGGAATGTAGAGAACCCACGAGAGTAAGATCACTTGGGACATGGTCCACCAGGGACCCACCTGCATCATGGAGCTGGGCAGCACCACAGCTGTCTGTGCTCCTATCCTACCAGGAGACATCTGCTCTTCAGGGAGTACCCTAGTTATAAGTGAGACCACTATGTTCTCCTGCGACAGAGTAGGTTCTTACAGGGATTCAGGGAACATCCATGTGTAAGATCACTTGGGACTAGATCCACCATAGCCCCACCTGAATCCAGGAGCTGGGGAGCACCACAGCACTCTGTGCCAAGTGAGAGCTGCTTGCCCAGGCATGCTGAGACAGACATGAAGGCACACATGAGGGACAAGCACCAATCAGAGACAGCAGGACCAACTAACACAAGATATAACCAGATGGTAAAAGGCAAAAATAGGAACGTTACTAACAGAAATCAAGGCAACATGGTACCATCTGAACCCAATTCTCCCACAACAGCAAGTCCTGGATACCCCAACGCACCAGAAAAGAATGACTTGGATTTAAAATCACAGCACATGATGCTCATAGAGGGCTTCAAGAAGGACACAAATGAATTATTTAAAGAAATATAGGAGAACACAAGTAAACAGGGAGAAGTCCTTAAAGAACTACAGGAAAACACAACAAAATAGGTGAAGGAACTGAACAAAACCATCCAGAATTTAGAAATGGAGGTAGAAACAATAAAGAAATTACAAAGGGAAACAACTCTGGACATAGAAAACCTCAGAAAGAAGTCAGGAGTCATGAATGTAAGCATCAACAACAGAATAAAAGAGATAGAACAAAGACTCTCAGATGCAGAAGATACCATAGAAAGCATTGACACAGTCAAAGAAAATGCAAAATGCAAAAAAATTCCTGACCCAAAACATTCAGGAAACACAGGAAAAAATGAGAAGACCAAACCTAATGATTATAGGTAGAGAAGATAGAGAAGATTTCCAAATTAAAGGGGGAGTAAATGTTTTCAACAAAATTATAGCAGAAAACATCCCTAACCTAAAAAAAGAGATGAACATGAACATACAAGAATCCTACATAAATCCAAATAGATTGGACCAGAAAAGAAACTCCTCCTGTCAAATAATAATTAAAACACCAAATGCACTAAACGAAGAAAGAATATTAAAAGCAGTAAGGGAAAATGTCAAGTAACATATGAAGGCATACCTATCAGAATTATACCAGACTTCTCACTAGAGACTATGAAAGCCAGAAGATACTGGGCAGATGTCATACAGACCCTAAGGGAACACAAATGCCAGCCCAAACTACTATACCCAGCAAAACTCTCAATTACTATAGAAGGAGAAACCAAGATATTCCATGACAAAACAAAATTTATACAATATCTTTCCATAAATCCAACCCTTCAAAGGATAATGAATGGGAAACACCAACCAAAGGTGGAAAACTACACACTAGAAAAAGCAAGAAATTAATCTTCTTTCAACAAACCAAAAGAAGATAACCATACAAACATAAAACTTACATCAAAAATAGCAGGAAGCTATTTCTTAATATCTCTTACTATCAATGGACTCAATTCCCCAATAAAAAGATATAGAATAACAAACTGGATACCTAAACAGTACCCAACATTTTGCTGCATACAGGAAATGCATCTCAGTGTCAAAGACAGACACTACCTCAGAGTAAAAGACTGGAAAACAATTTTCCAAGCAAATGATCCTAGGGAACAAAATGGAGTATCCATTCTAATACTCAATAAAATAGACTTTCAACCAAAGGTCATCAAAAAAGACACGGAAGGACACTTTATACTCATCAAAGGAAAAATCTACCAAGAAGAACTCTCAATTCTGAACACCTATGCTCCAAATACAAGGGTACCCTCATTAGAAAAAGAAACTTTTCTAAAGCTTAGAGCACACATTGCATCTCACACAATAACTGTGGGTAATTTCAATATCCCACTCTCCTCAATGGACAGATTAGGGAAACAAAAACTAAACAGAGATACAGTGAAACTAACAGAAGTTTGGACCAAATTGATTTAATAGATATCTAAAGAACATTTCATCCTAAATAAGGAGAATATACCTTCTTCTCAGTACCTCATGGAACCTTCTCCAGAATTGACCACATAATTGATCACAAAACAGACCTCAACAGATATAAGAAAATTGAACTAATCCCATGCCTCCAATCAGATCACTATGGAGTATGGGTGGTCTTCAACAGAAACAGAAACAACAGAAAGCCCACATACACATGAAAGCTGTACAATGCTCTACTCAATGATATCTTGGTCAAGGAAGAAATAAGAAAAGAAATCAAAGATTATTTAGAATTTAATGAAAATGAAGGCACAACATACCCTAATTTATGGGGCACAATGAAAGCAGTGCTAAGAGGAAAACTCATAGCCCTGAGTTCCGCCAAATAGAAACTGTGAGAGCATATATTAGCAACCTAATGGCACTCCTGAAAGCTCTGGAACAAAAAGAAGTTAATACACCCAAGTGGAATAGAAGGCAGGAAATCATCAAACTCAGGGATGAAAACAACCAAGTAGAAACAAATAGAATCAAACAAATAGAAACAAATACAAAGAATCAACAAAACCAGGAGTTGGTTCTTTGAGAAAATCAACAAGATAGATAAACCCTTAGCCAAACTAACCAGAGGACACAGAGACAGTATCCAAATTAATAAAATCAGAAATGAAAAGGGAGATATAACAATAGAAACTGAGGAAATTTAAAAATTAAACAGACCCTACTACAAAAGCCTATACTCAACAAAACTGGAAAATCTGGATGAAATGGACCATTTCCTAGACAGATACCAAATTCCAAAGTTAAATCAGGATTAGATAGACCATCTAAAGGCTCCCATAACCACTAAAAAAATAGAAGTAGCCATTGAAAGTCTCCCAACCATAAAAGGCACAGGACCAGATGGTTTTAGTGCAGAATTCTATCAGACCTTCAAAGAAAACCTAACACCAACACTCTTCAAACTATTTCACAAAATAGAAAGAGAGGGAGGACAGATGACCCAACTCTTTTTATAAAGCCACAATTTTTTTGTATTATTTTCTAAGTTTTTTTATTTACATTCCAAATGATTTCCCCATTCCTGTTTCCTTCCTCCCCAAAAGTCCCATAAGCCCCCTTCCCTTCCTCTTTTCCCCATTCAACCCCCTCTCGCTTCTCTGTCCTGGTATCCACTACATCCAGTCTTTCCAGGACCAGGGGTCTCTCCTTCCATCTTCTTGGAACTCTATTGATATGTGAATAGTGTCTTGGGTATTCCAAGATTCTGGGTTAATATCCCCTTATCAGTGACTGCATACTATGTGTGTTGTTTTGTGTGTGGGTTACCTCACTAAGGATGATATTTTCCAGTTCTGACTATTTACCTAGGAATTTTGCAAACTCATTGTTTTTAATTGCAGAGTAGTATTCCATTGTGTAAATAACTAGGGAAGAACCTTGAACATATGGGCACAGGGGAGAATTTCCTGAACAGAACTCCAATAGCTTATGCTTTAAGATTAAGAATTGACAAATCTGACCTCATAAAATTACAAAGTTTCTGTAAGACAAAGGACACTGTCGAAAGGACAAAGCAGCAACCAACTAACTGGGAAATGATCATTACCAACCCTACATCCGACAGAGGGCTAGTATGCAATATATACAAAGAACTCAAGACGTTAGACTCCAGAGAGCCAAATAACCCTATTAAAACATGGGGTACAGAGCTAAAAAAAGAGTTCTCAACTGAAGAATATCTAATGGCTGAGAAGCACCTAAGGAAATGTTCCACATCCTTAGTCATTAGGGAAATGCAAATCAAAACAACCCTGAGATTCCACCTCACACCAGTCAGAATGGCTAAGATCAAAAACACAAGAGAGAGCCAGTGTTGGCGAGGATGTGGAGAAAGAGGAACACTCCTCCACTGCTGGTGAAATTGCAAGCTGGTACAACCACTCTGGAAAGCAGTCTGGCAGTTCCTCAGAAAACTGGGCATGACACTCCCGAAGGATCCTGCTATACCACTCCTGGGCATATACCCAGAGGCTTCCCCTGCATGCAATAAGAACACATGCTCCACTATGTTCATATCAGCCTTATTTATAATAGCCAGAAGCTGGAAAGAACCCAGATGTCCCTCAACGGAGGAATGGATTCAGAAGATGTGGTATATAAAGCCACAATTTTGCTGATACCAAAACCACACAAAGATCCAACAAAGAAAGAAAACTTCAGACCAACTTCCCTTATCAATGTTGATGCTAAAATATTCAATAAAATTCTTGCCAACCAAATCCAAGAACACATCAAAACCATCATTCACCACAATCAAGTAGGCTTCATCACAGGAATGCAGCAATGGTTCAATATATGGAAATCCATCAACGTAATTCACAAGATTAAAAAAAAAATCAAAGAAAAAGCCACATGGTTGTGGGGAAGAAAAGAGAAGCGGGGGCAGCATAGGACATCTCTGGCATGCATAGCCCTCATAGAGTGATAGGGGAACACCTGCAGGCCCGCACACCTCACCAGGATAGGGAGAGCAGGCACCCAAGTACCTGTAAATCACAAGACTGCCTGGCTAGTGTGGAAGTCTTTGCCCAGAAGATGGTGACCTTTGCACAGCCCTGAGTACCTGTAGTAAAAGCTGCTTGGCTGAGAAGAGGCACGTTCTTTTCCTGGTGGCTGGAAATGCTGAGGTCTGCTCCATTCTTCTAAGAGGTGGGTTTTGAAAAGAAGAGAAAGTTCATCATTTTAATGTTTTATTATATGATGGTAGGAAGAGAAAAGGAGATAGAAAAGTAAAGAGAGAAAGAGAAGATATAGAGATAAGGGATGGCCTTGACCACGTGAATAGAAGTTAAAGAATGGAGAGGGGGGAACAGATAGAGAGGGGCAAGAGAGAGCAGAGAGGGATGAGAGGCCAGAGAGAGCAAGAAGGGGCAAGAAACCCTCTTTTTTAGTAGGCTGGGTTACCTAGCAACAGCCAGGTAACCAAGGGGCTTGGAAAAGCCTGGATGTAGCCAGGTGATTGGAGGGGTGGAGTTCAGCGAGAATACTAGGGACCTGGGATGTGGCCATACATGACTGATGGCCTCAGAATTATGGAATTGAGGAGTCAGCAGACTGGGAGCATAGCTCATGGCTTCCATCCCTTGTAGAATGCTCTACTGGGTATCCAAATTGGACTTGCTCAATCAGGCTACAGATTGCCTCATACCACAGTCCCACACATGGTCATTTCTTTAGATACTGAAAAAGCATTTGACAAAATTCAGCATCCTTTCACGTTAAAAGTCTTGGAGAAAACAGGAATTCAAGGTCCATACCTAAACATAGTAAAAGCGATATACAACACAACAGTAGCCAACATCAAACTAAATGAAGAGAAACTTTAAGCAATCCCACTAAAATCAAGGACTAGACAAGGCTGCCCTCTCTCTCCATATTTATTCTATATAGTACTTGAAGTTCTAGCTAGAGCAATTAGACAACAAAAGGAGTTCAAAGGGATGCAAATTACAAAGGAAGAAGTAAAATTATCACTATTTGCCGATGATAAGATAGTATACTTAAGAGACCCAAAAAAACTCCACCAGAAAACTCCTACAGCTGATAAACAACTTCAGTAAAGTGGCCATACAAAATTAAATCAAACAAATCAGTAGCCTTCCTATAGTCAAAGGATAAACAGACTGAGAAAGAAATTAGGGAAACGACACCCTTCACTATAGTCACAAACAATATAAAGTATCTTAGTGTGATTCTAACCAAACAAGTGAAAGATTTGTATGACAAGAACTTCAAGTCCCTGAAGAAAGAAATTGAAGAAGACCTCAGAAGATGGAAAAGTCTCTTATACTCATGGATTGGCAGGATTAATGTACTAAAAATGGCCATCATGCCAAAAACAATCTCCAGATTCAATGCAATCCCCATCAAAATCCCAGCTCAATTCTTCATAGAGTTAGAAAGCAATTCTCAAATTCATCTGGAATAACAAAAAACCCAGGATAGCTAAAACTGTTCTCAAGAGTAAAAGAACTTCTGGTGGAATCAGTATTCCAGACCTCAAGCAGTACTACAGAGCAATAGTGTTAAAAACTGCATGGTATTGGTACAGTGACAGGTAAGTAGATCAATGTAATAGAATTGAAGACCCAGAAATTAACCCACACACCTATGGTCATTGGATCATTAACAAAGGAGCTAAAAACATGCAGTGGATAAAAGATAGCCTTTTCAACAAATGGTGCTGGTTCAACTGGCAGTCAACATGCAGAAGAATGCAAATTGATCCATTCTTCTGTCCTGGTATTAAGCTCAAGTCCAAGTTCATCAAGGGCCCCAACATAAATCTAGACACGCTGAAATTAATAGAAAAGAAACTGGGGGAAGAGCCTTGAGCACAAAGACACAGGGGAAAATTTCCTGAACAGAAAACCAGTATCTTATGCTCTAAGATCTAGAATGGGATCTCATAAAATTTCAAAGTTTCTGTAAGGCAGTGGACATTGTCAATAGAACAAACGGCAACCAGAATATTGGGAAAAGATCTTTACCAATCCTACATCTGACAGAGGGCTAATATACAATATATATATGGAACTCAAGAAGTTAGACTCCAGAGAACTAAATAACCCTATTAAAAATGGGGTACAGAGCTAAACAAAGAATTTTCACCTGAGGAATATTGAATGGCTGAGAAGTACATAAAGAAATGTTCAACATCCTTAGTCATCCAGGAAGTGCAAATCAAAACAACCCTGTGATTTCACCTTACAGGAGTCAGAATGGCTAAGATCAAAAACTCAGGAGACAGCAGGTGATGACTAGGATGTGGAAAAAAGGCACACTCCTCCATTTCTGGTGAGATTACAAGCTGGTACAACCACTCTGCAAATCGGTATGGTGTTTCCTTAGAAAACTGGGCATAATACTACAGGAGGACCCTGTTATACCACTCCTGGTCATATACCCAGAGGATTCTCCAGCATGTAATAAGGACACATGCTCCACTATGTTCATAGTAGCCCTATTTATAATAACCAGAAGCTAGAAAAAACCCAGATGTCACTCAATGGAGGAATGAATACAGAAAATGTGGTATATTTACACAATGGAATACTACTCATGTATTAAAAACAATGAATTCATGACATTCTTAGCCAAATGGGTGGAACTGGAAAATAAAATAAAAGTATGGAACAGAGTCTGAGGGAAAGACCATCCAGTGACTACCCCACGTAGTGATCCATCCCATATACAGTGACAAAACCCAGACACTGTTATCGATGCCCACAAGTACTTGCTGACTGGAGCCAGATGTAATTGTCACCTGGGAGGCTCTGTTAGTGCATGACAAATACAGACAGGGACACTCTCAGACAGCCATTGAACTGAGATCAGGGTCCCCAATGGGGGAGCTAGAGAAAGAACCCAAGGAGCTGAAGGGGTTTGCTATAGGAACAGCAATTAAATGAGCCACCTAGTACTCCCATAGCTCCCAGGGAAAAAAACATCAACCAGATAGTACACATATTGTTACACATCGCTTCAGATGCATAGGCAGCAGAGGATGGCCTTGTTGGACATCAAAGGGAGGTGAGGCCCCTGGTCCTGGAAAGACTCTATGCAGCAGGGTAGGGGAATACCAGTACAGGGAGGGGGGGGGCTTGATTGGGTAAAAGGTTTAGGGGAGAGGGCTTATGGGAATTTCTTGGGGCGGGACCAGGAAAGGGGAAATCATTTGAAATGTAAATAAAGAATATATCTAAAAAAAAAGCAAATGTCAAGACTATATGATAATATTGTAAACTGCTAATTTGTAACCTCATTAATATTTTGTTCTTGTTTTTAAAAAAAAACCTGTTTGAATAAAGAGAACCTAAATAAGGACATAAAGTTATTTCTATAATCCATGGGCAATCAGGTGAGAACCATAGTATAGTGACAGGTGACTCCCTATGAGCATTTACTTTGGAAGACCCTAAATTTCCCAAACAAACAAATGAAATTATCATTGATCATAGTTAAGTACTGAAAGAGGATGATAAACATCCTTTTGTTGAGATAACTCAAACTTTGATGGCAGTACCTAGAGAAATCAATCTGGAACTGAGATAGAAGCATCTTCCTTGCTGACAAATTTTTATAGTGATGCAAAATGAAGCACAGGCTTCTGTCAAACGGTCATTAACAGTAAACCACTAGTGACATGTTTGGCAAGATGTGTGTACTAGTGCTAAAGTAGTATGACAGTAATTACATTAATCAATTTCATTTCTGATTAGATTAGAGACCTACTATAAAGGAGGGAATTCTTTCATGATACCTGTGCCAGATTGGGCATTCAAAATTTTATCATGGCTAAAGCAAGATCCTGTGAAGTCCCACCCCTCCCATAGGAACTATCAGTAATTAATGTCTATTGGTGTAGAAAAGAGATTTTATTCAGATTTATAGTTAATGGTGTTATCCATACTACTGTAAATTATCCCTCATTGATGATCACAGAGGCAACCAGCAATAATTAAACTTATTAGGTGACAAATATGACATGAAAGAATCCAGGTTAATGTAAATTATACAAATAAATTCAATGATTCATTAATCCAGGCTTAGATTGTCTTGTAAGTTTGACACCATTGTCCTATCAAAATGAGCAGATGTTCATTCATATCTACTTAGAAAGAGTCATAAGATAAGACTCAACAGCAGAATGGGGTAACATAGGGAAGGATCTGTGAACTGAAAATAAACTCTAGAAATTATCGAGCATGAAAAATAGCTGT
Source organism: Tokudaia tokunoshimensis (assembly GCA_036184795.1). Lineage (NCBI taxonomy): Eukaryota > Metazoa > Chordata > Mammalia > Rodentia > Muridae > Tokudaia > Tokudaia tokunoshimensis. The sequence continues at coordinate 15,663,556 of BTHU01000011.1, forward strand.
ACCAACTCAGAGAAAATATGAAGAAATGTAACAAACTTGTGATCATTACGCAAAGCTTCATTGCTTTGTCATATTATCCAGTCTTGAAATTTTTACTCTTGAAGCACATATGCATAGAGATAAACACTGCCAAGTTTTCAAGACTCCTCTGACCACTTTCAAATACACCACCATCAGCAAATCTAAAAGATTGCCAAAAAACAATGTTTGTTTTTTTTTTTTTAGGTGTGTGCTTTGCCAAAACATCTGTCTTTGTTTCAATTCCCAATAACTTCCTTTGAGCCCAATAAATCTCTCAAGGTAAGAACAATTTACTTCAACTTGGTGAAGCATTTATTTACTAAGCACTAATAAAGTGTTGGCATCCAGTCAGTTTTGTATTTTTACTTGATACTCCCTTTTCCTGAAATGAGCATTTGGCTTTGGTTTGTTTTGGCAAATTCAAGTTTTCCCTAAGGTTAATCCAAATATAGTTTGTACTGCAGATTTCAGAAACATACGTAACTACTTCCTATTTTACTGATAATTTATTTTCCAGTGCTCGCAGATGCTAGTCAAGACAGTATCCTCAGATTTGTTTTCTCTTCTCATTGAGTCATGGCAATAAAAGCAAGGACAATCTCAACCCATCCATTTAATTTCATGCTCAAGGCTTGTAACAAAAATATGATTTGTTAATCTTTATAGCACTTTAATGGTTGATTGCAGTGTGGTGGATGAGTTCTATTTATAGAACTTCCTACTGAAGTATGCAAAATTAGCAAACGTTTCCAATATGGCAATGTTTTCTGGACTTTGAGTTAGTTTGGACAATTATTTTGGTTTAATCTGTAGTTTCGGGAAAAAAGAAAGGAATGAAGGAACTAAATAGCTACGGATTAAGTATTCCATTATTAAAAATTCACTTTACTGCTATGCAGGTAAGTAACAGACACATTTGTTTTAGAAATACATTTTATTAATTAAAATTTATTAATTAAAATTTTCTCTATGATAGCAATAAAAATTAGTTGGAAATTTTGTTATTAAAAAGTATTTAAATGATGAATTTAACCTTAACTATGATATTACAAATATTTTAACTAAGACAAAAATCCAGTTTATGAGCTAGTAGTATTTTTGAAATGATAACATTTATTATCAATTCTTGGGATCATATATTTATAAACTTTTAAGTTTACTACTTTCTGTTTAGCATATTATATTAAAAATGAGTCAAAATTAGTCAAGGCTTTTGTTACATTATGAGATGGTTAACACAGATTTTAGACAGGATCTAGAATCTAATAGGAGTTAAGCTTGTGGCTAAGATGAGGACTAGAGATTTCTAGATTCAGTTGTTTGACATGGGGAGATCCAGCTTTACTTGTGGACTGAAATAAAAAGAAAAAGGAAATTTTGTTTACTCTGTGGGTACAACTTTTGTAGCTACCTCAAGTTTCTTTTCTCCAGGATTTCCTTGGTAATGGACTAAAGCCATTAATAGTGAATCAGAAATTCTCATTTTCCCCTTGTATTGTTGTTATCAGCTTGTTTTTTTTATTGTGAACAATATAGTGTTTTTATTTTCTATATTTTTTATTTACATTCCCAATTTTTTCCCCTTTCCTGGTTCTCTCCTCCCCAAAAGTCCTATAAGTCCTCTTCCCTTGCCCTGTTCCCTATTCAACCCCCTCCCACTTCTCTGTCCTGGTATTCCCCTATACTGCTTTTTATCACAGCAACAAGAACAGTAACTAAGCGAAAATTTCTACATAGGAGTGGGAAGATTGAGAATGACCCTAGCTGAGACCTCTACCAGCAGCAGATGTGGAAAGATCACCTCCTATAGCCAGACTGGTCTTCCAGTGGAGAAAGGGGAACATAAACCCATCCACAAACCCTTCAACACAAAATTTGTTCTGCCTACGAGAATGTCAGGGATAAAGATGGAGCAGATATTGCATGAACAGTCAACCAATGACTGGCCCAATTTGAGTTCTAACCCATTGGAGAGTGCTAACCCCTGACACTATCAATGATATTCGTCTATACTTGCCAAGAGAAGCCTAATCTATCCCCTGAAAGGCTTCATGCAGCAATTGATAGAAACAGATGCAGAAACCCACAAACAAACAATATGCAAAAATCAGGGAGTCTTGTGAAAGAGTAGGGAGAAGGAATGGAGTAACTGGAATGGTCAAAGTCCTACAGAGTAAAATATCTTGGGCCCAAGGGGCCTCACAGTAACTGATCCAACAACTCAAGAGTATGCATGGGTTGGGCCTAAGCTCCTTACACATATGTAGCAAATATGCAGCTTGGTCTTCATGTGGATTGTTCCTTACAATTGGAATAAGGGCTGTTTCTGACTCTGTTGAGGACCTTTAGATCCTTTCCCATAGCTGGGCCTCCATGTCTAGCCCTCAGTAGGAGAAGATGCACTTAATTCTGCTATGTCTTGATGTATTATGGTGAATTGGGTAGTGGGTTTAAGGGTGAGACAGGGAGAAGAAAGTGGAAGGGCTTATAATCCGGCTATGAAGTCAATAAATAAATTATTGAGGGAAAGAAGAAAATAAAACTTAACTATGTGATACTTACTCCTCTGGACCTGTTTTGTGAAAAGACAATGAAATTCTTTTAGAAAACCACCGAAGGCTGTAAGCAGTCATTGACTGCTCATTTTGGAGGTAGTTTTGGAGATGAGAATAGAGAGAGAAATGTGGACAGAGACAGTAACGACCAGTTCATTAGATTTCAGAGATCCACAAGTAATGTATTGTGAGCTGAGCTTCAGGCCATCATTTCTACAATCTGACACAGAATTGGGCTTTATTTTGTTCATGTCTTGAGAACTGGAATGAAGATTTTCACAGGAATAAGGAACTAAATTCAAGACAAAACAGCATTCATTCTGTGCCATGGGTCCTGAACAGTGCTCTTACTCAGGTCTATAGTGCAAAAGAATGAAAAGGAGATTAGAAAAAAAGTAAAGATTGCTGAGGATGTTTGTATGAGCCAATTTCATGGTTTTAACAAAGAATAGGAAGTTCAGAAACCACAATATTGCTTTTACAAAAACAGTTTGGTGCACTAAGAGAATGGAAACATGCTGTGAGAACAACAGCTCCAGAAACACAGCTCCATCTTGTGAAAAAAGCAAATAAAGAATAAAGCCTAAATTGAGAATGCTGCTAAAAGGGTCCTATGCCTCTTGACTTTGATTGTGTAGGGGCATAATTACTTCCATATTAGCATGCAGAAGCTGATATCACTGGGGATGAAGGGGATGTGGATCCATTCTAATCTAGTAACAGAGCTTGTCAGAGCTGTTCACATTAGATCTAATTCTGAAATCATGAAAGATGCAATATTGAGGTTGTCTCATGCTCTTGTTCATACGTTCAGAATGATTTAAGGTCAGGCAATGTGTGTAATTGTTAGAGTTTCTGTAAAATAATAAAAAAAAAAATCCCCAGAAGTTGTTGCCTTGAAGCTGTAACCAGGAGGTTTAGATTCTAATGGAGATCCCAGTAATTTTAGATGCCAAGACTATGGCCATCTGCTAAAGAAAGTTACCATCTTGGAACTGATACAGCCCAAGGATAGTAAATGTCTGTTGTAGTTATCATAACTTCTGGGTTGAAATGCCTAAGACATTTAAAATCCAGATAATTACATCATGTGTCCCCAACACTATATATGGAACTACAATACTTTGTGTTTTGCCTCTTGGGCTTTAGTTAAACTTTGGTTTAATTTTTCCTTGATATAGTGCCATCAATCTCTTTAGGAGTCTTTATTCTTCTAGAAGTAAGGGATTTGTTCTGATTTTAGTGAAATTCACAGTTAAACATCAATAAGCATTTCCCATGAGACTTGGACTTCTAAATAATGTTGGAATTGTTAAAGACTTTGAAGACTTTTGAAGGCATTTTGCTCTATGAGAGGCACCTGAGAGAATGGGACAAGAAGTGGTAGGTGTGGCTTAAAGTGATATAAGAGGATGAGAAGTAAAGAAAAAGTAGACTTCTGATGGTTAATAATAGCTTCTTATTTTGGAGTGAATAAAGCACTTAGGATAGAAACCTCAAAAAATAATTATTTGGTTAGGTTTGCTTCTTGATATGTATGGGATCAGTTATCTAGATTAGAATACCTGAGTTGGACAGACTCACCCTAACTTATAGGCTAAATAAAAGGAAGAAATAACTCTGAGTCTATCTTTCATTCTCTGACGCATCCTGGTAGTGAATGCAATGGAAAAAGGTATCTCAAGATCCTGATGTCAAGTCTTTTCTAGGTTTATGGAATAAACCCTAGAAAGGCAAGCTGAATTAAATCCTTTAGTCATTACTGTAACTATTTGGGGTTATTTTTTCAAACAAATAAAATGAATGCTAAAACAGGGTCAACATCCCCAAACACTATAAATTGTAAAACTCTCAATCTCTCAAGATCCCCAAATACTAACATTAGGAACAAATGAGTCTCACTCATCATACTAAATACTGGAAAGGATGTTTCTCATTGTTTATATCACTGCATGTAAGTGGATGATAAGCACTGCCTAATCACAAGAATATTTCTATATTCTTATAGGTGACTAAAGAAAAAGTAGAGAAACAACAGACTCCTGTGGAAATTCTTTTTAAATATTTATTTATGTATGTATGTATTTATTTTTCACTCTATACTTTATTCCCCCCACTCCTGTCTACCCTCCAACTGTTTCACATCCCATATCTCCTACCCAACCACTGTCTCTTCATGGATGTCCCCACCAACCATCCCATCTCATCTCTAAACTCCCTGAGGTCTCCTGTCTCTTAAGGGTGAGGTGCAGCATCTCTGCATTAACATAGACCCTGTAGTCCTCTACTGTATGTGTGTTAGTGTCCTTATATCAGCTGGTGTGTGCTGCCTGTTTGATGTTCCAGTGTTTGAGAGATCTCGGGGATCAAGTTTAACTGAAACTGCTGGTCCTCCTACAGGATTGCCCTTCTCCTCAGCTTCTTTCAGCCTTCTCTATTTCAACAACAAGGGTCAGCTGCTTCTGTCCATTGGTTTGCTGCAAATAACTGCATGTAACTCAGCTGCTTGATGGGTCTACTGGGGTGCTGTCATGCTAGGTCCCTTTTTCTGAGCGCTTCATGGTTTCAGTAATAGTGTCAGGCCTTGGGGCCTCCCCTTGAGCTGGATTCCACTTTGGACCTGTCCTGGACCTTCTTTTCCTCAGGCTCCTCTCCATTTCCTTCCCTGTAATTCTTTCAGACAGGAACAATTATGTGTCAGAGTTGTGACTGTGGGATGGCCCCCCTCTCCCTCATTTGATGCCGTCTTCCTGCTGGAGGTAGGTTCTATAAGTTCCCTCTCCCTACTGTCAGGTTCATCTAAGGTCTCTCCCTTCCTTTTGAGTCCTGAGACTATCTCAGCTCCCAGGTCTCTGGTGTATTCTGGAAGGTCTCCCCAACTTTCTATCTCCCGAGGTTGTCTTGTTTCCATTCCACTGGCTCTCAGGGCTTCAGTCCTTTTCCCACACTCAATACCAGATCAGGTACCCCTTTCCCCTCCCCTAACCCCCAGTCTACTTTACCTCCCTTCCCACTTGTGATTGCTTTGTTCTCCCTCCCAAGTGGGACTGAGGCAATATTCTTGAAATTCTGATTTTTATGTACATCTTTAGAAAAAAGAAGAAGAAGAAGAAGAAGAAGAAGAAGAAGAAGAAGAAGAAGAAGAAGAAGAAGAAGAAAGCACTCTAATAATCTCATTTTTTGTCTCATGCTTTTCAATATTCTTTTCTGACAGGCTATCCAAGGGAACAGTTTTTTTGAAACGACACAAAAAAGTTAAATAATTACCAGTAGGTTTCAGTTTCAGAATTTGGAACCAGATCTAAGTGCTTCCACACTATTAATTCTCTGTGTCTTTGTTTGTTTGTTTGTTTGTTTTTGCCTGTTGATATATTGAAGCTAAGACAAATGCATTTTCATATTTGTGGAGATATAATTTGTTGCTTCTTAGGATTTAATGTCATTAAATTTGGGTTGTAACTTGATTTAGATTATAGTTTAACACAAGTTTATTACAGAACATAGTCAACGACCTGTTAGCTCATCAAAAGAATTATATTACATCCATTTTTTCAGTTTAGAATGATAATTGCTGAATTTTTGTATCTTGGTGATAATTTCTATTTTTTAGACATTAATTTTAGTTTCAACACATAAGCCACTGACTTAGTTAGGGTTTCATTGCTCTAAATGGACAAACATGACCAAGGCAACTCTTATAAAGAAAAACATTTAATTGGGGCTGGCTAACAGTTTCAGAGTTTCAGTCCATTATCGTGGGGGGAAGCATAGCATTGTATAAGAAGACTAGGTGCTGAAGGAGCCAAGAGTTCTACATATTGACTGGCATCTCGAATACACCTGGTTCTCCTTCTGCAAATAGGATCCTCTTTCACCAATATCTTCTTTTAGTTTTTTTTTTTTCAACCAGAGATAGAAGACTTTATTTTTTACTTTTTTATTAGATATGTTCTTTATTTACATTTCAAGTGATTTCCCCTTTCCTGGTTTTCTCCTCTCTGAAAGTCCCATAAGCCCTCTTCCCTCCCCCTGTTCCCCAATCAACCCCCTCCTCCTGCTTCCCTGTCCTGGTATTCCCCTACACTGCTGCATCGAGCCTTTCTAGGACCAAAGGCCTCTTCTTCCTTCTTCTTGGGCATCATTTGATATGTGAATTGTGTCTTGGGTATTCCGAGCTTCTGGGCTAATATCCACTTATCAGTGAGTGCATACCATGTGTGTTCTTTGTGATTGGGTTACCTCATTTCGGATGATATTTTCAAGTTCCACCCATTTGCATAAGAATTTCATTAATTCATTGTTTGTAAAAGCTGAGTAGTATTTCATAGTGTAAATATACCACATTTTCTGTATTCATTCCTCTATTGGGGGACATCTGGGGCCTTTTCAGCTTCTGGCTATTATAAATAGGGCTGCTATGAACATAGTGGAGCATGTGTTCTTATTACATGCTGGGGAATCCTCTGGGTATATGCCCAGGAGTGATATAATGGAGTCCTCTGGTAGTTTCATGCCCAATACCTTCTCATAAGTTCTCTTCATGGTGCCAAGCCTCAACTACTTTGCATGACCCCTTCAGTCCTGAGTCTTCAATGACCACTGAGGCTTGTATCTTCACCAGTGACATTTCCTGGCCTCTCACAATGGCAAGCCTCAGCTGCATTCCATGACTCCTTCATGCCTTTGAAGTGTGCTGGCAGCTTGCCTCTGCTCTTTCTCACAGAGGTTCCACTTCCCCATCCCCTGCTCCTTCCTACAACAAGCTGGAGGCTTCCTCTCCCTCCCTGGATGTTCAAAGAGGATCCCATCTGTTGGTCAGTCTGACACTGAAATATCGCTGTCCCTGTTTCCATAGAGGCACCTCTTTATGAACTCATCTCCTCCCCAGGAGCCACAGATGCCAGCTTGAATAGACAAATGCTGAGACTGGCACTCACACTGATAAATGACTGAACACTTCCCAGGTGCACTTGGCACCTGTCCGTGGGGAAGAAACACAAAACCAAACCTACTTGGGAAGGTTAAGGTCCCAAATATGGATCATGAAAGGAAAATAATCAGGGGTCCAAGTCAGCTATGGCTAGTCTTAAAATGCACTAGTTCTTATTAGCACTATAAAGAATTTCCCTTCCCAGTCATGCAATTCCTCCTTGCCCCCTGAACAAATGATATACTGTTTGAAAAATGACTTGCCTCTCACCATGCCTATCACCCTAATATTCAAAGACTCCCTAACTATGCTGTATACAGACATAAAGTCCTCTAGGCTCTAGGTCACACTCCTCCCTGTGCAGTAGGAAGGTTTGCAATCTGAGTCTGACTCCAAAGTGAGAGCTGCATGGTGGAAACTGCCAATTATTTTCTTGCTGCGGCTGCCTATGGCCATCTTGTTTTACAACATCTTATATAGAGATCTGCTTGCATCTGTCTCCTGGGATTAAAGGCATGTAGCACCATACATAGACCTAAGATTTATTTAATTGTATTTAATTCCTTTTCACAAGATCTTTATAAACATGGCTACTACTCTTCAAGATCTGTATCACAAACATGCCTTTCATTTCTGGATTGTAGTTCATTCCAGATAATAGTCAAGTTGACAGCTGAGAAGAGCCATCACAACCACCGTTCCAATTTCTACTCAAACTAAAAAGAAAAAAAAAATTAAAGGCAAACATTTTCTACCTGTGTGGATCCTCAAATAAAATTTCTCTGATAGAATTCCTCCAGTTTTCATGATAAACAGCTCAAATAAGTTGTAGCACATTTATTTAAATTTAAATTATTATTTACCAAAGGAATTCTTACTTCTTTAGTCATAAGTAGAGTACACTTATAATCAACATTCACTAACAACATATTTTCTGCCCAACAACAGCAGCAGTAATATCCACTAATTTTTAAATGGAACAGTGTGTTCACTGAAACAATACTTACTCTAATATTAGTTGGGTAGCAATTACTTTTAGCAATTTCATTGAATTCCTTTTATAATTAATCTTTAAAAATAAATTCTAGTCTGATAATTGATTTCATTTATGCTTAAAGTTTTATTCATATAATCCTTTGCTTAATAAGCATAAAACAAAAGAATAATATGCATTATTATGGCATCAATGACTTTAGAAGTAAATGATAAATTTATCACTAAACATGACCTATCTGAGAATAAATTTGCTTTGAGTCTTTCCATTTAAAATGATGCATTCAGTTTTAAAAGGAAACTTTCGTGAAAACCGCTTGGATGTCCTCACATATTAATTTCACATATCCTTTTTGCATTAAGATATATAATCTTGGAAAGACTTTGTAGCAACCCTCCATGGACTTTTTATTATTGATATATTTTGACTTGAATATTACCCATGTAGTCAGTGAAAGTGGACCTTAAGTAATTAGAGCAAACAGTTCATTTATTCATATTAGTATTTATTTTAGCTATGAATCATCCTTGCCATTTACTGGAATCTGTGCAAGTTTACTGCTTCAAATGTTATCCTAGCTTTTATGGTTCACCACACCATTTTTTCAGACACAGTGCAGAGTAAATACAAAAATGAATTCAACTCCATAAGAGTACCTCATATATTAATTGACACAATAATTTTTCTGAACCCTCTCTTTGAGCATATATGTGTATCAACAATCATCTGTATCATTTTAAAAAAAACCTATTTATGCCCACCTCTTCTTTTTTTGCTGTTTTTACTTTGGAGTTAGGTTTTCAGTTTCTTTTTGCATTTGAAAATATAACATAAAAATGACTTGTTTAGAATATAAAACAAGCTTATGATAATAGAAGTGTGTGCTTTGTCAAGAAATTAATTTAATGTCCATTCTACCAGTTGTTCCACTTGTCAAAATGAATTAATTTTAAAACTACTGCTCTAATTTTTGTTCTGCTTAATGGAATGGTGTAAAGGATAAAACAAACAAAAAAAGCAATTCTCAAAAACTTATCATATATCCAACTGACCTCTTCCACAACAGGCAGTACATCTCTCTTGTCCTACGTTGTTGTCCAACAGTATCAGACTTAAGGAGTATGATATATATTATTACTTAAATATCAGTAGAGGATATCTTTGAAACAATTGCTTATTCTATGCATTTTATAAATGATGAAACCTTAACTTTGATAGATAAAAATTGTTTATTCAAGTTTCTGCCCTTAGTCTTGATCAAATATCAAAAAACAAAAAGCAAAAACAAAAACCAAGGTTTTTTTAACAGCACTTGGTGACTTATAATGAAGTAGAATATTGTATCTTAACTTATCTTCTCGTTCAGAAAACTAATTACTAAAAACTCATTCCAACTCTTTAGAATCACTAAAGAATTAGTGTCACTATTATCTACTATTTAATTTTGAATTTCACTTTGTTTTTAACTATATACTATAATACATAGTAGGTATGAGTTACCCTAGATATAAATTTACTCTTCCTGCAGTTGTGGATATGATCTCAGCCCCCCACCCTATAACTCCACCTGCCTCCCAAGAGTACAGCTCTAAATAGGGACCTGAAGATCTACATGTCTCACAGGAGACCTCCTCCAACTGGAGACACCAAGGCCAACCAACACCAAAGACAACCATATGGTGAAAGGCAAGTACAAGACCATAGTCAACAGAAGCAAATATAATATGGTACCATTAGAAACCAGTAAGTCCTCGATATCCTAAAACACACAAAAAGCAAGACTATGACCTTAAATTCAATCTTGTGAAGATGATAGAGTCCTTTAAAGATATAAATGAGAAGATATAAATAAATCCTATAAAGAAATACAGGAAAAAACAATAAAATATATAAAAGAAATGAGAAAAATGGTCAAGGCCTAAAAATGGAAATAGAAAAAAGTAAAGAAAACACAAATGGAGGAAACTCTGGAGAAAGAAAACCTAGAATAGGAAGCAAAATGGTAACTACAGACACAAGAATCACTAATACAAGAATATAAGAAAAGATGGAAGAGAGAATCTTAGGTATAGAAGATACCATAGAAAAAATTGATACATTGGTTAAATAAAATGCCAAATGTAATATGTTTCTAACTCAAAACATCCAGGATATTTCATACACTATGAAAAGGTCAAATGTAAGAATAATAGGAATAGAAGAGGGTAAATATCCACAGTTCCAAAGGGCCAAAAAACATATTCAACAAAATCACAGAATAAAACTTTCTTAACCTAAAGAGATTGCTGTAGATGTCCAAGAAGCTTACAGAATACTGAATTGATTGAACCAGAAAAGAAAATCCTTCCTCAACATAATTAGAATGCTAAATGTGCAGAACAATGAAAGAATGTTAAAATCTATAGGGGATAAATGCCAAATGAAATATAAAGACAGAACTATTAAAATTATACCTCATTTTTCAACAGAAAATCTAAAAGGCATATGATATTGGACAGATGTCTTTCTTGAAGACACTAAGAGACTACAGATGTCAGCCCATACTACTATATCCACCAAAACTCTCAATCACCAAGGATGGAGAAACGAAGATATTCTATGGCAAAACCAAATTTAAACAATATCTGGCTACTAATCCAGCCCTACAGAGTACACTAAAAGGAAAAGTTCAAAACAAGCAGGGTAAGTACATCCAAGTACCAAGTAAACACAGAAATTAATCATCTCACAGCAAGCCCAAAAGAAGATGACTACACACACACACACACACACACACACACGAGAGAGAGAGAGAGAGAGAGAGAGAGAGAGAGAGAGAGAGGAGATAACCACCTCCAACATAAAAAATAACAGGAAAGAGCAATCATTGATCATTAATATCTCTCAACATATATGAACTCAGTTCACACATACACACACACAGAGAGAGAGAGAGAGAGAGAGAGAGAGAGAGAGAGAGAGAGAGAGAGAGAGAGAAACTGGATATAGAAATTATCATTGGATCTAAGAGTCCTCATTCTTCTGTATAAAAGAAATATACCTCAAGAACAGACACAGATAAAATTCAGATTAAAATTCTGGAAAAACAAACAGACCAAAGAAACATGCTGGAGTAGACTTTCTAATGTCTGATGAAATAGATTTTTCAAACAAAAGTCATCAGAGTAGGTAGGAAGGACATTTTATAATCATCAAAGGAAAAATACATCAAGATGACATCTCAATTCTGACCATCTATGCCCCAAAAGCAAGGACACCTACATTCATAAAAGAAACATGACTAAAGCTCAAAAGACACATTGAATACCACACAAAAATCGTGGGAGACTTCAGCACCACACATTCACCAAGAGATCGACCATCAAAACAAACTAATCAATGCCACATTAAACTAACAGATGTTATGAACCAAATGGATTTAACAGATATTTACAGAATTTTCTACCCAAAAATAAAAGAAAATACTCTCTTAGTAGAATGTCACAGAACCTTCTCCAGATTTATCCATATGATCAGACACAAAATAATCCTCAACAGACGTAAGTAGTTTGAGGGAATGCAAGGTGTTCTTTCAGATCACCAGTGATTAAGGTTGGACTTCATCTACAACAGAAACAACAAAGTCCACATACTCATGGGAACTGAACAACTCTCTATTCAATGATCAATTGGTTAGGGCAGAAATAAAGAAATTAAAGACTTTCTAGAATTCATTGTAGATTGAGGGTACAATATACCCAAACTTATGTGACACAATGAAATCAGTAATAAGAGAAGATTCATAGCATTAACAACTTAAAAGCTGAAAAAGCCTTCTACGAAATACAAATTCCTTTTGTGTTGAATTATGGGAAAGCTGGAAGAAGCTGAGGATGAGAGCAACCCTATAGGAGGATGAACACTCTCAGTTAACATGGAGCCCTGAGATCACTCAGACACTGAACCACCAACCAGGCAGGATATAGCAGCTGATATGAGGCCCCCAACACATATACAGCAGAGGACTGCTAGGTCTGGGTTTAATCATAGAAGATGCACCTAACCCTCAAGAGACCAGAAGCCCCAAGAAGTTTAAAGGTCTGGTAGGGTAAGGGGTGGGGGCATCCTCATGGAGATAGGGACACAGGGAATAGGTATGGGATGTAGAACAATCAGAGGGTAGACCAGGAAGGGAATGCAATCTGGAGTTTTAAATAAATAAATAAATGAATAAATACATACATACATACACACATACATAATACAAACATAAATAAATAATAAATGAATAAAATTCCTGGAGAGATCATAAACACAGCCTGTAGTGTTTCAACTTATATTCCCTAGAAGGTAAGCCATGCTGCATTCTTTTCATGTATCCAATTGTCCATGTTATCATCTTCACAGAAATGTCATTTTACTCTATGCAATATGTTTCAAACAGACTTTGTTTAAATATCTCTATATGGAAGATCTTTTCCCAATTTTTAGCCTGCTGTTTGTCCTATTGATAGTGTCCATTGCCTTATAGAAAGAAGCCTTTCAGTTTCAAGAATTTCAAGGCTATTTCCCACCAGTCTCTTGGCACTATTTATTTATTTTATTGGATATTATATTTATTTATATTTCAAATGTTATCCCCTATCACATTTCCCCTCCCGTTTGTTCTGCAAGGGTTCTGGAGTTATGAGTCCCTCCGTGTGTAGTCTTCGGTTGGCGGTTTAGTCCCTGGCAGCTCTGATGGGTCTGGTTGGTTGATATTGTTCTTCCTATGGGATTGCAAACACCTTCAGCTCCTTCAGTCCATTCTCTAACTCCTCCATTGGGGGTGCCATGTTCAATCCAATAGTTGGCCACAAGCAGCCACCTCTGAATTTGTCAGGCTCAGGCAGAGCCTCTCAAGCTCCTGTCAGCAAGCACTTCTTGTTATTCACAATAGTGCCTGTGCTTGTTGCCTGTACATGGGATCAATCCCCAGGTGGGGTAGCCTCTGGATGGCCTTTCATTCAGTCTCTGCTGTACATTTTGTCTGCTTATTTCCTACTGTGAGTATTTTGTTCCCCTTTCTAAGGACTGAAGCATTCCCACTTTGGTTTTCCTTCTTCTTGAGCTTCATGTTGTCTGTGAATTGTGTCTTGGGTATTCTTAGCTTTTGGACTAATATCTACTTATCACTGAGAGTGCATACAATATGTGTTCTTTTGTAACCGAATTTCCTCACTCAGGATGATATTTTCAAGTTCCATCCATTTACCTAAGATTTTCATGAAGTCACAGTTTTTAATAGCTGAGTAGTACTCCATTGGGTAAATGTAACACGTTTTTCATATCCACTCCTCTGCTGAAGCAAATCTTGGTTCTTTCCAGCTTCTGGCTGTTATAAATCAGGTTGCTATGAACATTTGGAACATGTGTCATTGGTTATATGTTGGAGTATCTTTTGTGTATATGCCCAGAAGAGGTATAACTGGATCCTTAGGTAGTACTATATTCAGTTTTCTGAGAACCTGCCAGAGTGATTTTCAGAGTGGTTGTACCAGCTTGCAATCCTACCAGCAATGGAGGAGTGTTCCTCTTTTTCCATATCATCACCAGCACCTGCTGTCACCTGAGTTTTTGATCTTAGCCATTCTGACTGGTGTGAGGTGGAATCTCAGTGTTGTTTTGATTTTCATTTCCCTGATGACTAAGGATGCTGAACATTTCTTTAGGTGCTTCTCAGCCATTCAGTATTTCTCAGTTGAGAATTCTTTGTTTAGCTTTGTACCCCATTTTTTCCTTTTTATTGTGTTTCATTTATTTATATTTCAAATGTTATCCCCATTCCTGGTTTCCCCTCTGGAACCACCCTGTCCCATCTACTCTCCCCCTGCTTCTATGAGGGTTCACCAACCCACACCCACCTCCCTGACCTGGCATTCCCCTACACTGGGGCACTGATCCTTCACAGGACTAAGGGCCTCTCCTCCCATTGATGCCTGACAGGGCCATTCTCTGCTACATATGCAGCTGGAGTCGTGGGTCCCTTCATGTGTACTCTTTGGTTTATGGTTTAGTCCCTGGGAGCTCTGGGGGTACTAGGTGGTTGATACTGTTCTTTCTATGGTGTTGCAAACCCTTCAGCTGCTTCAGTCCTTTCTCTAACTCCTCCACTGGGGACCCTGTGCTCAATCCAATGGTTAGCTTGAAGCATCTGTCTCTGTTTTTATCAGGATCTGGCATATTTTTAATAGGGTTAATTTGTTTTATGGAGTCTAACTTCTTGAGTTCTTTATATATTGAATATTTGCCCTCTATTGGATGTGGGGTGGGAAAAAGATCTTTTCCCAATCTGTTAGTTGCTATTTTGTCCTACTGACAGTGTCCTTTGCCAGAATCTTTGCAATTTTATGAGGTCTCATTTGTCAATTGTTGATAATAGAGCATAGACCACTGGTGTTCTGTTCTGAAAATTTTTCCTTGTGCCAACGTGATTGAGGCTCTTCCCCACTTTCTCTTTAATTAATTTCAATTTATATGGCTTTATGTGGAAGCCCTTGATCCACTTGGACTTAAGTTTTGTACATGGAAATGAGAATGGATTGATTTGTATTCTTCTATATGCTGATTGCCAGTTGAACTAGCACCATTTGTTGAAAGTGCTGCCTTCTTTTCCACTGGATGGTTTTAGTTCCTTTGTCAAAGATCAAGTGACCATAGGTGTGGGGGTTCATTTCTTGGTCTTCAATTCTATTACACTGGTCTAATTGCCTCTCACTGTACCAACAGCATACAGGTTTTGTCTCTACTGCTCTGTAATACAGCTTGAGGTCAGGGATGAGTTTTCCTCTAGAAGTTCTTTTATTGTTGAGAGTAGCTTTCTTAACTTATCCTGGACGTTTTGTTATTCCAAATGAATTTGCAAATTGCTCTTTCTAACTCTGTGAAGAATTGAGTCAGAATTTTGATGGGGATTGCATTAAATCTGTATATTGGTTCCAGCAAGATGGTCATTTTCTGATATACGGTTGTGCTAGCAGACAGAAGCCTAGCATGGCTGTCCTTTGAGAGGCTGTACCAGCAGTTGACTGAAACACATGCAGATACAGCCAAACATTGGATTATAGTTGGGGAATCCTATACTAGAATTAGTGGAAGAATTCAAGGAAGGGAATGGGATAGCAACCTCATAAGAAGATCAACATTGTAAACAAACCTGGACCCCTCTCATAGACTGAGACATCAAACAAGGAGAATAAAAGGGCTGGTCTGTTGGCCCCAGCACATATGTAGCAGAGAGTTGTCTTATCTAACCTCCGTGTGAGAAGGTGTCTCTAATCCTGTAGAGACATGATGCACTAGGTTGGAGAGATACTTGGAGGCAGTGGGGACATCTCTAGAAGCAAATGGGAAAGAAAATGCAGGTTAGAGTCCTGCAAGGAGGACCTGGAGGAGAAGCAATATTTAGGATATAAATAAACAAAACAAATTAATTAATTAATTTTTATTTATGCATACATATGTGATCATGCATGCCACTATTTTGATTATGAGCATTGAGTTAATCTGGACTGTATATGTAAAACAGCCCAGGAGTCCTCTAAAGGATGTTACAGCCTCTGAAACTAGAATCATAGAGTGTTGTAAGATGCTGTGTGATTGCCCCAAACTGAAGCCAGATCATTGGAAAGAGCAATGTTCTTAACTACTGAGCCCTCTTTCCAAGCCCTGAGACTAATATGGGTGTGTGTATTGTTATTGTTCTTGTTCATTAATGTGTGTACATATTTTGACTATTAACGCTTTATCAGAAGTAGAATCTACAAATACTACAGTTCTTTTTCCTATTATGAGACTTGTCTTTTCATTTTGAATTGTTTTGTATTTCATAAGCAGAACAATTTGCTTTTCCTTTTAGGTTTTGGTTTCATTGTTTTGGCTTCCTGGCATTTGGAAGAGTTATCCATAATAGTCTTTGCCTATATCTAATTATAAAGAGAGATCGAGAAATCTCCAGGCTTCATACTTTAGCAAACATATATTTTAATATTAAAATATAATCATGGATTCATACTTATATCTGATTATACCAGAACACCATTAATGATGAATCTCTGTTTTATTATTATAGTAAACATGTTTCCTTCAATTTTATATGACATAATTATCATGGATTGTAAAATATTTGGAATTTCAATATTTTGTAGGAAAAGGACATTTATAAGCTCAATAATCTACATGTGTAGCTTTGATTATCCATTTGTGAGAACCCATGTCATATGAACAAATTCTCTGTATTTTATATTTTGGAATGGAACAACTCTACAAGCAATGATTTTCAAATTCGTTGTGCTTTTAAAACATGAAAATTCTAGTGAGCACAAAGTTTTATGCTGAAACCTTAGCAGTTTAGAGGTGTATCTAACAGGAGTGATGGGATTGAAAAAGATGTGACAGACACAAATACAGAAAAGTTATGAGTGGCTGGGCAATGCACTCTGATGGACATATTTCAGCAGCAAGCTTTGAAACTGAGTGTGCTAATTGTATATACACAAATTAAAAGAAAGATTGTAATGTAGCTAACATCAGCAGCAAATCTCTGTAGCAGAGGTGTCTCTAGTTTCATTTATCCTCCACAGGGAGGAAGCTGTGGTTGATAGCTTTTGTATGCAATGTAAGCATTGATAGTTGGACCAGCTTTGACATTTTTCTAAATCTGTCCTGGGGAAGTTCCTACTATTACATAGGTCTAAAACTTTGAGGTCTTTGATTAATAGGAGGCGAGATTAGATGATAGATAGATAGATAGATAGATAGATAGATAGATAGATAGATAGATAGATAGATAGATAGATAGATGATACATAGAGATAGATAGAGAGATAGAGATAGAGATAGATAGACAGACAGACAGACAGACAGACAGACAGATGATAGATAGATAGATAGATAGATAGATAGATAGATAGATAGATAGATAGATAGATAGATAGATAGACAGGCAGATGGATAGATAGATGAAGACAGTGAGACAGAGACACAGAGAGAAATTAGGAATGCTTCTCTATGGTTTTGTAACAAACATTTATTTTAGCTACAAAGCAGCAGGACTGTGAACATAAAATATAAAATTGCATTTTTATAGTCATGATAACTCAAACAAATGTGAACATCAAAATGTTAGAAATCACCAAAATTTTATTTTATAATATTGTGACTCTAATATCAAATGTTTGTAGGTGATATCTGCAACAAACACATTTAAATATGCTAAACATTGTTATACAGAAATTTAATGGATGGATAATTATTATGAAATATGCTGATTCCTTATTGTCTATGAAAATTACAATGTAGCATTCTGTTTGCTTTTACTGAGTGAAAATAGATTTATGGCACCAGCTTACAGCATTCTGTAAGTAATTGTTTTGTGACAATTATGCTTTTATTGGAGGCAAATATGGAGAAATAACTAAAGTGTTTATGTAAAGTTTTTATATTACTTGTCTTCCTCTTCAAGATTTGTGGTACATTTAGACAATCCTAATCCCAATTTAAATTTATGATCACAAAAGCTTCAGTTTAAAACATTTTAAAATTCAGATATGAAATAAGTATATAAATTATATAACCTAAACTGTGAATACAAAGTTTAAATTTGCATATGTTGCAGCATACTCTTGACTGTCATTTTTACAAAAAAATAAATTTCTTAATTAACAGGAAACCTGAAAATGGATAGATTATAAAATCACAGGATATCAGATTTCTTTTGAGGCTTGAAGAGTAGACAAGGTCTGATAACCAATTCTTGGTTATTTACACTTACAGCATCAAAAATAATGTATATCCTGCAATTCTTTTTTCCCCTATATTTTTCCTTTTTTATTAATTAATTCATTTTTACACTCCATATTTTATTTCCCCCATCCCTGTGCACCGTCCAAATGTTCCATACTCCATTTCTCCTCCCCACCCCTGTCTCCACATGGATGTCCCACCTACACCCTACCTAATGTCTAACCTCCCTGGGACCTCCAGGCTCTTGAGGGTTAGGTGAATCATCCATGAATAAACACAGACCCAAAAGAACATGCATAATATGCATAGCATAAGTAGATGCTAGAAAGAAAAAAAAAAGAGAAAAAGGCCAGAGGACCCAAGATACAGTCCACAGTACTCAAAAAGCTGAAGTGCTTAAGTGAGGACACCTCAGTCCCACCTTGGAGGAGAAAAGCAGTCACAAGTGGGGAGGGAAGGAGGGGTCTAGGAGGGAAAGTGGACAGGATAGGGTAAGGGGGATAAAGTGGAGGGAACAGGGGACCCTGATCTGGTACTGAGTGAGGGAAAAGGGCTGAAGACCTGAGGGCCAGCAGAAAAGAATGGAAACTGGCAACCACAAGAGATATGAGGTTGGAGGGACCCTCCAAAATGCACCAGAAACCTGCGAGGTAAGAGACTCATAGGACAAAAAGGGTGGGACCTTAGATGAAATGCCTGACAGTAGGGAGAGTGAACTTGTAGAACCCACCTCCAGCAGGAAGACAGGGCATTAGATGAGGGAGAGGGAGGCTATCCCACTGTCACAACTCTGACCCATAAGTGTTTCTTTCTGAAAGAATTACAGGGATGGAAATGGAGAGGAGTCTGAGGAAAAGAAGGTCCAGCAACAGGCCCAAAGTGGAATCCAGCTGAAGAGGAGGTTCCACGGCTGAACACTATATACTGCCATTCTTTTTTTTAAATTATTTATTTATTTTTTTTAATTTACATTCCAAATCATTTCCCCTTTCCCGTTTCCTCCCTCCCCGAAAGTCCCATAAGCCCTCTTCCCTCCCTCTTTTATCCATTCAACCCCCTCTCGTTTCTCTGTCCTGGCGTTCCCCTACATCCAGTCTTTCCAGGACCAGGGGTCTCTCCTTCCATCTTCTTAGAAATCTATTGATATGCGGATTGTATCTAGGGTATTCCGAGATTCTGGGTCAATATCCCCTTATCAGTGACTGCATATCATGTGTGTTCTTTTGTGATTGGGTTACCTCACTAAGGATGATATTTTCAAGATCTGACCATTTGCCTAGGAATTTCGTGAATTCATTGTTTTTAATTGCAGAGTAGTATTCCATTGTGTAGATATACCACATCTTCTGAATCCATTCCTCCGTTGAGGGACATCTGGGTTCTTTCCAGCTTCTGGCTATCATAAATAAGGCTGCTATGAACATAGTGGAGCATGTGTCCTTATTGCATGCAGGTAAAGCCTCTGGGTATATGCCCAGGAGTGGTATAGCCGGATCCTCCGGGAGTGTCATGCCCAGTTTTCTGAGGAACCGCCAGACTGCTTATCTCCACATAAAACCAGACACACTGAAACTAATAGAAGGGAAACTAGGGAAGAATCTTGAACATATGGGCACAGGGGAGAATTTCCTGAACAGAACTCCAATTTGGGTTACCTCACTAAGGATGATATTTTCAAGATCTGACCATTTGCCTAGGAATTTCGTGAATTCATTGTTTTTAATTGCAGAGTAGTATTCCATTGTGTAGATATACCACATCTTCTGAATCCATTCCTCCGTTGAGGGACATCTGGGTTCTTTCCAGCTTCTGGCTATCATAAATAAGGCTGCTATGAACATAGTGGAGCATGTGTCCTTATTGCATGCAGGTAAAGCCTCTGGGTATATGCCCAGGAGTGGTATAGCCGGATCCTCCGGGAGTGTCATGCCCAGTTTTCTGAGGAACCGCCAGACTGCTTATCTCCACATAAAACCAGACACACTGAAACTAATAGAAGGGAAACTAGGGAAGAATCTTGAACATATGGGCACAGGGGAGAATTTCCTGAACAGAACTCCAATAGCTTATGCTCTAAGATCAAGAATAGACAGAGTAAAAGAACCTCTGGGGGAATCAGTATCCCGGACCTCAAGCTGTACTACAGAGCAATAGTGTTAAAAACTGCATGGTATTGGTACAGTAACAGACATGTAGATCAATGGAACAGAATTGAAGACCCAGAAATGAATCCACACTCCTATGGTCACTTGATCTTTGACAAAGGAGCTAAAACCATCCAGTGGAAAAAAGATAGCCTTTTCAACAAATGGTGCTGGCTCAGCTGGAGGTCAACATGCAGAAGAATGCAAATTGACCCATCCTTATCTCCTTGCACTAAGCTCAATTCTAAGTGGATCAAAGATCTCCACATAAAACCAGACACACTGAAACTAATAGAAGGGAAACTAGGGAAGAACCTTGAACATATGGGCACAGGGGAGAATTTCCTGAACAGAACTCCAATAGCTTATACTCTAAGATCAAGAATAGACAAATGGGACCTCATTAAATTACAAAGTTTTTGCAAGGCAAAAGACACCGTCAAAAAGACAAAGCGGCAACCAACTAACTGGGAAATGATCTTTACCAACCTTACATCCGACAGAGGGCTAATATCCAAGATATACAAAGAACTCAAGAAGTTAAACTCCAGAGAGGCAAGTAACCCTATTAAAAAATGGGGTACAGAGCTCCACAAAGAGTTCTCACCTGAAGAATATCTAATGGCTGAGAAGCACCTAAAGAGATGTTCATCATCCTTAGTCATTAGGGAAATGCAAATCAAAACAACCCTGAGATTCCATCTCACACCAGTCAGGATGGCTAAGATCAAAAACACAGGAGACAGCAGTTGTTGGCGAGGATGTGGAGAAAGAGGAACACTCCTCCACTGCTGGTGGAATTGCAGGCTGGTACAACCACTCTGGAAAGCAGTCTGGCGGCTCCTCAGAAAACTGGGCATGACACTTCCGGAGGATCCGGCTATACCACTCCTGGGCATATACCCAGAGACTTTACCTGCATGCAATAAGGACACATGCTCCACTATATTCATAGCAGCCTTATTTATAATAGCCAGAAGCTGGAAAGAACCCAGATGTCCCTCAACGGAGGAATGGATTCAGAAGATGTGGTATATTTACACAATGGAATACTACTCTGCAATTAAAAACAATGAATTCACGAAATTCCTAGGCAAATGGTCAGAACTTGAAAATATCATCCTTAGTGAGGTAACCCAATCACAAAAGGTCACACATGGTATGAAGTCACTGATAAGGGGATATTGACCCAGAATCTCAGAATACCCTAGACACAATCAGCATATCAATAGATTTCTAAAAAGATGGAAGGAGAGACCCCTGGTCCTGGAAAGACTGGATGTAGGGGAACGCCAGGACAGAGTAATGAGAGGGGGTTGAACGGAGAAAAGAGGGAGGGAAGGGGGCTTATGGGACTTTCGGGGAGGGAGGAAACGGGAAAGGGGAAGTGATTTGGAATGTAAATTAAAAAAATAAAATAAAATTAAATTAAAAAAAAAAGAATAGACAAATGGGACCTCATTAAATTACAAAGTTTTTGCAAGGCAAAAGACACTGTCAAAAAGACAAAGCGGCAACCAACTAACTGGGAAATGATCTTTACCAACCTTACATCCGACAGAGGGCTAATATCCAATATATACAAAGAACTCAAGAAGCTAAACTCCAGAGAGGCAAGTAACCCTATTAAAAAATGGGGTACAGAGCTAAACAAAGTGTTCTCACCTGAAGAATATCTAATGGCTGAGAAGCACCTAAAGAGATGTTCATCATCCTTAGTCATTAGGGAAATGCAAGTCAAAACAACCCTGAGATTCCATCTCACACCAGTCAGGATGGCTAAGATCAAAAACACAGGAGACAGCAGTTGTTGGCGAGGATGTGGAGAAAGAGGAACACTCCTCCACTGCTGGTGGAATTGCAAGCTGGTATACTGCCATTCTTAAAGAGCAATATTTTTCTTGTAGCCACTGTGATGGAAAGACACTCATGGTCAGTGTGGGAAAGTGTCTGGCCTGCCCTTCTTCCTTCTCTTCACACTGCATCAGCTTTGGGGTTTGTAGAGTTTACCTGTCCAGATATGGCATGTGGTTAGTGTTTTAGAGTCTTACAATATCCCCCATCTAATGACCAACAGCTGACTAAAATGCTGGCCAATTTCACTCTTACATTCTAACGTATTGGTTCCTGCAGAAATGTATGGTGCCTCGTATATAAAGCTCTCGGTCTGTCTGAATGTGTGTTTGAACTCATTTTTACTTATACACGAGGGATAGTTAGAAGGCATTTGTTGGTCTCTAATTAGGAATTCATAATTGAGAGTTGACTGATTAGTTTCATAAGGGCCTTGATCAAGAATTTATATGTTCAGAGCTCCCGTATGAGCTCATTATACATCATTAAGAAAATATGTAACAGAAGGCTCATGATTAGCATTATAAACACTAAAAACGGTTTTGGTGAAGAAGTAACTTAAGCTCATTGTTAAGGGCTGCTTAGAAAGATTATAGAATTCATTTAAATTATCCCCTTTTCTTTATCAAATCCAAAGGTAGGATGGCTGATCTACTCACCAATATATCATTTTATTCATCTTACGATAAGTTTAAAAGAAAAAAACCTAAAAGAACATGAACGACCACGTCATAGAATATATTATGGGACTGTTTTTGTGTGTGCTTGATAATAACATCTCTAATGGTACCAGAGTTTATTCTGAGTCCTACTTTCATATTACTATGTTTGAAGGCATCAAGGCTATAGAAGTATTTTATATATCTACCATCTGTTTCTAGTAATCAGATACTGCCAATATTTACTTCAAAAACCTGACAATTCTTGACTGCAAACATTAGCTTAGGTCAATACACAGCAACTGTTTTAGTTGTCAGTAACATGCATATCACTGAAAAATTTAGGAACAAAAGGGGGAACTGTTTATGTTGTTTTTACTGTTACTGGGAGCAATTATATAATACTTTGAAGCATATATTCAAATACAAACATTATATGGTTAAGTTCTTACATAAATTCTAAGTCATAAATTTAGAAACAATATATGGTATGTTTGTGAAACCCAATCTTTATTCACATACTGGGAAATTTAAATAGTAAATCAATGTGTATAAACCTGTTTATTCCTAATCATGCCTTATAGGCTAAAACTTTTAGATGAACATGTATGGTAATGATTATATAGATTCTTTCTTGTTTTTTAATCATTTTTTTTTGGAGGGCTCATAGGTATTTTTCTGAGACAAGGCCTTAAGTAGTCTATATGACTTGCAGTAAAATATGTAATAGAAGATGACTAAATTTCTGATTCTTGTCCCTTATCCTACCATTACAGGCCTGTGCCATATGACCAAATTCTTTTTCATTTTATTTTAGATTTATGATAAATTCAAAACAGTGTCAATCAACATAACTGGCTGAAGGTTTTCCTCATTATATGTCTGGTAACTTCTAATGTCATATTTTCTCTAGGCCTATGTTCATTTGCTATACTATATTGCTAATAGATTTTGTTTGGGTACTTCTCAATATCTTTTTTTTGAATGTTGCTTTTGTACCAGAGAAATTATTTGGTCCTAGATTTAAAATCTGTACCTAGAGGGGCCTCACCATTTTTATTCTTAAAGTTACTGAAAAGGTAAATTCAACCTTTTTGTATTAACAAGAGCATTTTTATATTTCAAAAGAAACTAACAAGTTTTACTACTTTGAGGCAGGGATTAGGACTTTGATAATTCTTCTTAAATTTAGTGATCATTTGTGCAAAATGAAATAGATAAAACTAGTCATTGAATACAGTTGTCTCAATCATTATTATAAGAAAGTGATTAAAAATGTTTGTTCGAGAATTTTTTTTAATTTTATTTTACTCACATAAGGAAGTATTTATGTGAGATTTAACATCAAATCATACACAACCCTGAGATTCCATCTCACACCAGTCAGGATGGCTAAGATCAAAAACACAGGAGACAGCAGTTGTTGGCGAGGATGTGGAGAAAGAGGAACACTCCTCCACTGCTGGTGGAATTGCAGGCTGGTACAACAACTCTGGAAAGCAGTCTGGCGGTTCCTCAGAAAACTGGGCATGACACTCCCAGAGGATCCGGCTATACCACTCCTGGGCATATACCCAGAGACTTTACCTGCATGCAATAAGGACACATGCTCCACTATGTTCATAGCAGCCTTATTTATAATAGCCAGAAGCTGGAAAGAACCCAGATGTCCCTCAATGGAGGAATGGATTCAGAAGATGTGGTATATCTACACAATGGAATACTACTATGCAATTAAAAACAATGAATTCACGAAATTCCTAGGCAAATGGTAAGAACTTGAAAATATCATCCTTAGTGAGGTAACCCAATCACAAAAGAACACACATGGTATGCAGTCACTGATAAGGGGATATTGACCCAGAATCTCGGAATACCCTAGACAGAATCCGCATATCAATAGATTTCTAAAAAGATGGTAGGAGAGACCCCTGGTCCTGGAAAGACTGGATGTAGGGGAACACCAGGACAGAGTAACGAGAGGGGGTTGAATGGAGAAAAGAGGGAGGGAAGGGGGCTTATGGGACTTTCGGGGAGGGAGGAAACGGGAAAGGGGAAGTGATTTGGAATGTAAATTAAAAAAATAAAATAAAATAAATAATAATAATAAAAAAAAGCATACACCATAACACAACTCATGTTAATCAGACCAGGAATAGGATCCAGAAGAAGCTCCAAAACACTCTCCAAAACCGAATTTGAACCAAAAGAAGCTCATGGTCACTGCTGCTCTGGTACTTTACAGCCTTCTGAATTCCAGCAAAACCATTACACCTGGTTAGTAGGTCAGAAGTTTCATGTGGTGTACTGAGAACTGTAATTCTTGCAGCTCTTAAGTGATGAGCAAAGAACTCAGTTCTCTCCACACCACCTGACCATGTCTGTTGGTTTGAATAAAAATGGCTCCCATAGACTCATATATTTGAATGCTAAGGGGTGCACTAGGAGATATGTCCTTGTTGATAGAAGTGTGTCACTGGGGGACAGCTCAAGCCAGGCTCAGTGTTTCTCTCTCTTCCTGCTGCCTACTGATCTGGAAGTAGAACTCTAAACAGCCTCTCGTGCACTATGTCTGCCTGCATGCGCATGCTCTGCTCCCTGATGATAATGGAACAAACCTCTGAACTGTAAGCCAGCCCAAGTTAAATGTTTTCCTCTATAAGAGTTATCATGGTCATGGTGTTTCTCCATAACAATAGAATATTGATTAAGATATCACATGGTACATAACCAATGGGTGAGTAAATTTTGCCTCATCTACCATATTTACCTTACCTCTTGCGTATCAACTGTAGCTTCTTCAAACAAGTTAGCATTTCTGTGGGGAAACCCTTCGAACAACCAGCAGAAAATAGAACATTCCATGAATTTGCCAAAGGCTTTTTTTTTCTTTTGTTTTTCTTTGAAGACAGAATTTCTCTGTGCAGCACTGGCCATCCTGGAACTTGCTTTGTAGACTGGCCTGGTTTCAAACTCCAAGAATCACTTGCCTATGCCTCCAGAATGATGTGGTTAAAGGTACGTGCCTCCACTGCTATGCTGAGGCATGGGTTTCACACTACAGGAATAAGCTAACTTATTTCCCATGGGAAAAACTGTATTGACTGTGATGATTGCTATTTTAATTAATAAAAATGTGTTTGAACCTAAAAAAAAAATTTTATATAAACTCAAATCCACACTGAATCATGACACAGTAGCAAAGGACAAAGTAAAACCAAAGTAAGCTATATATAATTGGACTTATGTACATCTGAGGACATATATTTTAGGTGAACAGAAGATCAAGCAATTTTCAGTGTCTTCCTGTAAGATGCTTTCTTTGATCTTCGGCTTTTTTCAAGAACCCTCCTTTATTAGGACACACACATCTTCAGTAACACACCCATCTGTTGCTGTAAGTGTTTCCTTGACAGCTGTAGTCTGCGTACATATCCCCATCTAAACCCCTAGTTTTCACCCTATATAATCTTATCTGCCATCGGCAGTAGAGTTTTGATTACTACCATAGATCCTATTATAATTTCCATTATTTGATCATAATAGCTATTAAACCTTGGGTTCCAGTTTTGACCTTGGACTCTTCCATGTCCCCTAGTATCACATCTTATATCTGCTATACCACTTTTTCCGTGTTTTCGAGTTGCTATTGTTGCTTTTAAACATCTTTGTGTTGTACAACTTTGACTTTGTACTTTCTAGAACCTGTTTGAAGGAATCTGCTTTCTAATAATTACTTTACTGGCTCTGTATTTGTATCACTTCAATATATGTGATAAAATAGAATCCTCTTCTTTCATGTATTTATGTATACATAGGAAACTCATTATTTCCTATCTCTCCAAAGGTTGCAAAGTATTCATTAAATTCTTCTTCTGAAGTATCTGGACTCAATCCACTCTAAAAATTCTTTTTGGGGGGTAATTTGCCCTTAAAGCCTTGGTCAATTTGTGTTCTATTAATTAGCCATTCACTTTGTTTTCTTTCAAGTCCAAAACCTTATACGTACTAGCAAGGTCTTTAAAAAGCGTAAATCTAAACCTTCTTGTTCTTCCAAGGACTGATTCTGTTTTTAGTTTTGTATTCTACAGTTTGTCCTAATTGAGACAAATTTTCTATATTTTTCTTGCTTTTATCCAGCATGGGCATCCAATAAACATTTTACCACAATCAAGCTGATGCTTGCTAGCATTGATGTTGGATCACTCTGTAAATTCCTTTACATAGCTCTACCCAATAATGTACTGCATTGGTAAGGGGACGGTGGCACATAGTTCTGGAGGAGCATTGTATGGAGCTAGATTTAAAATGTCAGCAGAAGTTATGTAGTCTTATTTTAAAGTATGACATTGATGCTTTCCTTTTATTTTTATTTTTAAAAATTTATTTATTAATTTATGTGCATGTACATGTGTTTGCAAGTGTTTATGAGCGTCATGTGCATATAGTAGCCCATGGAATAAAGACCATATGATGTTCTATAATTGGAGATACAAGTAGTTGTGCAAAACCCTATGGGTGTCTGTATCTGAACACAGTCCCTTTGAAAGAACAATAAACTTTCTTAAAAACAAAGCCATTTCTCCATCCTCTGAAACCACAGATTTTTTTCCCCCATTTTTATTCTGTTTTAAACTACAGGAAATCATATTATAATTTTAATTGATATGCAAATTATATTTATATACATAAAATTATTTTATCCTTGAGAAGAAAGTTAGAGTCCTATAGTAAACCTAGCAAAGCTGAAAAGAGCCTAAAACATTCAAAATTTCTTAAAACTTGTTCTACATCCTATGGCCTATGATTTTAGTTGTCTATGTGAAAGGTCAGAGGGAGAAACTTCTTCACTACATCCAGCAAGACATAATTTCAAAACCAATAATTAGACACTAGAGAATATATCCAATAAAATAACCCTACATATTAATTGCTTTAATTTTCTATAAGAGACAAAAAGGCAGTGGTTAGAAAACAAATTCCCAAAGCAACTAATTAAATTTTATTTCCCCTGATCACCTGTTAACATATTTTAGAAAATTCGCAATTCCTGGGTGAAGTGGAGATGAGAGAGTGGGAATGGCACCATTTTATTGGGAGTTTTGAACAGTTGTTTTGATTTAGCATGAAGAACCCAATTCTGAACTGTACTGGTGATGATAATGATTAAAGATAGTGATAAATGAAATAACAAACAACAATAGTGAGCAGTTATATATCATGTGTATTGTTCTCAAGCATTATATACCTATTCTAATAGTCTAAATTGTGAATATACTTATTACTATAAATTTAAAAATTAAATCAAGAGGAAAAGGAGGTCAATGATTTGCTAAGTATGGCTCATGTATTGAGAATCAAAATTGGTTTATACCTTCAAATTAAAAAATAGATTCCAGTTCCTACATTAAATCATCTCATTATATCTGTTAGGATTCTGGACAGGTTTTGAAAGAATGGATCATGCAAATGGTGAATAATTCATCTGAAGTTGTGTTAAATAAGAAGACTCCACTCGAAGACATAATCAACCCTGTTGTGCTTAGAGCTTCCACATTCCCTTTTGTTGACTATGTTACATCCAACCCTTGATCTGGCTTAATGGACTTGCCATCTCCGAGAATGTATCCACTGGAAAAGTATTTTCTGGTACTTGTCCTCTGAGCTCTTATATAGCAGTTGGTTTGGAGAATGTTGATCGCAGTCTTCCTTGAAAATTTTAATCCTATCATCAAAGTCATTTTAATTCAGGTAATTATTGAGATACCACTTATCTTCACTTTTTTTATAGTCAAAGATGATTGGCTTCATAAATTCATTCTTGAAAACAAATTTCTATTTTTTGGTCAATAGACTTCCCATTTGTTGGGACAGTTGATATCATTTAATCCCATTGACCTAATATTTCATCCAATAAAATATTTATTGGAAAAAAAAGCCTAATATCCAGTAAGAAATCAGCATAGTTTTATTTCATGAATTTTTAGGAAACATACTAAAATGTTTGTGAGGTTTCTTCTTGTTGTTGTTGTTGTTGTTTTCCCTGCTGGTACCAGCTCAAGCCAGATGTAACCAGATCTTCCCACCATTGTAAAGTTCTAAGCCACTTGTCTGTATCTGTGACTGTCTTCTAATTATTTTCTCTTGTTTTTCAAAGAAAAAATGATATGTAACTATTATTTCTGAATTGAACTTGCCTGTTTGTACATTCCTTCTCATATCAGCTTATTTTATTCCATTCCAGTGGAAGATGTAATATCTCTCCCAGTATTCTGTGCCCAGTTTCTGTTTATGATCCTGAGTCTCATTGTGTCAAGTCTTTTCAATTTTTCCCAGATGCTAGATTTTAGTCTTTTATGTGCGCATTCTTTCTCTGACACTATAAGATTTATTGCCCAAATTTTTCTCTTGAAAACACTCATGTTCTGAACAGCAGCTTTGTTATGGTTTGCTTATTTGTTTTAATACTGTCTAGAGTACCATTGCTCAGCCTTTACTTACTTTTTTTTAATGAAATGTACTAAAATAAAACAAATAGACCAGTGGTCACATCTCATCAGAGCTCATATTTATGCAGACTATGAACTAAGTATGATGACCCATTTCTATAATCCCAATACTTGCAAGTCTCAATCTGGAGCAATTTGAATTTGAAGCCAATCTAGACTGCATAATGGAATACAAGTAAAAAAATAAAACATAAATAAGCTGTACTGGAATCTTTTTGTCTTAGAAACTTTTCCTAACACTGGTTTATATTGTGAATGTTTGAATGTTTTTATTCTTTAGACTCTCTGTTTCCTCTTCTTAACCTCATGATACAAGACCTTCTTTTCTTCATTCCTTGACGTTTGCTGAAGGTATGAGAAAAACAATGACTCTTTCTACTATATCTTTAAAGGTCGATTTTAATCTAACTTCTCTCTCTCTCTCTCTCTCTCTCTCTCTCTCTCTCTCTCTCTCTCTCTCTCTCTCTCTGTGTGTGTGTGTGTGTGTGTGTGTGTGTGTGTGTGTGTGTGTGATTCTTTGTTTAAGTTATCTGGTAAAATATCCAAAGAGAGAAGAGGTTAGTGTTGCTCTAGCATTTCAGAGCTTAGGATTCCATCCAGTAGAGAAAGCATGATATAGTGTCTGAGTATATTTTCTAAGACAATTTGGTAGCAGTTTATTTGCTTGACCCTTGACAAGTAAATCAAACAGATTTGAAATAAAATCCATAATTGCTATAATCACCAAGAGACTATTCCTAGTGAGTTTTTCCCTTCAGCCAACTTTTACTCTTTAAAGTCTCTATACTGTCCATGACCCTCAAAGTATTTCACCATGTTGGGACCATTATGAATATCATAAGCCTTATGGAATCCTTTCCTATTCTGATCATAGCAGGACCCCTCCTGCTAACTCCCCTCCCCAATTATCCCTCATTGGGTTTCCTTTCCTTTCAGTCCTACATTACAGTAAGAATACATATGATGTTCTTTTTTTATTATTATTTATTTTATTTTTTTTAATTTGCGTTCCAAATCATTTCCCCTTTCCCGTTTCCTCCCTCCCCGAAAGTCCCATATGATATTCTTAATAAATATTTTATACAGTTGTTCTTGATATTCACTTGCAGCAGTATAGAATTTTATTCTGTAAAACTTAGGAATATTGTAGGCTTATAGGCAAATAATAAAAGTGCTGGTCAAATAATTGATCTGGAATAGTGTGTTATGATATACGTTGGAACATATATACTAGCACCATTTTTAGGAGTTTTTTTTTCATAAACACTTTAATTTAAATTATGGACCACTTGTTTGTAATTTTCAAAATTTGGTACACTCTTGGAAATCTACTTTGAGGAATCTTCAGTAGTTTTTGGTGTTAACTTTCCTATGTTCTACCTATCAAAATACTGTCCATTTTTTTCTGCAGAAATCATCCCTCAAATAATTCTTCAAATAATTCTTATGCTATAAAGAAATATTAAGCCCTATTTTATAGTCTAGTGCTTAGTATCAGTAGACATTAAATTAGATAATCATACTATGTAAAAAGTAAATCTTATTATTAATTCAAGAAAATCTTTGAGGATTTTCCATGAACACTTTTATTTTGTTTATATAGTATATGAGGAACTTATTAATATCTAGCATTATAATGGAGAAAAATGGGACATGGTAATGGGTAAGAACCTTCAACAATTCTGTATCTACTAAAGGCAGAACAGTAAACAGCATATATGAGCTATATTCAATTCTTATATTCCTTAATAAAACATTTCACCCCATACAGTTAGTTGGCTTTGAAGTAACATAATATGTAGTTG
Organism: Tokudaia tokunoshimensis; assembly: GCA_036184795.1. Lineage (NCBI taxonomy): Eukaryota > Metazoa > Chordata > Mammalia > Rodentia > Muridae > Tokudaia > Tokudaia tokunoshimensis. Next base: position 15,694,789 of record BTHU01000011.1, read on the forward strand.
TAAAATAGTGAATTGTGTCTAAAAAGTAGTTTAATAAACACATGTGAATGTTTATTCTGATTATTATTAAAGAAAGTTTATCAATTTGATTGCTATTCACATGGGACATTACATGAAGTAGAAAAAAGTGTACAACTAATATTTGTTGTTGTTGATGCCCATCCCCCCCAGGAGCGAAGAAGTTAACAAACACAGATGCCAATGCATTAGGTATGTAAAGTTATCTGCGGTGTTGAAGAAGAAACCGAGCTGGTAAGTATACTTGCTGCTAACCCTATGTTAATTCCTAGAATTCATGTGGTGAGAGGACAAAATGGAACTCCTGAAACTTACCCTTCTATGTCCAACTTTAAGCCCATATGAAGGCACTCACAGGACCTTCCCACAATACACACACACACACACACACAAACAGACACACACACGCATACACACACACACACCCTACACAATTGCACACACAAATATACACACATACCTACAAATATACAACCAGTATACAAACACATATACACATATATACCCACACACACCAACACAATACACACATGTATGTACATACATACATATACACATGCACACAATAAATAAAAACTTTGAAAATTCAAAAGGAAAAATTAATTTTAAAGAAACATCAAATGGAGATTTAAAGAGGGTTTATAAAAATATAAAATGAAATTTCATTCTTTGCAAGAATTTTTCTGTTTCTTTTAAACCTCCAGTGACATAATTTTGTGAAGATAAAATCCTTCATGTTTTATCATTTCACTGTTTGGAATAAAGGCTTTAAGTGCATAACCATAAATCAATGAGAGCAGAACACTTTGAACACTTGCTATTGCCAGGGTGAGGAGCTTTCCATATATTTCAAAGACATGAGAAAAGGAATTTTAACTGAAATGCTGCTGTTTGCACATTGATAAGCCCATCTTTCACTGTCTTTAATTTTCAACTGATTCTGATATATCTATTACCATTTACTATAATATGTAATAGGAAGGATGGGAAAGAAGTAAACAATGATAAATGCTAAAGATGTAACAGTCTATTTCCAGAATATAATTACACTATGTATATGTTCTTTCTACATAGTTAGTCATCAAAACAACAATAGAAAAGAACTATAGTCTCTTTGTATAAAAGTTTTTTCCTTTCACTTTATTATTTTTATTAGATACTTTGTTTATTTACTTTTCATATGCTATACACATTCCTCGTTTCTCCTCTGAAAATCCCCTATTCCATTCCCCACTTCCACTGCTCATTAACCCACGCACTCCTGCTTCCCTTACCTGGCATTCCCTACCCTGGAGCAATGAGCCTTCCCCGGTCCAAGGGTCATTCTTCTCATTGATGTATGGCCAGGCCACCCTCTGCTACCCATGTGGCTGGAGCCATGGGTTCTTCCATGTGTACTCTTTGGTTGGTGGTTAAGTCCCTGGGAGCTCTGGAGGTACTGGTTGGATCATATTGTTGTTCTTTCCATAGGGCTTTAAACCCTTTCAGCCCCTTGGGTGTACTAACTTCAATAGTTGGCTTAGAGCATCCCTCTCTGTATTTGTCAGGCACTGGCAGGGCTTCTCTGAAAACAGCTATATCAGGGTCCTGTCAGCAAGAACTTCTTGGCATACACAATAGTGTCTGGGTTTGGTAACTGTATATGGGATTGATCTCCAGATGGAACAGGTTTTGAATGGTCTTTCCTTCAGGCTCTGCTCCACACTTAGTCTCTATATTTCCTCCCATGGGCATTTTGTACCCTATCTAAGAAAGAACACAGAGAACCACACTTTGGTCTTCCTTCTTAAGCTTCATGTGGTCTGTGAACTATATCTTGGGTTTTCCAAGTCTCTGAGCTAATGTCCATTTTTCAGTGAGTACATACCTTGTTTGTTCTTTTGTTATTGGGATATCTCACTAAGGGTGATATTTTCTAGTTCTATCCATTTGCCTAATGATTTTATGAATTCATTGTTTTTTATAGATGAGTAGTACTCCATTGCATCAATGCACTACATTTTCTGTATCCATTCCTCTGTTGAGGAAGATTTAGGTTCTTTCTAGCTTCTGACTATATACAATAAGGCTGCTATGAACATAGTGGAGCATGTGTCCTTACTACATGTTGGAACATCTTCAGGGTATATGCACAGGAGCTGAATAGCTGGTCCTCTAGTAATACTATGCCCAGTTTTCTGAGGAACCACCAAACTGATTTCCAGAGTGGCTTTACCTGCTTGAAATACCACCAGCAGTGGAGGAGTGTATAAACATTTTGAACTCTGCATCATTATTCAGTATTTTCACTAATAGAATAAAAAAATAATTATACCTAGTATTTAAAGCAAAATCTATACTTAGAATAACTATATCTGGTGAAGTGACACAACTGAATCCATCATTGACAAAGTTTAACATTTTCATGATGAAAAAGAAAACACCTCTATAAATTAAAGCCCATTCATGACCAACATACGGATTGTATTGTACTAAAAGGAGAAAACTCAAAACACTTCTACCAAAATTATAAAGAAGAAATCTAATCATTTTCTCCACTTTTATTCTATATAGTGCTTAAAAGTTAACAATCACATAAGGAAAGTTAAAGAAATAAAATTAAATAATAGTGGAAAAGAAAGAATAAAATAATACCTATAGATAATTAAAATCTCCTATAATTAAGAAATAAGAAAACCTTTAGAACATATATAAATATGTTCTAAAGATATATATGCAGTCAATGATAAGTGGATATTAGTCCAGAAGCTCAGAATATCCAAGACACATTTCACATATCAATTAATTCCCAAGAAGAAGGAAGATAGGCCCCTGGTCCTGGAAAGACTGGATGCAACAGTGTAGGGGAATACCAGGACAGAGAAGCGGGAGGGTGTTGACTGGGAAACAGGGGGAGAGAAGAGGGATTATGGTACTTTCGGGGAGGGGAGAACTGGGAAAGTGGAAATCATTTGGAATGTAAATAAAGAATATAGAAAATAAAATAAACAAACCAAAAAAGATATATATTCTCTAAAGTAGCAACATACAGAGTCAATATAAAAACAAATGCTGCAAGTCTGTTGATGTTAGATGAAAATCCCACCATTCAGAAGGCAGAGGAAGGCATACCTGTGAATTTGAGACCAATATGTTCCACAAAGTAAATCCTATATCAGTCAGGGATACATATGTGAAATTCTGTCTCAAACAATATAAATATATAAATTAATGAAAATGTAGTACTTGGTTTGCTGAGATTTTTCCCAGTGGGTTAAGTACTTGCTGAAGAACTCTGAGGATCTGAGTTTGATCCATTGCATCCACTTAAAAATCTGGCCTGTGGTTGTGGATATCATCCTAACTCTGACCTGGAGGTCCACTTGCCAGTCAACATCGCTGAATTTGTGAGGACTCTCCAGATTTTGTGAGAACCCTTGTGTCAAATACATATACACATAGATACAAAAAAAATAGATAGATAAATAAATAAATAAATAAATAGTAAAAATGATAGAGATAGAGGAAAAATTCTGAGATCATTTTCAAGCCCACATTCATGCCTGAAAACCTGTGCATTTATAACCTCTCCTCTACAAATAAACTGAGTGAATAGAAAATATATGTATATATTTTAAACCTAAAACAAATACATAGGGGACAAATGTGAAAAGTAATTTTATTTACAGCTTGAGAAAAGACTCATTAGTTATTGAAAACTAAATAAGTGATTGAAGTATCTGTCCAATTAAAAAATTTAAAAACATGTAAATGGCACTGGAACTTTAACGTGTTCTTTTTTCATGGTCAGTAGAATTAACATAAGGGAAATGTCTATATTAAAGTTTGGAAACACATTTGAGTCAGTATAGTTTTGTTGCACAATCATGAGGAACTGAGTTTATCCTAGAATCTGTTAAAGACTCAGAGTGCAATGGTATATATTGGTACTTCCAGAACTAGGAAGATGCAGTCAGGTGGCTATGCCAGCTTTTAGGTGGACTAGTCAAGACCTACCTTGACTAGTGAAAAAGTGAAAAAGACAAGTGAAAGAAACACTGTCACAAAAGTATACATGGAGAACAAGAGATAAATAACACTTAAGGTTGACCTTCGACATCCACATATGAGTACACACATGTTCATTTGCACATATGTATACAGCACATCCATGTAATCATGTGTATACACAAGTGTATATTTGAATGTGCTTGGCCTATGGCGTGGCATTATGAGGAGATGTGGCCTTGCTGGAAGAAGTATATCCCTGTTGGGTTAGGCTTTGAGATCCTCCTCCTAGCTACCTGGAAGTCAGTCTTCTGTTTGTCTTCAGAATAAGCTATAGAACGTTCAGCTCCTCCCTTGACATGCCTTCCTGGATGCTGCCAGACTTCTTGCCACGATGATAATGAATCCATAACTGTAAACCATTCCCAACTAAATGTTGTTCTTTATAAGAGTTGCCTTTGTCATGATGTCTATTCATAATAATAAAACCCAAATTAAGACAACACACATACAAACAATTTATGTGATAGAAGTGTATGCATTACCAAAAGAAAGTTATAGTTTCAATACAATCCCTATCAAAGAGGTCAATTATATTTTAACCAAAATAGAAAAGATAAAATCTTAGAATTAAATGGAATAAAAAAAAGATCCTGTATTATTCAGAGTCTTTAGAGTCACAGAATATATGGGTAGTCTCTATATAGTTAGGGAATTTGTCGATGACTTACAGCTTATAGTCCAACTCCCCAACAATAGTCAGCAGTATTTGTGGATGGAAGTCCAAGGATCTAGCAGTTGCTCAGTCACACAAGGCAACTGTGGATGGAAGTCCAAGGATCTAGCAATTGCTCAGTCCCACAAGGCAGGCCAGGAAAAGCCAGAGTGAATCTTCCTTCTTCCAATGTCCTCATATAGGTCTCCAGCAGAGGGTGTGGCCAGATTATAGGCGTGTGCCACCGAGCCTTCCAATTCTTGATCAGTTCATTCCAGATTTAGTCAAGTTGACAACCAGGAATAGCCACTACAGATCCTGAACATCTAAGGAATCTGAGTAAAAGGAACTGAGTTGGAAGGTATCCAAGTAACTGTGCTGAAGTTATTATACATATACATAGTAATAACTATAGGATGGTATTTTCACAAAGACAGTTGTAGATTGATAAAATTGAATGTGATGTTCATTTAAAAACACAGTTATATTGCCCTAACTTTTAGCAATGTTAAAAAAAGCATATATTGAAGCTATGGTATCTTTTTCAACTATGTAATGTGAAGAATCTTGGGTAGCCACATGTAGAAGACAGAAACTATACCATTATCTTTTACCTTTTAGATGAATCAAAGTATAAAAATTATTAATGAAAACATGGTACTCAGCAACTGTATTAGTCAAGGTTCTCTAGAGTCACAGAACCTATGGGTAGTCTCTATATAGTTAAGGAATTTGTCGATGACTTACAGCTTGTAGTCCAACTCCTCAACAATGGTCAGCTGCAGCTGTGGATGGAAGTCTAAGCATCTAGCAGTTGCTCAGTCCCACAAGGCAAGCAGGCAAGAAAGAGTGAGAGAGTCTTCTTCCAATGTCCATATATATATATATATATATATATATATATATATATATATATATATATATATGTCTCCAGCAGATGGTGTGGCCCAGATTAAAGGCTGTAGTTCTCCAGTAGAGGGTGTGGCCCACATTAAAGGCATGTGCCACCATGCATTTAATCCCAGATGACCTCAAACTTGGAGATTTCCTTGTCTTAATCTTCTGAAATTTACAGTCACTATGCTTTAAGATCTTCATGCCAAGATGCAGGTCAGAAACTTGTATCTCTGAGTCTCCAGATTAGGATCATAGGTGAGCCTTCCAATTCTTAATTAGTTCATTCCAGATATAGTCAAGTTGACAACCAGTAATAGACACTACAGTAACTATTAGAGGAAAATAATGGAAATAAAAAAGAAATATCATCAAGATAGTCAAAGATTTCCTGAAGAGGAAGTTAATAGCTCAGGGAAGAAAACTAAAATTGCATGAAATTATAAAACATCACAAATGAATTAACTATAAAGAAGTGACAATCTGGAGAAACAAAATGTCTGTTAGCTATACATTTGACATATTAATGTCTAACATATATAAGTATCTTCCTTAACTTCTACCACCCCATATAGTCCAACTGGTAAACAGGTTTATGAAGTGTCCAGATAATTCTTAAAAGATGAAGTATGAATTACCAATATGAGAGAAAGGCTGAATATCCTTACCCACCAGGTAAATAAAATTTAAAACTGCATTGACTTTGTTTCCACTATAGTCAGAATGATTATTATTGATGAAAAGAATCGCAAATGCAGAGAAAGAAGTTGTAAAAGGAAAATCTTATGCATGGATAGAAAGCATGTCAAATTTGTATAGCCATCATACAAAAGGTAAGTCTTTAAAATCAAACCAAACCAAAAGAACTCTAAATATATAACTACCAAATAATTATAGACTAATCGCCAATTTTAAAAGATAGCATTTAAAATGTACTTGATTACAGTTTCCAAGGATTATTCCATGATCATCATGTTAGGAAGCATTGCAGCTTGCAGTCAGGCATAACACTGGAGCAAATACTCAAAAATTTACTGGATCTACAAGCAAGAAACAATGAGCCTTACAACTTTGCATTTTCATGAGGTTTCATTTGTCAATTGTTTATCTGAGCCATTAAAAGAAGCTAGACACCAACAACCCATATAACCCAATTAAAATTGGGGTATAGAACTAAACAGAAAATTATCAAAATAGGAATCTCCAATGGCTGAAAAGCACTTTAAGAAATGTTCACTTAGTCATCAGGTGAATGCAAATCAAAACAACAACGGGGTTCCATTTTACATCCATCAGAATGGCTAAGATAAGATCAAAAGCTCAAGAGATAGCACAAGTTGGTGAGATGTGGAGCAAGGACAACACTTCTGGGAGTGCAAACTTGTAATACACCTTGGAAATAAATTTGGGGATTTCTCAGAAAACTAGGAATAATTATACATAAAGACCCAGATATACCTCTGGTAATATATCCAAAAGATGCTCCAACATCTCCCAAAGACACCTGTTCAACTATGTTCATAGCAGCTTTATTTGTAATAACCAGAAACTGGAAACAACTTACATGTCCCTCAACTGAAGAATGGATAAAGAAACTAGTACATCTACACAATGTTATACTATTCAGCTATTATAAAAAAATACACCATGAATTTTGCCAGCAAATGGATGGAACTTGAGAATATCATCTTGAGTAAGTTAACCCAGTCCCAAATAAATGCATGATATGTACTCATTTATAAGTGGATATTAGCCATAAAATCAGGTACCATGTTACACTCCACAGATCCAAGGAAGCTAAGCAAGAAGCAAGGCTCAATAGAGTTAGCTTGAATCTCACTTAGAAGCAGGAATAAAATAGTGATAAAAGGCAAATGGAGGGAGGGATCTAAGAGAGGGAGTGAGGAAGGGAATGCGGGCTTCAGGATCAGGTGTTGGGAAGGACAGGAAAGATAGTTAGATGGCCATGAAAATGAACGAAAATCTGCAAGTGATGGAGATGAGGAGGTGGGGGGGTGTTATCTCCAGGATGAGACATCAGCTAGGATCAATGAGGGTGTGCCCAAGAATCAATGGGGGTGACCTCAGCTATAACTCACTACATTGATGATATGAGGCCATCTCCTGTAGCCAGACAGGAACCCCAGTGTAGTGATAGAAACACCAACCCATCCACAAAATTTTTGAACCAAAATTTATCATGTCTACAAGTAAGACAGGCACAGGGGATAGAGCAGAGACTGAGGCAATTGCCAACCAATAATTAGCCCAACTTGAGATCCATCCCATGGGCAAGCACCAATGCCTAATACAATTAATGTTACACTTGCAGTCAGGAGCTTGCCATTTTAGAGGCTTCACCCAACACCAGACTTAGACAAATACAGTTACCCACAGCCAAAAAGTGAATGGAGCTTGGAACTCTTATGGAAGAATAGTAGGAAGGGTTGTGGGTCCCAATAATAGAAATTCCACAGTAAAACCAAGAGAGTCAACTAATCTGGACTCTTGGGGCTCTCAAAGTCTGAAAAACCAACCAAAGATCATACATGAGCTGGACCTAGGCCTCCCTGCTCATAGGTAGCAGCATAACCTTCATGTGGGTTTGAATAATTAGTGTGGGATATTCCAAAAACTGTTGCCTGTAAGTGGGATATGGTCTAATAAGTGGGCTGCTTGTCTGGCCACAGTGGGATGGGATGAAGTCAGAGGGTAAGGGGATACACAGGGACTCCACATACTTGGAGGAAAACGGGAGGAGGAATGGGGGTAGGACTGTGGGAAAGGCGGTCATGAGAGGGGGCAGTAAGCAGTATGTAAAGTGAATAAGTAAAACTAAATTGAGAGAGAGAGAGAGAGAGAGAGAGAGAGAGAGAGAGAGAGAGAGAGCAAGAGACTGGACTTGTTGTAGACCTTTGAAAGCTGAAAACTCACACCAATGATATACCTCTACCAACAAGGCCACACCATCTAATTCCTCCTCAAATATTTTCACCAGCTATGAGCCAAATGTTCAAATATATGAACTTGTGGAGTTCATTCTCATTTAAACTATCATACCAGCTTTGAAAGGGTCATATAAGAATGATGAGACTAGTCTGCCCTCTATTACTGAACTAGGTTTAAGGAGCTATACTAAGGCAGAACTGGATGAGAGTTATGCCAAGATAGCAGACACAGGCATTACTGATAGTGATATCAGCCAAGACTACTGTACCCAGCAAAACTTTCAATCACCATAGAAAAAACAAGATATTTTGAATGAAAAATTCAAATTTCAATAACATCTATTCATAAATTGATCCCATAAATGGTACTGGAACAAAAAAATCCAACACAGGGAGGCTAACTATACCCATTAAGATGTAGAAAATAAATAATCTTACACCAGCAAGCTCGAAAGAAAAGAAGCATGTACATGCATAGAAACACACACACACAAACAAACATTCCCATCACCACAATCAACAACAAAATAACAGGAGTTAACAATTATGGGTCACTAATATCTCCCAATATCAATGGATTCAGTTTCTCAATAAAAAACACACAGGCTAAAGAAATGGACGCAAAAACATCTTTCTGCAGTCTATAAGAAACATACCTCAACATCAAAGATAGACATTACCTTAGTGTAGAAACTTGGAAAAAAGTTTCTGAAGCTCATAAACCCAATAAGTGAGCTGGTGTAACCATTTGAACCTAACAATAGATTTCCAACCAAAATAAATCAAAAGAGATGGGAAAGAACATTTCCTACTCACCAAAGAAAAACTACACCAAGATGATGTCTCAATTCGAACATCTATACCCTAAATACAAGTTCACACACATTTGTAATAGAAACATTCAATTATATATCACATAACGAATCCTACACATTAATAGTGGAGACTTCAATACCCTACTCTCACCAGTAGCAAAGTCAATCAATAAAAAATAAATAAACAGAGAAATAATGGAACTAATGAATACATTGACTCAAATGAAACTAACATATCTATAGAGTGTTTCATCCAACACAAAATAATATAAATTCTTTTCAGCATATTACAGAACTTTCTCTAAAAATGACCACATAGTCCATCACAAAATCTCAACAGATAAAAGAAAATTGAAATAAACCCTGTTTCTTTTCAGTGCATCATATACTAAAGCTGGATTTCACAAACAGAAACAACAGAAAGCCTACACACTCATGAAACTAAAGAACTCTCCACTGAATGTCTACTGGGTCAAGGCAATAATAAAACAGAAATTAAAAAATTCCTAGAATTAAATGAAAACACTTGCATTTCCAAATAATCTGACCCAATAAAAGGCATTTTAAGAGGAAAGTTCTTAGCATTAAATACCTTCATAAAGAAATTTGAGAGATCACAAACTAGAAACCTAACAGCACACCTGAAACCTCTAGAACAAAGAAAACAAATACACCCAAGAGCAGTGCTTAATAAACTGAAGGATGAAATCAATAAAATAAAACAAAGAAAACTATTATAATTTGACTTCCAACACTCAGCACAGCTACATCGATTTCTTTCTGTGCCTCCCAGCTGTTTCATATTGTTTCTGTAATTTGCCTACCAGTCAGTGACCCAGAAAAATAACTTGACTCACAACAGGGTCATGCTGACCACATCCCATGTTATGCTCTGTATGTTCTGAGGTTTGTTAATCTTAAGAAATTCCACAAAGCTTCAGGTAGGACACATCAAATTAAAAGTCAATATGAATAGTTATGTCTAAAATGGCTTGAATTAGAAGCAATCACAAGGCAGAACGTCCTGCCCCTGCTCATGAGCTCATTTTGGATTTTTGTGAGGGATTTTACTATATAAGCTGAATGAAAAATATGTTTCTTGCTGTACCTTAGTTAACTCTGAGCTATGTCCCTGAACCAATCAATATTATGATGTATGATCAATAAACCATAACTGTCTGACTGAAATTGGTTTGTGGAGTGACAGTCACACCCTGACATAAAGAGTATAAAGAATCAATGAAAGAAAGATTTGGTTCTTTGAGAAAGTCAACAAGATAGACAAACCCTTATTCAAACTAAGTACAAGGCAGAGAGAGAGAGAGAGAGAGAGAGAGAGAGAGAGAGAGAGAGAGAGAGAGAGAGAGAGAGAGAGAGAGAGAGATCCAAAGAATTATTGGGTCATATTTCAAAAACCTATACTCCACAAAATGAGAAAATAAAAATAAATTAACCATTTTCATAATAGAATCCTCTTGTCAATGTTAAAGATCAGATAAACAATTTAAATAGACCTACACTACCTAATGAAATTGAAGCAGTAATTAAAAGTCTTCCAAAGACAGAAACAAAAAGAATGACAGATTAATTTCTTCATTAATATTGACGCAAACTATTCAATATAATGCTTACAAAACCATTTCAAGAACAAATCAAAAACATTGTGTTCGTTGATTAAATAATTTCATCTCAGAGATAGAAATTGTTCAGCAGAGAAATATCTGTTGAGTAGTATTCCACAAAATAGCAACAGAAGGAACACTAAATACCCAACTTATTCTATGAAGCCATAATTATGCTGATAACAAAATCACACAAAAAAAAATCCAGCAAAGGCAACTTCAGAATAATTTCCCTTATGAATATCGATTCTAAAATACTCAATAAAATTCTTGCCAGTCGATTCCAAGAACACATCAAAACGATCATTCACCATGATCAAGTAGGCTTCATCCCAGGGATGCAGGGATGGTTCAATATACAGAAATCCATCAATGTAATACACTACATAAATAAACTCAAAAAAAAAAACCCGACATGGTCCTTTCATTAGATGCTGAAAACTGCATTTGACAAAATTCAGCATCCTTTAGCATTAAAAAACTTTGAAAGAACAGGACTTCAAGGCCCATAACTAAACATAGTAAAAGCAACATACAGTAAAGCAGTACCCAACATCAAACTAAATGGAGAGAAACTAGAAGCAATCCCACTAAAATCAGGGACTAGACAAGGCTTACCTTTCTCTCCATTTTTATACAATATAGTACTTGAAGATCAGTTACAGAATTTAGAAAACCAAAAAGAGGTCAAAAGGATACAAATTAGAAAGGAAGAAGTCGGCAGAGTGCACTCCGCCATCTTTGCTCAAGCAACAGGACAACTGGAACCTCCAGACACAGAGACAATCAAGCACAATATCACTTGGGTCTCAGCCAGCTTGTGTGCTCCCTGCTCCCAAGAGCTTGGCAGGTCTGCAGTAACCTACACGCCAGTTCTGCTGTGGGACTTCTGCCCTGCAGAGGGACCGCCCCCCCCTCCCACGCTCTGGGAGAGATCATACCCACACAGGGCAGGAGCTTACCAGCCTCCCTTTGGCAACCTCTGTTCCAGGGAACGACTGCACTGAGGATACAGGTACACAGGAACGCCCCAATATAACAACACTTGGGACACAGCCTGTTGGGCTTCCATCTGCGCCCAAGAGTGGGGGATAAGCTTTGCAGTCCTCCGGGTGCCAACTCTGCTGTAGGACATCTTTCCTACAGAGGGACCCCTGCTCTGGGAGAGAGCGCACCCGCAGAGGGCAGGAGCATAACAGCCTCCCCTTGGTGACCTCTGCCCCTGGAATCCACTACGCTGAGCCTTTGGATGTGTGAGGATTCCCCAATATAACATCACTTGGGGCAAGGCACATCAGGGCTCCAAAGTCACTCAGTTGCAGAGCAGGCCCCAGAAATCGGTGCCAGGAGAATCCCTGTAATCCAGGGGGGTCAGAAATAGCCTTGCAGGTTCAAAGGAGGTCCAAACAACAGCCAGTGACAGCAGGACCAACTAACACCAGAGGTAACCAGATGGCAAAAGGCAAAGGTAGGAACGTTACTAACAGAAATCAAAGAAATATGGCACAATCCAAACCCAACTCTTCAACAGCAGCAAGTCCTGGATACCCCATCACACCCAAAAGACAAGATCTGGATTTAAAATCACATCTCATGATGTTATTAGAGGATTTCAAGAAGGACAAAAATAAATCTCATAAAGAATTACAGGAAAACATGAATCAACGGTTAGAAGCCCTAACAAAGGAAACACAAAAATCGCTTAGAGAAATCAGGAGCACATGGATCAAAAGATGGAGGCCCACTAGGAGACAACACAAAAATCGCTTAAAGAAATGAATCAACGGGTAGATGCCCTTTCAAAGGAATCACAAAAATCGCATAAAGAAATGCAGAAAAATATGGGTCAACAGATGGAGGCCCATAGGGAGGCAACACAAAAATTGCTTAAAGAAATGAATCAGTGGGTAGATGCCCTAAAAAAGGAAACAAGAGAATTGCTTAAAGAAAGGCAGGAGACTATGGATCAACAGATGGAAGCCCATGAGGAGGAAACACAAAAATCACTTAGAGAAATACAGGAGAACTTGGGTCAACAGGCAGAAATCCAGAGAGAGAAAATGCAAAAATATCTTAAAGAAATACAGGAAAATACAAACAAACAAGTGAAGGATCTGAGCAAATCCATCCAGCATCTAAAAAAGGAAGTAAAAGCAACTAAGAAATTACAAAGGGAAGCAAATTTGGAGATAGAAAACCTTGGGAAGAAATCAGGAGTCATAGATGCAAATATCAACAACAGAAGACAAGAGATGGAAGAAAGAATTTCAGGTGCTGAAGATACCATAGAAAGCATTGACTCAACAGAAAAAGAAAATGCAAAATGCAAAAAACCTGTAACCAAAAACATCCAGGAAATACAGGACACAATGAGAAGACCAAACCTAAGGATTATAGATATAGATGAGAGTGAAGATGAGCAACTTAAAAGGCCAGTAAATATCTTCAACAAAATTATGGAGGAAAACTTCCGTAACCTAAAGAGAGAGATACCGAAGAACATACAAGAAGCCTACAGAACTCCAAACAGACTGGACCAGAACAGAAATACCTCCCATCACATAATAATCAAAACACCAAATGTTCTATACAAAGAAAGAATATTAAAAGCAGTAAGAGAAAAAGGCCAAGTAACATATAAAGGAAGACCTATCCGAATCACAACAGACTTCTCACCAGAGACAATGAAAGCCAGACGATCCTAGGCAGATCTCATGCAGACACTAAGAGAAAACAAATACCAGGCTAGAATACTATACCCAGCAAAACTCTCAATCACCACACATGGAGAGACCAAGATATTCCATGATAAAACCAAATTTGCACAATATCTTTCCACAAACCCAGCCCTGCAAAGGCTAATAGGTGGAAACTGCCAATACAGGGAGAGAAACAACACCCTGGAAAAAATGAGATAGTAACCTTCTTTCATCAAACCCAAAAGTAGATAACCACTCAAACATAAAGATAGCGTCAAGAATAGCAGGTGGCAATAATCACTATTCCTTAATCTCTCTTAATATCAATGGTCTCAATTCCCCAATAAAAAGAAATAGACTAACAGACTGGATATGTAAACAGGACCCAGCAAACGCACCACAGTGTCAAAGACAAACACTACCTCAGAGTAAAAGGCTAGAAAACAATTTTACAAGCAACTGGTTCAAGGAAACGAGCCGGAGTAGCCATCCTAATATCAGATAAAATTGACTTACAACATTAAGTCATCAAAAAAGACACAGAAGAACACTACATACTGGTCAAAGGAAAAATCTACCAAGAAGAACTCTCAATTCTGAATATCTATGCTCCAAATGCAAGGGAATCCTCATTTGTAAAAGAAATTTTACTAAAGCTCAAAGTACACATTGCACCTCACACAATAATAGTGGGTGACTTCAACATCCCGCTCTCTGAAATGGATCGTTCAGGAAACCAGAAACTAAACAGGGACACAGTGAATCTAATTGAAGCCTTGGACCAACTTGAACTAACAGATATATATAGAACATTTCATCCTACAGCTAAAGAATACACCTTCCTCTCAGCACCTCATGGTACCTTCTCCAAAATTGACCATATAATTGCTGACAAATCAGACCTCATCAGATATAAGAAGACAGAACTAATCCCATGCCACCTATCAGATCACTATGGAATAAGGGTGGTCTTCAATGGCAACAAAAACAACAGAAAGCCCACATACACATGGAGGCTGAACAATGCTCTACTCAATGATAACTTGGTCAAGGAGGAAATAAAGAAAGAAATCAAAGACTTTTTAAAATTTAATGAAAATGAGGGCACAACACACCCTAATTTATGGGAAACAATGAAAGCAGTGCTAAGAAGAAAATTCATAGCTCTGAGTGCCGCCAAAAGAAACAGGAGAGAGCATACACTAGCAGCTTAATGGCACACCTGAAAGCCCTGGAATAGAAAGAAGCAAGAACACCCAAGAGGAGTAGAAGGCAGGAAATCATCAAACTCAGGGCTGAAGTCAATCAAGTAGAAGCAAATAAAACCATACAAAAAATCAACAAAACTAGGAGTTGGTTCTTTGAGAAAATCATCAAGATAGATAAGCCCTTAACCAGACTAGCCAGACGGCACAGAGAGAGTATCCAAATTAACAAAATCAGAAACGAAAAGGGAGAGAAAACAACAGAAACTGAGGTAATTCAAAAAAATCATCATATCCTACTACAAAAGCCTGTATTCAACACAACTAGAAAACATGGAGGAAATGGACAATTTGCTAAACAAATACAAAATTCCAACATTAAATCAGAATCAAATAGACCATCTAAACTGTCCTATAACCCCTGAAGAACGAGAAGTGGTCATTGGAAAGCTTCGAACCAAAAAAAGCACAGGTCCAGATAGTTTTAATGTAGAATTCTCTCATACCTTCAAAGAAGACTTAACAAAAATACTCTTCAAACTATTCCACAAAATAGAAATAGAAGGAACACTACCCAACTCATACCATGAAGCCACAATTACACTAATACCAAAAGCACACAAGGATCCAACAATGAAAATCTCAGGCCAATCTCTCTTATGAATATCGATGCAAAAATACTCAATAAAATTCTTGCCAATCGAATCCAAGAACACATCAAAACGATCATTCACTACGATCAAGTAGGCTTCATCCCAGGGATGCAGGGATGGTTCAATATAAGGAAGTCCAACAATGTAATCTACTACATAAACAATCTCAAAGAAAAAAACCACATGGTCATTTCATTAGATGCTGAGAAAGCATTTGACAAAATTCAGCATCCTTTCATGCTAAAGGTCTTGGAAAGATCAGGAATTCAAGGCCCATATCTAAACATAGCAAAAGCAATTTACAGCAAACCGGTAGCCAACATCAAAATAAATGGAGAGAAACTTGGAGCTATCCCACTAAAATCAGGGAATAGACAAGGCTACCCTCTCTCTCCATATCATTTCAATATAATACTTGAAGTTCTATCCAGAGCAATTAGACAACAAAAGGAGGTCAAAGGGATACAAATTGGAAAGGAAGAAATCAAACTATCACTATTTGCAGACAATATGATAGTATACTTAAGCGACCCAAAGAACTCTACCAGAGAACTTCTACAGCTGATAAACAACTTCAGCAAAGTGGCTAGATATAAAATCAACTCAAGCAAGTCAGTAACCTTCCTATACTCAAATGATATGCAGGCTGAGAAAGAAGTAAGAGAAATGATACCCTTCACGATAGCCACAAACCATATAAATTATCTTGGTGTGACTCTAACCAAACAAGTGAAAGATCTGTATGACAAGAACTTCAAGTCTCTGAAGAAAGAAATTGAAGAAGACCTCAGAAGATGGAAAAATCTGCCATGCTCATGGATTGGCAGGATTAATATAGTAAAAATGACCATCTTGCCAAAAGCAATACACAGATTCAGTGCAATCCCCATCAAAATCCCAACTCAATCCTTCCTAGAGTTAGAAAGAGCAATTCAAAAATTCATCTGGAATAACAGAAAACCCAGGACAGCTAAAACTATTCTCAAGAGTAAAAGAACCTCTGGGGGAATCAGCATTCGGACCTCAAGCTGTTCTACAGAGCAATAGTTTTAAAACTGCATGGTATTGGTACAGTGACAGGCATGTAGATCAATGGAACAGAATTGAAGACCCAGAAATGAATTCACACTCCTATTGTCACTTGATCTTCTACAAAGGAGCTAAAACCATCCAGTGGAAAAAAGATAGCCTTTTCAACAAATGGTGGTGGTTCAACCTGAGGTCAACATGCAGAAAAATGCAAATTGACCCATTCTTATCTCCTTGCACCAAACTCAATACCAAGTGGATCAAGGACTTCCACATAAAACCAGACACACTGAAACTAATAGAAAAGAAACTAGGGAAGAACCTTGACATATGGGCACAGGGGAGAATTTCCTGAACAGAACTCCAATAGCTTATGCTCTAAGATCATGAATTGACAAATGGAACCTCATAAAATTACAAAGTTTCTGTAAGGCAAAAGACACTGTCAAAAAGACAAAGCAGCAACCAACTAACTGGGAAATGATCTTTACCAACCCTACATCTGACAGAGGGCTAATATCCAATATATACAAAGAGCTCAAGAAGTTAGAGTTCAGAGAGCTGAGTAACCTTATTAAAAATGGGGTACAGGGCTAAATAAAGAGTTCTCACCTGAAGAATATCTAATGAGTGAGAAGCACCTAAAGAGATGTTCATCATCCTTAGTCTTTAGGGAAATGCAAATCAAGACTACCCTGAGATTCCATCTCACACCAGTCAGAATGGCTTAGTTCAAAAACACAGGAGACAGCAGTTGTTGGCGAGGATGTGGAGAAAGAGGAACACCCCTCCACTGCTGGTGGGATTGCAAGCTGATACAACCATTCTGGAAACCAGTCTGTGGGTTCCTCAGAAAACTGCATGACACTCCCGGAGGATCTGGCTATACCACTCCTGGGCATATACCCAGAGGCTTTACCTGCATGCAATAAGGACACATGCTCCACTATGTTCATAGCAGCCTTATTTATAATAGCCAGAAGCTTGAAAGAACCCAGATGTCCCTCAACGGAGGAATGGATTCAGAAGATGTGGTATATTTACACAATGGAATACTACTGTGCAATTAAATACAATTAACTCACACAATTCTTAGGCAAATGGTCAGAACTTGAAAATATCATCCTTAGTTAGGTAACCCAATCACAAAGAAAACACATGGTATGCAGTCACTGATAAGGGGATATTAACCCAGAAACTTGGAATACCCTAGACACAATTTGCATATCAATAGATTTCCCCAAAGATGAAAGGAGAGACCCCTGGTCCTGGAAAACTGGATGTAGTGGAATGCCAGGACAGAGAAGGGAGAGGGGGTTGAAATGGGAAATGCAGGAGTGAAGGGGGCTTATGTGACTTTCGGGGAGGGAGGAAACGAGTAAGGGAAAAGATTTTGAATGTAAATAAAAAAACTTAGAAAATAAAAAAAGAAAGGAAGAAGTCAAATTATCACTATTTGCAGATGATATGATAGTATAGTTAATATACCAAAAAAACTCCACCAGAGAACTCCTACAGCTGATAAATAGCTTCAACAAAGTGGCCGGAAATAAAATTAACTCAAACAAATCAGCAGCCTTCCTATACTCAAAGGATAAACAGGCTGAGAAAGAAATTAGGGAAATGACACCCTTCACTACATTTATAAACAAAATAAAGTATCTTGGTGTGACTCCAACCAAACAAGTGAAAAATCTGTATGACAAGAACTTCAAGTCTTTGAAGAAAGAAATTGAAGAAGACCTCAAAAGATGAAAATATTTCCTATGCTCATAGATTGGCAATATTAATGTACTAAAAATGACCATCTTGTCAAAAGCAATATACAGATTCAATGCAATCCCCATCAAAATTCCAACTCAATTCTTCATAGAGTTAGAAAGTAATTCTCAAATTTATCTTGAATAACAAAAACCCTGATCAATGTAGCAACAGGGACAGCAGTCTTCCCTTCCAGGCACCATCTCCAGCAGGGAACCAGGCAGCTCTGAATCCTTTGTGCTTAGCCCACCAGGAGAGAGTGAACTCCAGCAGTGATTTCACTTCTCAGTGCAGAGGTGAGATCTCCACCTTCTATCTGGAGGGGTACAGCTAGGAGCGCACAGGGCATAAGATCAGTGGAGCAGCTAGGACAGGAGTCTTCCCTTCCAGCCGCCATTTGCAGCAGGGAACCAGATAGCTCCACAGCCTTCTGTGCACAGACGCTGCCAGAAGAGAGTTGGTGTCCCAGGAGTACAGACACAGATTTACAGGCCCATAGGAGGGGCAAGCTCCAGCCAGAGACAACAAGACCAACTAACACCAGAAATCACCAGATGAAGAAAGGCAAGCACAGGAACCCTACCAACAGAAACCAAGGCTACTTGGCAACATCAGATCGCAGATCTCCCACCACAGCAAATCCCAGATACCCCAACACACTAGGAAAGCAAGAGTTGGATTTAAAGTCTCTTCTCAAGATGCTGTTAGATGACATCAAGAAGGACATAAATAACTCCCTTAAAGAAATACAGGAGAATATGTGTCAAATGGTAAAGGCCCTTAAGGAGGAAACACAAAAATCCCTGAAAGAAATACAGGGGAGCACGGGGTGAACAGGTAGAGACCCTTAAAGAGGAAACACAAAAATCCCTAAAAGAATTACAGGAGAACACAAACTTACAAGTTAAGGAACTGAACAAAACCATCCAGGATCTAAAAATGGAAGTAGAAGCAATAAAGAAATCACAAAGTAAGACATCTCTGGAGATAGAAAATCTTGGAAAGAATTCAGGAGTCATAGATGCAAGCATCAACAACAGAATACAAGAGATAGAAGAAAGAATCTCGGGGGCTGAAGATACCATAGAAAACATTGACTCAACAGTTAAAGAAAATGCTAAATGCAAAAAGCTTCTGAGCCAAAACATCCAGGAAATCCAGGACACAATGAGAAGACCAAATCTAAGGATTATAGGTATAGAAGAGAGTGGAGATTTCCAACTTAAAGGGCCAGTAAATATCTTCAACAAAATTATAGAAGAAAACTTCCCTAACCTAATGAAAATGATGTCCATGAACATACAAGAAGCCTATAGAACTCCAAACAGACTGGACCAGACCAGAATAGTCCTCCCGGCACATAATAATCAAAACACCAAATGCACTAAACAAAGAAAGAATATTAAAAGCTGTAAGAGAAAAAGGTCAAGTAACCTTTAAAGGCAGGCCTATCAGAATTACACCAGACTTCTCACATGAAATGATGAAAGTCAGAAGATCCTGGGCAGATCTCATACAGACCCTAAGAGAACACAAATGCTAGTCCAAACTACTATACCCAGCAAAACTCTCAATCACCATAGATGGAGAAACCAAGATATTCCATGATAAAATCAAATTTCCACAATATCTTTCCACAAATCCAGCCCTACAAAGGATAATAGATGGAAAACACCAACATGAGGAGGGAAACTACACCCTGGAAAAAGCAACAAACCCAAAAGAAAGTAAACACACAAACATAAAAAGAACATCAAAAATATCAGGAAGCAAAAATCACTATTCCTGAATATCTTATAACATCAATAGACTCATTTCCCCAACAAAAAACATAGTCTAACAGAGATGTTTTTTATGTGGATCTTCGATTTTCTCAGAAAATGTTTGTGACTCCTCTTTTAATTTAGTAATACTTTTTGTGTCTACCATTTTGACTGTATTATTTTCCATGACAATCTTTAATTTTAACATTTTTTTCTGTGTTTTTCTTCGATTTTGTCTGAGGTGTTTTTCTTGCAGATCTTTGGTTTCGTCGGGGGAGGGGTGGTGTTTGTATTTCCACTTTCAATCAATTTAGGAATGGTTTTGTGCCTACCATTTTGTTGGTATAATCGTCCATGATAATCTTCAATTTTAATGTTTTTATGTATTTTTCTTCAATTTTGTCAGAAATATCTTCCATGTGGATCTTCAGTTTTATCAGACAATGTCTATAATTTTACTTTCAATCAACTTAGAAACATTTTTATACCTTCCATTTTATCTGTATAATTTTCCATGTAATAGTTTTTACATGTTTTTCTATATATTTCTTGAAATTTTTTAGGAATATTTTCCTTGTAGATCTTCAATTTTATCAGAAAGTGTTTATAATTCCACTTTCAAAAAACTTAGGGATATTTTTATGCTTACCATTTTATCTGTATAATTTTTCCATGAATTCTCAATCTTAATGCATTTTTTATATATTTCTTCAATTTTATCAGAGATATTTTCCATTTAAGTTTTCAATTTTATTAGAAAATATTTATAATTTCACTTTCAATCAACTTAGAAATATTTTTATGCCTACCATTTTATCTGTATAATTTTCCACAATAATGTTCAATTTTAATGTTTTTCCATATGTTTTTTTCAATTTTATCAGAAATATTTTCCATGTAAATCTTCAATTTTTATCAGAAAATGTTTATAATTCTACTTTCAATCAACTTAAGAATATTTTAATTCCTACCAATTTATCTGTATAAATTTCTTCAATTTTATCACAGATATTTTCCATGTAAATCTTCAATTTTATCAGAAAATGTTTTTACTTGTACTTTCAATCAATTTAGGAATATTTTTATGCCTACCATCTTAATGTATAATTTTTCATGAAATAGTTTTAATATGATTTTCTATATATTTCCTGAGTTTTATCAGAAATATTTTCCTTGTAGATTTTCAATTTTATCAGAAAATGTTTATAATTCCACTTTCAATCAACTTAGGAATATTTTTATGCCTGCCATTTTATCTGTATAATTTTCCCATGAAATAGTCAATCTTAATGTGTTTTTAAATATATTACTTCAATTTTATCAGGGATGTTTTCCATGTATATTTACACAATGGAATACTACTCAGCAATTAAAAACAATGAATTCATGAAATTCTTAGGTAAATGCAGAACAGGGGGAGGGAAGAGGGCTTATGGGACTTCTGGGGAGGAGGGGAACCGGGAAAGGGGCAATCATTTGGAATATAGAAAATAAAAATAATAATAATGAAAAAAAAAAACCCCAGAATATCTAAATCTATTTTCAACAGTAAAAGAACTTCTGGGGAAATCAGTATCTCGGACTTCAAGCAATACTATAGAGCAATAGTTTTTAAAACTGTATGGTATTGGTACAGGCAGGTAGATCAATGGAATAGAATTGAAGACCCAGAAGTGAACCCACACACCTGTGGTCACTGGCTCATTAACAAAGGAACTAAAACCATGCAGTGGAAAAAAGATAGCCTTTTCAACAAATGATGCTGGTTTAACTGGAGGTCAACATGCAGAAGAACGCAAATCAATCAATTCTTATCTCCTTGTACTAAGTTCAAGTTCAAGAGGATCAAGCACCTCCCCAAAAAACCAGACACACTAAAACTAACAGGAAAGAAACTGAGGATGAGCCCTGAGCAAATGGGCACAGGGGAAATTTTTCTGAATAGAAACCTAATAGCTTATGCTTTAAGATCAAGAATTGACAAATGGGAACTCATAAAATTACAAAGTTTCTGTAAGGCAAAGAACACTGTCAATAGGTCAAAATGGCAACCAACAAATTGGGGAAAAGATCTTTACCAACCCTACATCTGAATGAGGGCTAACATTCAATATATACAAATAATTCAAGAAGTTAGACTCCAGAGAACCAAATAACCCTATTAAAAATGGGGTACAGAACTAAATAAAAAATTTTACCAGAGGAATATCGAATAGCTAAGAAGCAGCTAAAGAAATGTTTAACATTCTTGGTCATCAGGGAAATGCAAAATAAAACAACCCTGTGATTTCATCTCACACCAGTCAGAATGGCTAAGATCAAAAACTCAGGAGACAGCAGGTGTTGACAAGGATGTGGAGAAAGAGGAACACTCCTCCACTGATGGTGTAATTGCAAACTGGTACAACCACTCTGGAACTCAATTTGGCAGTTCCTCAGAAACTTGGACATAATAGTACCTGAGACCCCCTTAAACAACTCCTGGGCATATACCCAGATGATTCTCAAACATATAATAAGGAAATATACTCCACTATGTTTATAGCAACCCTATTTATAATGGTCAGAAGCTGAAAATAACCCAGATGTCCCTCAACTGAGGAATGCATACAGAAAATGTAGTATATTTACACAATAGAATGCTACTGAGCTATCAAAAACAATGAATTCATGAAATTTTTAAGCAATGGAGTGGAACTGGAAAATATCCTAAGTGAGGTAACCCAATTACAAAAAGAACACACATGATATGCACTCACTTATAAGGGGATATTAGCCCTGAAACTTGGAATACCCAAGACATAATTCACATATCAAGTGATGCCCACAAAGAAGGAGGAAAAAGTATGTTTACTCTGGACCTTCTTAGAAGGGGGAACATACCCTCAGAAGGATATACAGAAACAATTGTAGAGCAGAGTCTGAGGAAAAGACCATCCAAAGACTAACCCACCTAGTCATCCATCCCATATACAGTTACAAAAGCCAGACACTATTATCGATGCCCAAAAATACTTGCTGACAGGAGCTGGATATAGCTGTCACCTGGGAAGCTTTGTTAGTGCATGCAAATGCAGAGGGGGACATTCTCAGCCAGATATTGAACTGAGCACTGGGTCACCAATGGGGGAGCTAGAGAAAGGACCCAAGGAGATGAAGGGGTTTGCCGCGACATAGGAGGAACAACAATATGAGGCATCCAATACGCCTAGTGCTCCCAGAGACAAAAACCATCAATCAGGGAGTACAAATGGTGTTTTATTTTTTAATTAGATATATTCTTTATTGACATTTCAAATGATTTCTCCTTTCCTGGATCCCCCTCCCTGAAAGTCCCATAAGCCCTCTTCCCTCCCCTTGTTCCCCAATCAGCCCCTTCTGGTTTCCATGTCCTGGTAGTTCCCTATACTGCTGCATTCAGCCTTTCCAGGACCAGGGGCCTATCCTTCCTTCCTCTTGGGCATCATTGAACATGTGAATTGTTTCTTTGATATTCTGAGTTTCTGGGCTAATATCTGCTTATCAGTGAGTGCATACCATGTGTGTTCTTTTGTGATTGGGTTACCTCACACAGGATGACATTCTCCAGTTCCACCCACTTGCCTAAGAATTTCATAAATTCATTGTTTTTAATAGCTGAATAGTATTCCATTCTGTAAATATACCACAGTTTCTGTATTCATTCCTCCATTGAGGGACATCTGGATTCTTTCCAGCTTCTGACTATTATAAATAAGATTGCTATGAATGTAGTGGAGCATGTGTCCTTATTACATGCTGGAGAATCCTATGGATAGTATAGGAGCCCAGGAGTGGTATAGCAGTATCTTCTGGTAGTATTGTGCTGAGTTTTCTGAGGAACCACCAAACTGATTTCCAGAGTGGTTGTACCAGGTTGCAATCCCACCAGCAGTGGAAGAGTGTTCCTCTTTCTCCACATCCTCACCAGAACCACCTGTCTCCTGAGTTTTTGATCTTAGTCATTCTGACTGGTGTGTTGTGAGGTTAAATAAATCACAGTGTTGTTTTGATTTGAATTTCCCTGATGACTAGGGATGTTGAACATTTCTTTAGGTACTTCTCAGCCATTCAATATTCCTCAGGTGAAAATTCTTTGTTTAGCTCTATACCCCATTTTTAATAGGGTTATTTGGCTCTCTGAAGGGTACCTTATTGGGTTCTTTATCTTCTTGGATATTAGCCATCTGTCGGATGTAGGGTTGGTAAAGATCTTTTCCCAATTTGTTGTTTGAAGTTTTGTCCTTTTGACAGTGTTCTTTGCCTTACAGAAACTTTGTAATCTTATGAGGTCCCATTTATCAACTTTTGATCTTAGAGCACAAGCTATTGGTGTTCTGTTCAGGAAATGTTCCCTTGTACCCATGTGCTCAAGGCTCTTACCCAGTTCCTTTTTTATTAGTTTCATTTTATCTCGTTTTATGTTGAGGTCCTTGATACACTTGGACTTGAGCTTAGTACAAGGAGATAAGAATGGATGGATTTGCATTCTTCTGCATGCTGACCTCCAGTTGAACCAGCACCATTTGTTTTAATGGCTATCTTTTTTTCCACAGGAAGGCTGTAGCTCCTTTGTATAAATTCAAGTGAACATAGGTATGTGGGTTCATTTCTGAGTCTTCAATTGTATTCCATTGATCTACCTGCTTGTCACTGAACCAATTTTGTTGTGAGTCTAACCAAACAAGTGAAGATTTGTATGACAGGAACTTCAAGTCTCTGAGGAAAGAAATTGAAGAAGACCTCAGAAGATGGAAAAATTTTCCATGTTCATAGATTGGCAGGATTAATATAGTAATAATGACCATCTTGCCAAAAGCAATCTACAGATTCAATGCAATCTCCAACAAAATCCCAACTCAATTCTTCATAGAGTTAGAAAGAGCAATTCTCAAATTCATCTGGAATAACAGAAAACCCAGGATAGCTAAAACAACAGTAAAAGAACTTCTAGGGGAATCAGTGTCCCATACTTCAAGCAGCAGTACACAGCTATAGTGTTAAAAACTGCATCGTATTGGTACAGAGTACACATGGTGTTACCCTTGGCTCCAGAAGAATAGGCAGCAGAGGATGGCCTTGTTGGACATAAAATGGAGGAGAGGCCCTAGTTCCTGGAAAGGTTGGATGCTGAAGTATAGGGAAATACCAGAACAGGGAAGTGGGAGAGGGTTGATTGGGGAACAGGGGGAGATGGCTTATGGGATTTTCGCGGGGGGGGAACCAGGAAAGGTGAAATCATTTGAAATGTAAATAAAGAATATATCTCAAAAAAGGAAAATAAAAAGGAAAAAACCTGTTGATATAATCCACTAAGTAAATATACTGAAAATAAAAAAAAAAAAGTCATGGTCTTCTCATTCAACATTTAAAACATCTTTGAAAACTTCAATACCACTTCATGATAAAAGTCTTGGAGAGATCAGGGATACTTAAACATAATAAATGGAACTTACAACAAGCCTATAGCCAACCACAAATTAAATGAAGATAAAATTAAAACAATTCTATTAAAATCAGGAAAAAGAAATTGATGTCTACTCTCACTGTATTCAATATAGTACTTGAAATTCTTTTTTTTTTTTTTCGTTTTTCGAGACAGGGTTTCTCTGTATAGCCCTGGCTGTCCTAGAACTCTCTCTGTAGACCAGGCTGGCCTTGAACTCAGAAATCCGCCTGCCTCTGCCTCCCAAGTGCTAGGATTAAAGGTGTGCGCCACCACCGCCCGGCTAGTACTTGAAATTCTTGCTAAAGCAATGCAACTAAAACAAATGAGATATGAATTGGAAAGAAAGAAGTCTAATCATCATTTTTTGCCCCAAAATTCTTCCCCCAAAATTCTACTATAGACCCCCTACAGCTGATAAATACCTTTGGCAAATTGGCTGGATACAAGATTAACTTAAAAAAAAAAAGAAGATGAATGAAAGGAAGAGTTAAAATCAGGAGCCCTCCTATATATAAATGGCAAGTTGAGAAACAAATCAGTGAAACACCGTCCTTCACAATAGCCACAAATAATATAAAATATCTTAGGATAAGTCTAATCAAGTAAGTTAAAATTATGTACTACAATAACTTTAATTTCTTTAAAGAAAGAAATTGAGGACGATATCTGAAGATAGAACTTGCATGCTCAATAGTAACAATTGTTTTTTTATTGAATAAAACCTACAGATTTAATGAAATCATTATTGAATTCCAACACCATTCTTTCAGATCATATGGGAAAACAAAAATGTTGCTATAATTCTATAAAATAAAAGAACATCCGGAGGTATTTCCATCCTGATCTGAAGCTTTACTAAGAGCTATAGTCCTAAAACTGCATAGTATTGGCATAAAATCAGACAAGTTAATCAATGGAGTCAAATCAAAGATGTAAATCCATACACCTATAGATACATGATTATGGTAAAGAACACAAAAGTAAGCAATAGAAAAAAATAAGTGTCCTTAACACATGTTGCTGGCCTAAATCAATGTCAGCATATAGAACAATACCAATAGTTCTATATCTACTACTTTGTTCAAAAGCAAAGTTCAAGTGGATCAAAGACCATAAACTCATAAAATTAGATGCTTTGAACCTGATAGAAGAGAAAATTGAGAATATTCTTGAACATATTGCAATAGGAGACAACTTCCTGAACATAACACCAATAACTCAGACAATGAGATTGAAAATTAAAACTGGAGAGCTTCTGTAAGGCAAAGGATGCCAACAATAAGATAAAATATCAACCTACCAAATGGGAAAAGGTTTTTCACTATCTCTGTCTCTGAGAAAGGTTGACTACTATCTGAAAGATATGAAGAACTCAAAAGCTAATATCAACAAACCAATTAAATCAATTAAAAAAGGGGTTACCAATATAAAATAGAAAATTATCAACAGAGGAATCACAAATGGCTGAGATACACATAAGAAAATATTCCACACTCTTAAACATTATGAAAATACAAATCAAAATGACTCTGAGACTCAGTCTTATACTTGTCAAAATGGCTAACATCAAAACCAGAGAGACAGCTTATGCTGGTGAGGATGTCAAGCAACAGGAACAATTCTCCATTAGTGGTGGGAATGCAAAATTCTATAGACATTTTGTAAATCAATATGGCAGTTTATTAGAAATCCAGGAATCTTATAAACCTTTTGAACATATAGATACTTATTACAGATACTCAATAATAATGTATGACACGAACATGCCTCAATGGTTGCATGCTCTTATCTATGGTCCACAAAATCTGTACTCTGCCCTTGATTTCTGTATGCTATAGATATATTGTGTATTTTGTGGATGCATTGCCTGTCAATTTATGGGACTTTCAGGGAGGGAGAAAACGGGAAAGGGGAAATGATTTGGAATGTAAATAAAAAAACCTTAGAAAAAAAAAGCCTAAAGCTTAGGCAGGAAGTAGAAGGTGGGACATCTGAGAAAAGAAAGAATTCTGGGACAGATCTGGTGGGCGATTCAGTGGGAATATATATCTGTGTGTGTGTGTGTGTGTGTGTGTGTGTGTGTGTGTGTACGTGTGTGTGTATGTGTCTCTGTGTGTGTGTGTGTGTCAAGATTCATGCATGCACATGCACATAGGATATATTAAGTTATATCTAGTCAGAGAAGAGCCGAGATATATGGTCAGCATATTTGTAAATACATTTTGACTCATTTATGGGAACATGGGTCTGTGAGGAAGAGCTAGGTCCTAAATTTACAGTATGTTGCATGTCTTTCTAGAGATGATCTTATTGTAATCCCATTAAGAATGTCAAGCATGGACTTCAGATTTTCTAATATTTGGGTTTTAATTCCCATTTTAGAAAGTGTGTCACCTTGATGATCAATTATTATCTTATTCAAAGAGTTACTCATCTGTCACTTACCTTGTGCTAATGTGTACATACCACAGCTATAAATATTTCTTTATGGATTTTATATTTCCCTCTCAGTGGTCATTCCATTACTTGACTTAAGTCACTGAATTCGTAATATCCTTAATGATTCCATTATGTAATCTCACTGAAGCATTTTGTTTGGTGAAATAAATATTAGAATTAAATTTGCAATTCTTAAGCACTGTAGAATATTATGGATGTAAATTCTCAATTATATAAATGTTATCAATTTTTTTTTAATTTCACCAGGAAAAGCCATTTGGGAAAATGATTAACAAGATATAAGTTTAGAAAATACCTACTATTTCCAACATCCAGTATAAAAAGAGTGAGAAAAATCATATCTATCTATCTATCTATCTATCTATCTATCTATCTATCTATCTATTATCTATCTATCTATCTATCTATCTATCTATCTATCTATCTATCTATCTATCTATCTATCTATCCATCTATCTATCTATTTAATTGATCAAACAAAAATTATACTTTTTATATCCTAATATTTATATAAAAATATTATTTTGAGATTCGGGTACATGCATACCACATCACAACCATTAATGCTATGATAGGTAATCTTGACTGTCAGTGTGACAGAGTTTACAATTACAGCAGAAACAAATATCTGTCCAAATATTGGAGAGATATTCTTTTTTTTTAATTATTTATTTTATTTTATTTTTTTAATTTACATTCCAAATAATTTCCCCTTTCCCGTTTCCTCCCTCCCCAAAAGTCCCATAAGCCCCCTTCCCTCCCTCTTTTCTCCATTCAACCCCCTCTCCTTACTCTCTCCTGGTGTTCCCCTACATCCAGTCTTTCCAGGACCAGGGGTCTCTTCTTCCATCTTCTTAGAAATCTATTGATATGCGGATTGTGTCTAGGGTATTCCGAGATTCTGGGTCAATATCCCCTTATCAGTGACTGCATACCATGTGTATTCTTTTGTGATTGGGTTACCTCACTAAGGATGATATTTTCAAGATCTGACCATTTGCCTAGGAATTTCGTGAATTCATTGTTTTTAATTGCAGAGTAGTATCCCATTGTGTAGATATACCACATCTTCTGAATCCATTCCTCCGTTGAGGGATATCTGGGTTCTTTCCAGCTTCTGGCTATTATAAATAAGGTTGCTATGAACATAGTGGAGCATGTGTCCTTATTGCATGCAGGTAAAGCCTCTGGGTATATGCCCAGGAGTGGTATAGCCGGATCCTCCAGGAGTGTCATGCCCAGTTTTCTGAGGAACCGCCAGACTGCTCTCCAGAGTGGTTGTACCAGCTTGCAATTCCACCAGCAGTGGAGGAGTGTTCCTCTTTCTCCACATCCTCGCCAACAACTGCTGTCTCCTGTGTTTTTGATCTTAGCCATCCTGACTGGTGTGAGATGGAATCACAGGGTTGTTTTGATTTGCATTTCCCTAATGACTAAGGATGATGAACATCTCTTTAGGTGCTTCTCAGCCATTAGATATTCTTCAGGTGAGAACACTTTGTTTAGCTCTGTACCCCATTTTTTAATAGGGTTACTTGCCTCTCTGGAGTTTAACTTCTTGAGTTCTTTGCATATATTGGATATTAGCCCTCTGTCGGATGTAAGGTTGGTAAAGATCATTTCCCAGTTACTTGGTTGCTGATTTGTCTTTTTGACAGTGTCTTTTGCCTTGCAAATCTTTGTAATTTAATGAGGTCCCATTTGTCTATTCTTGATCTTAGAGCATAAGCTATTGGAGTTCTGTTCAGGAAATTCTCCCCTGTGTCCATATGTTCAAGGTTCTTCCCTAGTTTCCCTTCTATTAGTTTCAGTGTGTCTGGTTTTATGTGGAGATCTTTGATCCACTTAGAATTGAGCTTAGTGCAAGGAGATAAGAATGGGTCAATTTGCATTCTTCTGCATATTGACCTCCAGCTGAGCCAGCACCATTTGTTGAAAAGGCTATCTTTTTTCCACTGGATGGTTTTAGCTCCTTTGTCAAAGATCAAGTGACCATAGGAGTGTGGATTCATTTCTGGATCTTCAATTCTGTTCCATTGATCTACATGTCTGTCACTGTACCAATACCATGCGGTTTTTAACACTATTGCTCTGTAGTACAGCTTGAGGTCCGGGATACTGATTCTCCCAGAGGTTCTTTTACTCTTGAGAATAGTTTTAGCTATCCTGGGTTTTCTGTTATTCCAGATGAATTTTTGAATTGCTCTTTCTAACTCTATGAAGAATTGAGTTGGGATTTTAATGGGGATTGCATTGAATCTGTGTATTACTTTTGGTAGGATGCTCACTTTTACTATATTAATCCTGCCAATCCATGAGCATGGCAGATTTTTCCATCTTCTGAGGTCTTCTTCAATTTCTCTCTTCAGAGACTTGAAGTTCTTGTCATACAGATCTTTCACTTGTTTGGTTAGAGTCACGCCAAGATACTTAATATGGTTTGTGGCTATTGTGAAGGGTATTATTTCTCTTACTTCTTTCTCAGCCTGCTTATCCTTTGAGTATAGGAAGGCTTCTGACTTGCTTGAGTTGATTTTATATCCGGCCACTTTGCTGAAGTCGTTTATCAGCTGTAGGAGTTCTCTGGTGGAGTTCTTTGGGTCGCTTAAGTATACTATCATATCATCTGCAAATAGTGATAGTTTGATTTCTTCCTTTCCAATTTGTATCCCTTTGAACTCTTTTTGTTGTCTAATTGCTCTAGCTAGAACTTCAAGTACTATATTGAAAAGATATGGAGAGAGAGGGCAGCCTTGTCTAGTCCCTGATTTTAGTGGGATTGCTTCAAGTTTCTCTCCATTTAGATTGATGCAGGCTACCGGTTTGCTGTAAATTGCTTTTACTATGTTTAGATATGGGCCTCGAATTCCTGATCTTTCCAAGACCTTTAGCATGAAAGGATGCTGAATTGTGTCAAATGCTTTCTCAGCATCTAATGAGATGACCATGTGGTTTTTTTCTTTGAGATTGTTTATGTAGTGGATTACATTGATGGATTTCCTTATATTGAATCATCCCTGCATCCCTGGGATGAAGCCTACTTGATCGTGGTGAATGATCGTTTTGATGTGTTCTTGGATTCGGT
This sequence comes from Tokudaia tokunoshimensis, assembly GCA_036184795.1. Classification (NCBI taxonomy): domain Eukaryota; kingdom Metazoa; phylum Chordata; class Mammalia; order Rodentia; family Muridae; genus Tokudaia; species Tokudaia tokunoshimensis. Next base: position 15,725,910 of record BTHU01000011.1, read on the forward strand.
TGGCAAGAATTTTATTGAGTATTTTTGCATCGATATTCATAAGAGAGATTGGCCTGAGATTCTCTTTCTTTGTCAGATCTTTGTGTGCTTTTGGTATTAGTGTAATTGTGGCTTCATAGAACGAGTTGGGTAGTGTTCCTTCTGTTTCTATTTTGTGGAACAGTTTGAAGAGTATTGGTGTTAAGTCTTCTTTGAAGGTCTGATAGAATTCTGCACTAAAACCATCTGGACCTGTGCTTTTTTTGGTTGGAAGACTTCCAATGACAACTTCTATTTCTTCAGGGCTTATAGGATGGTTTAGATGGTCTATTTGATCCTGATTTAATTTTGGTACTTGGTATCTGTCAAGGAAATTGTCCATTTCCTCAAGATTTTCTAGTTGTGTTGAATACAGGTTTTTGTAGTAGGATCTGATGATTTTTTGAATTTCCTCAGTTTCTGTTGTTAACTCTCCCTTTTCGTTTCTGATTTTATTAAATTGGATACTATCTCTGTGCCCTCTGGTTAGTCTGGCTAAGGGTTTATCTATCTTGTTGATTTTCTCAAAGAACCAACTCCTCGTTTTGTTGATTCTTTGTATGGTTTTATTTGTTTCTACTTGATTGATTTCAGCCCTGAGTTTGATGATTTCCTGCCTTCTACTCCTCTTTGGTGTATTTGCTTCTTTTTGTTCCAGGGCTTTCAGGTGTGCCATTAAGCTGTTAGTGTATGATATCTCCTGTTTCTTTTTGGCGGCACTCAGGGCTATGAATTTTCCTCTTAGCACTGCTTTCATTGTGTCCCATAAATTAGGGTATGTTGTGCCTTCATTTTCATTAACTTTCAAAAAGTCTTTGATTTCTTTCTTTATTTCCACCTTGACCAAGTTATCATTGAGTAGAACATTGTTCAGCCTCCATGTGTATGTGGGTTTTCTTTTGTTTTTGTTGCCATTGAAGACCACCCTTATTCCATAGTGATCTGATAGGAGGCATGGGATTATTTCTATCTTCTTATATCTGTTGAGGTCTGATTTGTGACCAATTATATGGTCAATTTTGGAGAAGGTACCATGAGGAGCTGAGAGGAAGGTGTATTCTTTAGCTGTAGGATGAAATGTTCTATATATATCTGTTAGTTCAAGTTGGTCCAAGGCTTCAATTAGATTCACTGTGTCCCTGTTTAGTTTCTGCTTTCCTGAACGATCCATTTCAGAGAGCGGGGTGTTGAAGTCACCCACTACTATTGTGTGCGGTGCGATGTGTGCTTTGAGTTTTAGTAAAGTTTCTTTTATGAATGAGGGTGCCCTTGCATTTGGAGCATAGATATTCAGAATTGAGAGTTCTTGATGGTGGATTTTTCCCTTGATCAGTATGTAGTGTCCTTCTGTGTCTTTTTTGATGACTTTAGGTTGAAAATCAATTTTATCTGATATTAGGATGGCTACTCCACCTCGTTTCTTGGGGCCATTTGCTTGTAAAATTGTTTTCCATCCTTTTACTCTGAGGTAGTGTTTGTCTTTGACACTGAGGTGCTTTTCCTGCATGCAGCAAAATGCTGGATCCTGTTTACTTATCCAGTCTGCTAGTCTATGTCTTTTAATTGGGGAATTGAGACCATTGATATTAAGAGAGATTAAGGCATAGTGATTATTGCCATCTGCCATTCTTGACGCTATCTTTATGTTTGAGTGGTTATCTACTTTTGGGTTTGATTCAAGAAGGTTATTATCTCATTTTTTCCTGGGTGTTGTTTCTCTCCCTGTATTGGAGGTTTCCACCTATTATCCGTTGCAGGGCTGGATTTGTGGAAAGATATTGTGAAAATTTGGTTTTATCATGGAATATCTTGGTCTCTCCATCTATGGTGATTGAGAGTTTTGCTGGGTATAGTAGTCTAGGCTGGCATTTGTGCTGTCTTAGTGTCTGCATGAGATCTGCCCAGGATCTTCTGGCTTTCATAGTCTCTGGTGAGAAGTCTGATGTGATTCGGATAGGTCTTCCTTTGTATGTTACTTGGCCCTTTTACTGCTTTTAGTATTCTTCTTTGTTTAGAACATTCGGTGTTTTGATTATTATGTGACGGGAGGTGTTTCTGTTCTGGTCCAGTCTGTTTGGAGTTCTGTAGGCTTCTTGCACGTTCATTGGCATCTCTCTCTTTAGGTTAGGGAAGTTTTCCTCCATAATTTTGTTGAAGATGTTTACTGGCCCTTTAAGTTGCAAATCTTCACTCTCATCTATACCTATAATCCTTAGGTTTGGTCTTCTCATTGTGTCCTGGATTTCCTGGATGTTTTGGGTTACACGTTTTTTGCATTTTGCATTTTCTTTGACTGTTGAGTGGATGCTTTCTATGGAATCTTCAGCACCTGAGATTCTTTCTTCCATCTCTTGTATTCTATTGTTGATGTTTTCATCTATGACTCCTGATTTCTTCCCAAGGTTTTCTATCTCCAAAGTTGTCTCCCTTTGTGATTTCTTAGTTGTTTCTACTTCCTTTTTTAGTTCCTGGATGGATTTGCTGAGATCCTTCACTTGTTTGTTTGTATTTTCCTGTATTTCTTTAAGGTATTTTTGCATTACGTCTTTCAGGATTTCTTCCTGATGACCCACGTTCTCCTGAATTTCTCTGAGCGATTTTTGTGTTTCCTCCTCATGGGATTCCATCTGTTGATCCATCGTCTCCTGCATTTCTTTAAGCAGTTCTCGTGTTTCCTTTGTAAGGGCATCTAACGGTTGATTCATTTCTTTAAGCAATTTTTGTGTTTTCTCCCTGTGCGCCTCCATCTTTTGATCCATGTTCTCCCGCATTTCTCTAAGCGATTTTTGTGTTTCCTTCGTAAGGGCTTCTAACCGTTGATTCATGGTCTCCTGTAACTCTTTATGAGATTTATTTGTGTCCTTCTTGTGATCCTCTAATAGGATCATGAGAAGTGATTTTAAATCCAGATCTTGTCTTTCGGGTGTGGTGGGGTATCCAGGACTTGCTGCTGTTGGAGAGTTGGGTTCGGATGGTCCCACATTACTTTGATTTCTGTTTGTAACATTCCTACATTTGCCTTTTGCCTTCTGGATACCTCTGGTGTTAGTTGGTCCTGCTGCCACTGGCTGTTGGTTGGACCTCCTGTGAGCCTGCAAAGCTATTTCTGCCCCCCCCCGGATTACCAGGATTCCCCTGGCACCGATTTCTGGGGCCTGCCTGCTCTTGAGTGACTTTGGAGCCGTAATGTGCCTTGCCCCAAGTGATCTTATATTGGGGAGGCCTTGCACATCCAAAGGCTCAGCCTAGTGGATTCCTGGAGCAGAGGTCGCCAAAGGGAGGCTGGTAGGCTCCTGCCCTGTGCAGGGGTATGTGATCTCTCCTAGGGGGGGAGGGGGCGTCCCTCTGCCAGGCAGAAGTCCCACAGCAGAGCTGGTGCGCTGGTTACTGCAGATCAGCCCAGCACTTGGGAGCTGCATACACACAAGCTGCCCGAGACCCAAGTGATATTATGCCTGTCTGTCTCAGAACCTGGCTGTCCCAACTTCCCAGTCACTGGAGCAAAGATGGCAGAGGGCACTCTCTGTGGCGCTGCTCACCCTGCAGACGCGATGGCCTGCTGATCTGGCACCCAGACGACCACAGTGCTGACCCGTTCTCGGGTGCAGACGAAAGCCCCAACAGGCCGTGTCCCAAGCGATGTTATATTGGGGATAGAGCCTGGGTACCTGTTGCTTCAGTGCAGTCTGCGGGAACAGAGGTCGGGGAAGGAAAGCTGGTAGGCTCCGGCCCAGTGCGGGGTCCCTCTGCCAGGCAGAAGTCCCACAGCAGAGCTGGCACGCTGGTTACTGCAGATCAGCCCAGCACTTGGGAGATGCATACACACAAGCCGCCCGAGACCCAAGTGATATTATGCCTGTCTGTCTCAGAACCTGGCTGTCCCAACTTCCCAGTCACTGGAGCAAAGATGGCGGAGGGCACTCTCCGTGGCACCGCTCGGGAGAGATATTCTTGATTAGGTTAGTTCAGATGGGAAGACCCATTGTAAATGTAAATATTTGGGTGATTATTCTATGGGCTAGTGTCCTTGAATGAACAAATACAATGAACAAAATAAAAAACCGAGGAAAAGGAAAATAATAAAAGTAACTGAGCATTATCATTCATCTCCCTCTGATTCCTAACTCCAGCTTCAAGTGTCTGCCTCAAGCTTCTGCCACATGTTCCCTTCCATGATGCTCTGCATCCTAAATTGGTGAGCTTAAATAGGCTCATTCTCCTCTTTTTCTTTTTAATTGGGTTGCTCAAGGTCCTTTTCATAGACTCACAGCAAGACACAAGTTACACAACTCAAAGAAATCAAAGTGGACTTAGAATGGAACTAATTGCTCAAGAGTAGGGCTGCTCATGTTTCCTGAGTTATGAACTCAACTCAGTATAACTGTTCATCAACAAATGAAATAATAAGGCAAATGGACTGTGTTTCACACTGATGGAATTTTATTCAACTATAAAGAACAAAATTGTATCATTTGGTTCAAAACGAATACAACTACAAATTATTACTTTGTAATGTATAAATAAAACTCAGAAAGACTAATATCATAATTTAAATGTTACAGATTGATTTTAGAAAATGATTATATATTTATATATGCACATACTTATTCATATAAGCTCATATATAATATTAATATATATGAAATGAGAGCTGTACCCAACTTGTGAATAAGCTGCTTGTGCTGAGCCCATAGCATATCTTTCTCTGTTCTAACTATCCCTATGCCTAGGAATAGAACCTTCTGGCCTCAGACAATCTAATCTTCCAAGCTGACTGAATCAGTTCAGCTTTTCTTGGATTCTCACTGAATTCCTCCGCTTGGCTTCATACTAACTTTGACAATATATTCTAATCTTCTGACTCTTTTTCATTCTCTGACTGATTTTGTCTTACCCTTTGTCTAGTTTGTGCTCTTTGCAGCCTCTCTGTAACAAACACACAACATATACAACTCTTTTCTCTATCTTACTGTTCTTAAGTATCCCCTCTTTCTTTTGCTGTTATCTTGTGAGTTATCCTACTTCTGACTCAAGATGTTAAATCATTCTCTAAACATCATGTTGTCTGCCTCTGAATTAGACATCACTTTCAAACATGGCTACTTCCTTCTACAAACTAACTTTTCCTTCATTGGTAAGGATTAAAAGTGTGTAATAAGGGCATGTCTGTATTCCAGGCAGATCATCCTGTATTCCAAAGTGTGTCTGCATTCTGGTTATATAGACCTAGAAGGTCTTTGGGTGTGGTCCCTTGTCAGTCATGTTGCTGGATTAAAGTTCCTGTACATATATAATGAAACAAAGAGGAGAGTTGGGAGTGTCTAGAAATATTAGAAGAAGGAGCATGAGAAATTGGTCAAAATGGGTGATATACCTATTTGAAAATATCATTGTAAATGTAAATATTATGTACAATGAATATATTCAATTAAAAATTGGAATTGTGATTTGATATATTTTGAAATTAAGAATATATGAATAATGAGGAATCCTGAAGGCAGAAATTGCAAGGCAAGATTCATAACCCCACCCCCCATTGTCTTCTGCAAGGATTTGTAGGTAACAACAAGGCAGTAATCAGAGAGAACTAAAACAAAATAAAACAAAATATTTACCCACATGGACGTTAATAAGGATATTGAAGGAAAAGCACAGGAATCTTTATATTGTGTTGCTCTCCCCTCTGTAGGTTCAAAGCCAGTCCCTGAGGCTCACATGGTGCTACTATTGACAAAAATGTATCAGCAAATGTGGAAGCAGAATAAATGTAGAACACAAAACAACAGGAATTTACCTTTGTTTCTGTCCCTGACTTGTAACATTGTGTCCCTCACAGCAAAACCAAAGACCCTTTAGGTTATTTCTACCTTGGAATCACTGGGAAGAGAGTAACTGAGAAGACTGTTTCTATTTAACATAGTTGGCTCTGGAGTGCAAAATTATGCATTCATCACACCATTTTTTAAATGTAAGCTTTTAAGAAATTACTTTGTTTGGAGTATTACTAAAGTGTAAACATTTTTTTAGCCCTCTCTTTCTGAAAGGAACAATTTTATAACAGTGAGTAATTAAGCCAACAAGGTTATAGCCCTCTCTCACTGCTCCTCATATATGAGAGCTGTAACTTGTATTTCCATATTTAAATCAAGAAACTAAAGTTCATAGTTCAGAATCACAAAACAGAATTTTGTGTGTAAAAATCCATGTTTAATAGCCTCTGAATTTAATCCTTAACTATAGGGCATGCAATGACCATAAAAGTTGTAAAGATCAATTTTCATAGGAAATATAATTTTAATATTAAACAGTTAGTATACAAATTTGCTTACTTATCTGTAAGTGAACATATCGTGTTGAATATGTTCTCACATGGGGACATTTTGCCTCACTCTTTCCTGTGGAAGCATTAGAAAAATGAAATAAAATCGTCTCTGACAGAGCCAAATCAAACCCAAGGCAAAGTTTGATTTTCCTCCCCACTGGTTTCACTTAAAATTCATGAGCACAGACTGCAAATAGGAATTCAGCACTGCCTAGAGATCTAATATGTCTTTCCAGTATAATCATATCCCACACGAGACAATTTTGTCCCTTTAGTTTTTCCCTCAATATGTAACCCCAACATTTCTTCCCTTTCAATTAAAGGGCCTATGCCACATTTCTTTTTAGAGAATCAGATCTATTTAATTTTCAACACTAACAGATTTTAATATCCATTAAATAAAAACATCAGGAAAATTTTAAAAATAATTGACTATACTTTATATATAAAATCTCAAACATAACTCTCGTAACCTCCTGAAATTTAACATTCTTAGAACTGTCATCATCTGCCCTTTGAGAAAGTGTTTTGTAGTGTTAACATACCAATATTTACAGCTTCGTTCTATTTCATAAGAAGGTTCAAACTTTTCCCATCAATTCCTTCCTGAAAGTATTATGAAACCAAATGAAAGAATAAGTCCAATATTTCCTATGAGCTTAAAAGCTATCATATAAATGTAGGAAATGGCACCAGCGGACAGCAGATAAGTCAATTTAATTGGGCAGTACTTTTGCAGAATGCACACGATACGACTCCCAGACCATTATGAAGCTCAAGAAGGAAGACCATAGTCTGGATGCTTCAGTTTTACTTAGAAGGGGAACAAAATAATCAAAGAAGGTAGAGGGAGGGAGGGACTTGGGTTGGAGAGAGGAGGGCGAGGGGGAAAAGGGAGCCAGGATCAGGTATGGGAGAAGACTGGGGAGATGTACAGTGGGTTAGGAAATTGAACTGAGGTATGTAGCAGTGGAGGTGGGGATGGAACTAGGCATAGCCACCAGAAAGTCTCAGATGCCAGGTGACTGTATCCAGAGGTTAGACACAGCCCCCAGTTGAGGGAGGGAGTCACTGAACCATCTCAAAAATATTAACCCAGAATTTCTCGTCTAAAACAAACAAACAAACAAACAAAAAACATACAGGGTCAAAGAATGGAGCAGAGACTGAAGGAAAGGCCGTCCAGAGACTGCCCCACCTGGAGATCCATCCATTATGCAGCCACCAAACCCAGACATTATTGTGGATGCCAACAAGAACTTGCTGACAGGAGACTGATATAGCTGTCTCCTCAGAGGCTCTGCAAGAGCCTGACAAATACAGAGACAGACAGATTCTTGCAACCAATCATTGGACTGAACACTGGGACCCCAATGGAGGAGTTAGGGGAAAGGACTGAAGGAGCTGAAAGGGTATGCAAGCTCAAAGGAAGAACAACAATATCAACCAACCAGACACCCTTACCCCCTCCCCCCGCCCCAGGCTCCCAGGGACTAAACCACTAACCAAAGAGTAAACAGAAGAGACCTATGGTTCCAGTTGCATATGTAGCAGAGGATGGCCTTCCTTATCTGGCATCAATGGGAGGGGAGGCCCTTGGTCCTGTGAAGGCTTCATGCCCCAGTGTAGGGGAATGCTAGGGTGGTGAGGCAGGAATGGCTATGTGTGTGTGGGAGAACTCTCATTGAAGCAGGGGGAGGAGGGAGGGGATAGGGGATTCAAGCAGAGGTGAATTCAGGAAGGGAGTAACATTTGAAATGTACATAAATATAACCAATTAAAAAGGAAAGAAACAAAGAAACAAAAAGAAAAGATACTGAAACTGCAAGCAATGACAAACTATTGACACTTTTATCCAAGTATTTATTTTGCAATCTCATTAAATTCTGAGACACGCTTTCACTACAAATTTCTCTTAAAATTCAAGCTTGCTTCATTTGCTTTCTGTTAGTTCTGTTGAGAAGGACTCTCACAATTGCTTGTTTCTTACATATTCCCTGAGTTGCATTTCTAGAGTCAGCATTGGCAGTTTTCTTTGTTCTTGGGTACAATCTGGGTCTCATGTCAGGATGAAATAAATTTTCCTTCCTTGCTTGCTCTGTGTTTGAGAAAAAAGTCATTTTTCATACAAGAGTCTATTGCACTATTTATCACAAGCTCTTCTGTTGTAGTCACTTATGTGGGTTTATCTCTTGCATGAGTCTCAATTCCTTTCTTGGAGGTCAAAATAATATTTTATCCATTATTCCTTCACAGCGACTATCTACAGTAATGACTGGCATACGGGTTGGTTAACATAAAATACATATCACATTATCTTTTATGATTTAAATATCTCATTTAAGTAATAAATACAAGGTAAAATGTCAGAATTATTTCATCTAATGTAAGAAAGTTTGTAAGGTGTTCAGTGAACAATGTAATATTAGTTCCCAGAAAATGAACTACATTTATTGTGATTAGGTCCCTATTAAATCATTTAAAAGCCAGACATTAATGAAACTGCAAGTTATAATTTTACAAATAAATTTAAATATACCTTTAACAATCGGCTATGTTCCAAGTATCATTGTAAGAGAATAATTCATTCATGTTTTGTTCCAAAATAACTTTCTTCAGTTACTCAGTGACTTTGCTTTACAGTTAATCATGTAACCAGGCAGTTCATAAACTTCACAGTTACTGGAAATTGCTAAAATTACATTTTAATTTAAACTGTTTCCAAGCTTTGAAAGTCTTTTAAAAACATGAAAAAAAACCTGTTTCATCAATAATCAAGATATACCCATAGATAAGCTATTTTATACCTACACAAAAATATATTTAAAATATAACTAATTTCTGTAATATATTGCCACAAGTGTTGACATTAAGACAATATATAACATCATATTATTGGGGAAATAAGCATTTTGACAGATTTTTCATTTTATTCTTTGGTTTTGGGGGAACTGGGAGATGGGTTTCATTTTTAGCTGTTTTTACTTTGTTCAGGACATGATTTCTTTGTGTAGCTCTAGCTACACTGGAACTAACTTTGTAGAACAAACTGGCCCAGAACTCAGAGATCAACCCTGTTCTGCTTCCTAAGTGATAGGATTAAAGTTTTGCACTTGTACTGCCCTGGTGATTGGCAGATTTTAAATATGTCAAATAATATGTACAATAAGATAAAAGAGATAAGATTGCAAAGAATGTATAATGGAAGTTACAAAAGCAATTGAAAGCAATTATTTTTATTAAATAATACTAATTATAATCATATCAAATTATAAATTTAATTTTCAGCAACTCATATGTAAATAATTGAATAATTGACAGAATAAAAAACCTGTTAGGTAGGTGGTAAAAATACAGAGAGATGCAGTGAGAAGTTTCAGAAAACAAGATTCATAATTAATGTTTTCATGTTTTTCTCAATAAATCTTAAGAGAGAGAGAGAGAGAGAGAGAGAGAGAGAGAGAGAGAGAGAGAGAGAACTACAGAGGAAAGAGAACAATACGTGTAATAAAAATGTTAAGTAATCCTATATTACAAGTGATAACCCAAGAATGGATTTATTATCCCATAAATGCTCTTCATATTTTTGGTAGGATAAAAACTGTTAGTTACTCTTATGTATCTTGACTCCCTTACATAGTGTACAAGGGGAAAATAATGAAAACAAAGTGTTCTCTCTTTAAAATAATTCCTGGGGAACAGGTTAATTCCTCTGACTGTGAGCTGACACAGTTTGTCAGACGCTATTTACAGTTAGCCATTTCCCTCAAGAAAGCTCCTTCAAATAGGGATAAAAATCTTCACTTTTTTAAAATTTGTTGTACAAAAATAAACTAAATATAAAATTATAGTTCTTTTTTGCAATTCTTTTCTTTTCTTTCTTTTTTTTTTTTTTTAATTTTCTATATTGGCGGTTCCTCAGAAAACTGGGCATGACACTCCCAGAGGATCCTGTTATACCACTCCTGGGCATACACCCAGAGGCTTTACCTGCATGCAATAAGGACACATGCTCCACTATGTTCATAGCAGCCTTATTTATAATAACCAGAAGCTGGAAAGAACCCAGATGTCCCTCAACGGAGGAATGAATTCAGAAGATGTGGTATATTTACACAATGGAATACTACTCTGCAATTAAAAACAAGGAATTCACGAAATTCTTAGGCAAATGGTCAGAACTGGAAAATACAATCCTTAATGAGGTAACCCAATCACAAAAGAACACACATGGTATCCAGTCACTGATAAGGGAATATTAACCCAGAATCTCAGAATACCCAAGACACAATTCACATATCAATAGATTTCCAAGAAGATGGAAGGAGAGACCTCCTGGTCCTGGAAAGACCAGATGTAGGGGAATGTAAGGACAGAGAAGGGAGAGGGGGTTGAATGGGGAACAGGGGGAGGAAAGGGGGCTTATGGGACTTTTGGGGAGGGAGGATACAGGAAAGGGAAAATCATTTGGAATGTAAATAAAAAAATATATTTCTTAATTTTTAAGAAAGAAATTAGATTCAGAAATCTTTCTATTTGGGTCATTGATATTACTTTTTCTTTTAATATTTTGACTTCCACAGTCTTTGTAAACAAGTGGGCTTTTACTTACTCAAATATCATTCTCCAAAGCTCTATGTGCCAGGCTAATCCATTCTATCTTCATCTACAAGCTAGATCTGGAAAAGAGAAAGGGAGATAAGTAGAAATAGAAAATCTGATCATTTTTTGTTTGATGCAGTTAAAGGATAATGATATCTGAACATAGTCCTTGGAAATGATAATTTAAACAGAAGATGCATAGCTATAGAGTACTTAATATAGTCCATGCTCAATTTTTAATTGCTAGCTAAACAGAGTGAGATGTAATATACATAGCAAGAGATGTTCTAATCACTATAAAGAAGATGACATTGATTACTGGAAGTAAAACAAAATCTGGCAAGCAGTAGATTTTATTTTTTATTTAGTGTTCCCTGAATCAGTTTTATTTGTGTACTGAATACAAAGGCCATCTGTACATGGATTATTTAACAATTATTAAAAAACAACATTGATTAAATTTTAGAAATGGATGATGGGATATATAGTTCAATCAACACAATGACTGAAACAAAATCGAAAATAAAAGTGACTTATGACCAAGAAAAGCATTAAGAGTAGACATCTCTTTTTCTAGTCAAAGAAAATCATGCATTAAACCCAAAACCATAATCGGGATGTATAAATGGCAAGGAAAATGAAAATTGAGGGTCTTACTTGATTGGTCAAAGGAAACATAATTTATTAGATGATAGATATGTAACATTCTTTTATTTTTGTTTGTTTTGTTTTTTGACAAAGTCTCTTTTTTTTAATTATTTAATTTTATTTTTTTTTAATTTACATTCCAAATCATTTCCCCTTTCCCGTTTCCTCCCTCCCCGAAAGTCCCATAAGCCCCCTTCCCTCCCTCTTTTCTCCATTCATCACCCTCTCGTTACTCTGTCCTGGCGTTCCCCTACATCCAGTCTTTCCAGGACCAGGGGTCTCTCCTTCCATCTTCTTAGAAATCTATTGATATGCGGATTGTGTCTAGGGTATTCCGAGATTCTGGGTCAATATCCCCTTATCAGTGACTGCATACCATGTGTGTTCTTTTGTGATTGGGTTACCCCACTAAGGACGATATTTTCAAGATCTGACCATTTGCCTAGGAATTTCGTGAATTCATTGTTTTTAATTGCAGAGTAGTATTCCATTGTGTAGATATACCACATCTTCTGAATCCATTCCTCCGTTGAGGGACATCTGGGTTCTTTCCAGCTTCTGGCTATTATAAGTCTCCTTACATAATGCAGTCAGTACTTGAACTTGCAATTGTTTTGTTTCTTCATTCTCCTATATCCATAGAGAGCGAGCCACAGTTGGAGAATGTGGAGAAAGTGAGAGACTTTGTATTTTACACCATCTTAAATGGGATATCATCATCAAGACAGACCATAACAATACAGGGAACTCTAAGGCAGAGGAACTACAAAGACTGGAAGATCTAGACAGGATGAATGGTACCAAGGAATCAGTGTCTTTCAGAAAAAAACAGCACTGACACACATGGTAAATCAGAGTCAGGTGCAGCAAGCACAGGTACTATAGAGGGCCAAGCAAGATGGCGGCCCAGTCCAGTACTGACGAGAGAAGTAGAGAGGCACTTCCATTGATAACTAAGAAGCTCTTTCCATTTGACAAGTAATTACAAAGTAAAAAAATAGTTTTGTTTTGTATTTTGTTTATTTGCTTTCCCAGTGGGTGCTTAATGTGTAGGACACATTTCCAATAGTAGATGTCTAACACAAATGAACTCAATGGTAGTTTTGTTTTCAATGGTGGAATTTGTTTGTTTGTTTGCTTGCTTGTTTTCTTTTTCTTGATTTGGGGATTTTTTTTTTCTGGTTGGTCTTTGGCATTGTCTGATTCTGTGTCATAATAAGGTGCATGTATATATGTCTCTGTGTGTATGTATGTGTCTGTATGGGTATGTGTATGCGTATGGGTTGGCAGATAGGTGAGAGGTCTTGAAGGAGATGGAGAAGGGAAACTATTATCAGAATATATTATAAATTTTCATTACAAATTTTATTCTCTCTGTTTTATGGTTGAAATTTTAGGTCTTTGAATCTATGTGTGGAAACCAAATATTTCATTTATGATTTTATTTCTGCATAAAGCATATTTACAAATAACTACTGCTAATGTCTTTCATCTAGAGAGCCTCCATAGAATGTCACAGAAAAAAGGAAAAATATAAGTGAATTTAAAGGTTATAAACAAAATCTTACTGAGCTTAAGTGATAGGCTTATATAGGAACAACTATGCCTACTTTTGTTTTAAAATGTAATTTTAACATTAAAGTATAATTTTACATAGGCTAAGACATAATTATGGAATACTGGTCTATAAAATTAACATTGTTTATATCTATTCACCACACTGTCTTTATCTGAGTAAATTACATAATTCTTGTGATAGTGCTTTAATGAAGGGAATTGATTACATTTTCATAAAAAGTGGAAAATAAAAATAATAACTTGTCTACTAATTGAATTATTAAACTAATTAATTATTAAATCATTTCTGAAGAAAGAAATAGAAATAACATGATTCTAAACATTCCAAAATACTCTAAAATAATAGTGAAAAAATATTTTCATGTACCCATGTTGATGACAATTCAGAGGCATTGCATCTGATCATTCTGAGACAATTTCATAGAAAATTCCCTACTCCTGTGGAAATCATAGTGTTTTCTGCTCACATCCACTCCAATAATCCATAGATTTGAGAAGGTGGTGAATCTGCATTCATATAGACAGGGCTCCACAACTCTGCATTTATTTGGTTGTGAATTTCTGTAATGGGATCTGTCTGTAGCAACACGCAGTTTCCTTGAGGAAGGGTGAAAACTAGACCTGAACATGACCTGAACAAAGACAGGACTGGACATGCTAATGTGGAAGCAGGAAAGCCAACTTACCCAACACACCACCAGGCTACAGACAACAAAAGAAATGCTGACAGCTGAAGACATCATCTTTCCCCAGAAGAGTACACCAATTCTTTTTCCAATACCAAAATGTTAGCCTTGAAATCAAATGTGAAAGTAATATTGTACAGACTCAACAGGATATAGTTTTACATATTTAGGGACACACAAGCACACACTCACAGATATGCACAGAGAAACACACATGCACACACACACACACACACACACACACACACCATATACAGCAACAGTTAATGAAAAAAATCATGAATTTAAATGAGCAAGAAGACACATGGGAAGGTTTGGAGGGAAAAATTGGAAGGGAAAATGTAACTAAAATACCAAAAATAAATAAATAAATAAAGCAAACAAATGTGTTTTTTTCAGGATAATTACATTTATAGTTTGCAAATGAACAGATAATAGTGTACATCACAGATAGTGTTATTCACATAAGAACATTGTTTCCATTTTTACATATTTGAAACCAGTTGTTGAATAATCATAAAATGTTTGATGCTAGAAATCTTCAACATGTAAAACAAATTTAGATAGAATATATATTCTCATGGAAAATAGGGAATGATCAATTTATCAAGATTAAACTAAAAAGATCACGTACAATTGTCTTGCTTAAATATATCAAATTAGTAAAGATTTTCCTACATTCCTGGTTATTTTAAAAGCGTCATTTTATGTTTTCTTATTCTTTTATGTGTGTGTGCATTTTAAGTCCTTAAACGAAGTTTTACTGAATTTGATGGAAGAAAAATGTTGAAGAACACAAAGACAAACAAAACATTGATATTCTAGCTAAAACTTCAATCAAATGCAGAGAACAGTGCTTGAGTCTATAGTACTCCATTGTGCATAGTTACCATGAAATTGGTGAGCTAACAGACATTTACTTGATGAAAAATATTTTATTAATCTTTAAAGAAGATTCCAGTATATACCTGCTGAGTGCCATAATTTTAAAACACGGTAAAATGAAAACCTGTAAATTATTGAGTAAGTCCTAGGATGGAAGTGACTTGTGGATGAGTAGATGAGGTAGCAAGAAAATTGCTACATGCAAATTCACAAAGTAAGAGAAAATGAAATTAAAGAAGGATTTGTGATCAGTTTTAAGTAGTACCATTTGGACAAATGATGTTAATTCCAATGGGCAGATAATGATGGATCGACTTACATCATGTATAATGTGAAATATTTAGAATACTTAGTTCTGGACCTAAAATGCTACAATAGGGATTTGACAGGCAATCTGTACCCACTAAGCATTAGTCCCATGACCATTATGGAAATAACCGATCATTTTACGAGTGATTTGAGTGGATTTGAGTGCAGTTATTTTATAGGCAATCACAGGTTTTATGAATTCATAACTGTAATAATCAAGAGCGGATTTGAGGAAGAAATTCATACCTGTTACTGTTATCCTGTCCCACCATAACTCTTAGTGGTAGTGGTCAAAAGTTGTAGTGCAAAACTTAGTAAAGTATTTTGTTAAATGATCAAGTTTTCACAATGTCTTCTAAATATTTATATTTAACATCCATAGACTTGTACTGCTTTCAATCTTGTCAGAAGAGTTTCTTTGTAAGTGAACAATGACTAATGAATACACAAAGAAAGATAAGCATGTCATAAATAAGTGACTTTGAGCACTCAGACTTAGGTCATCTGTAGCCTGTGGTGCTCCAAAGTTTTGGAAAATTGTGAAAGATTAAGCAGAAATAATGAAGGAACCAGAAGAGTTAGTGGAGTGCTGTGAAATACAGTCTTATAGACTTGGCGTGATTATTACACTTATGAATTCATACAAACTGTGATTGCCTATACAATAACTGCACTAGATCTATCTAGTTAATGGTCAAACATTAATAAGGGAACTACCCTGAGACTATACCATTTGCTAAAATGCCATACAATTGAGGACATCAGTTTAGAGAAAGACACTCCTTTACAGTATGGATTCTGGTAGGTTGCCCATGTTTTCCTGATCAGCCCAATGCAATTATACATATGGGCACCACTAACTGGATTTAGTGTTTCACAAAATGAAAGGGCATGAAGACCTGTCAGACTAAGGGAATAGGAGCTGCCAAAATGATTCTGAAAGAGAAAAATACAAAAACTCTGAGACTAGACTAGACTAGCTTTCTAGAGAAAGCAGAAATCAGGAAAGTTGTTGGAAAATCTTGATATCAACTGAGGCACCTGGGACAGCAAATGCACAACTGCCTGTAGGTTATTCATTTGTTCTAGGTTTCCAGCTTTGTGAGCTATCACTCATGCTATGTTGGGCTTTGATGATACAACTTTCTTTGTGTCATTTCTGCTACTGTAATTAATCCCGAATCCATATTTCTGTAAGTTACCCTCATAAACACATTGTTTCACCAGGTTGAATTTCAGTGTGTTAGGGTCCAAGAATCACTGAAGACAAACCGCTTTTATTGGTCATGTGTTTATTTGAGTTTTTTTCTTGGGGGGGGACTTAAAGTTTCTGTTCCTTGATATTTTTATTTTTGAAGGAAAAAGATAAAAACAATAAGGGTGTACATGTTGGGAGACAGAGGAGATTTAGGAGGAGTTGGAGGAAGGGAAACATAACCAAAATGTATTTTATGAGAAGATTTTAATAAAAATGCTCTACAAGTTCCCTCTCCCCAATGTAGGGCATTTTATCTAGAGCCCACCTCCAGCAGAAAAAGTGAGGGATGGGGTTGTCATCGCACAGTCAAAACTCTGACCCATAACTGTTCCTGTCTGAAAGAACTGCAAATGGATAATGGAAATGGAGATGAGCCTGAGGAAAAGAATGTCCAGTGACAGACCCAAAGTGAGATTCAGATGAAGGGGAGGCCCCAAGACCTGACACTATTACAGAGGCTATGGAGCACTCACGAAAGGGACCTATCATGACTGCCCATCTGAAACACCCAACGAGCCGCTGAAAGAGTCAGATGCAGATATCTCCACCCAACCAATGGACAGAAGCTGCTGATCACTGTGAATGAAGTAGGGGAAAGCTGGAAGAAGCTGAGGAGGAGGGTGACCCAGTAGAAGGACCAGCAGTCTCAACTAACCTAGACCTGTGAGATCTCTCAGACACTGGACCACCCACTAGGCAGCATACACCAACTGATAATGAGGCCCCCAACACATATACAGCAGAGGACTGCCAGGTCTGGGTTTAGTCAGAGAAGATGGACCTAACCCTCAAGAGACTCGAGGCCCCAGGGAGTTTAGAAGTCTGGTGGGGTGAGGGTAGGGCTTGGGGACTTCCTATCCTGGAGAAAGGGGTGATGGGAGGAAGTAAGTGATGTGGGACAGTCGGAGGTTAGACCAGACCCAGAGGTGAATAACATCTGAAATTTTAAATAATTAATTTGAAAAAAAGATTTTAATAAAAATGCAAACACAAAGATATTGTACTTGGAAAAGATACATATTTACTTGACATATCAAATTATAAAATAGTGATTTGATATTGTCTTCAGAGAATTATTTTGGTTTCTAAACATAAATGGTTTGAATAAATACACAGAATATAGGATAAATGCTATCCAATTTCAAACCAACTCTTTCTCAGAAATTTCCCTTTAGCTATTATGGTTCACTGATGTGTTTGTATGTGGGTATGTTTAAAAGTCAGTCACATAATGACAAAATAGAAAATAATAAAAATGATTTGATATAATTTGTGTAATTTTCTTAGGAATGACTAGATCTGCTACCTATTTCTTATTATATACATATGCAAGTACATAGATAAAAGGACAAAATAAGACAGAAATGACAGGAAGGTCAGTCTTAGGCTCTCTATTAAGTTCTACTTGAAACTTTAAGCTTTGTTCTTTCATAGATTTGTACATCATTACAGTGAATTTTTGAAAGTTAAAAAAATAGCTTATCCTTTCTCTTGTTTTTTTCTTGCTACTGAGTGATCCACTAATTTGATAGTTCATGTAACCCAGTGTCCTTCAAGTATAATGAACTGGATTGGTGCTTCATATAATCAAACTAAAGCTCAGAATTCTCCTTGAATTTATCATACTGGAATTTCCAGGAGCCACGTATGAAATAAAACACATGCATTTTGACAGTAGTATTTTTGTCTATGAGAACAAAAAGTACTTATATTTGATAAAATGATGAATGAATGCATTGAAATGAGACAATAACAACAATACAAAAGAAAACTAAACAAATAAGGAGAGGCTTATTGCCACAAGTAGTCTATAATGCTCTTATTAGTTTGCTATAAAATGTAAACATGTTGGATATATTGTACAGAATAAAGTATGAATTGATATACTTCTTTAGGAAACATCCATAAATTTAGATATACATATTAAAGTTAAACATCATTTGATTGTGTTTTAATTATTCTTATATTTTATCTAACATATGCATCAGACTAACTTCATGGCTAGTATTGGAATTTATTGTTTACCTTCTCTACTTGCTAGATGAAAATGGAAAGAATGAAAGTTCCAAGATGGAAGGAGTGAAGGGAGAAATCTAGACAAAACATTCCAAAGTGGCTGCCATTCTATGGTGACTGTAGTCAGAATTCATCTAGAAAGCTCCACTAGATCCTTTCTCACAAACAAGACAAGTGGTATCAAGGTAAAGTTTGCATGGAAACCCCTCACAGAAGATAAGGGTAAAATGAAAGTTGCTCTAAATAATCTTTGAACCTCATTTACATTAGACAAAATTCAGCTTAATGATCACTCTGATTTCAGACAGAATACAAAGTTATTTCACAGTCAGTATAGGTGTCAGAATGTTTTATAATGTTTAAAGCTCTTTATTTATTTGTTTGTTTGTTTGTTTGTTTGTTTGTATGACGCCTTCCTGCAAGCACTGCATAACATCAATAATAGTGTCAAGGTTGGGTTCCCACGCATTAGATGGATCCCAGGTTGGTCTGTCCCTTGTCTGTCATTCCTTCAGTCTCTGACCCATTTTTGTCCCTGCATATCTTTTAGACAGAAACAAATATGGATAAAAATTTTTGAAGGTAGCTTGAGGTCCCATAGCTTAAAACATATTTTATTTTTCATCTAGCTTGATGGTGTTGCAATCCAACAGGGAAAAATACTATCTAACAAGAACTTCAATACTGGACATAGGAATCCCTTTGTGGGCTTTTTGTCAGAGTTGTCTGAGAGACTCTCAAATGTTATATACTATTACAATTGCCTTGGATTTCCCCCAAGGGTGTGAAATAGGTTAGTCCCTATTGTTGAAATATTGTACACTTCAGACATAAGACACAGAAGACTTCAAGCAGAAACTCACTAGCTTCCCTGGTAAAAGAAAGAGTTGTGAACACTGCCAAAGAAAGGCAACCACCAATAGTCTACCAAGCAATGATGTGAGCCCCATGAACAACCTGCATAGCCTGATGAAACCAAGGATGAAACAGAGGCACACTTTCCTCTGTGGATACCAACAGCTCTCTAATTAGACTTAAGAACCACTCATCAGGAGGACAATCATGTCTGGCACTCAAACCCAGGCCAACAACCCAGACAACATCTTCCAGATAAAAGATCATGTTCAAATAATCCTTGAATAGCTGTAATTTACAAAATATATTCAATATTGCTTTCAATGTCTGCCTAAATTTTGGGTAAATGTTGTGGATTCTCATGAGTTGACATCAGGAATCCAACTTACTACATACTGCTTCGTTTTCTTTTATTTTTTCTTAGTTAGTTAGTTAGTTAGTTAGTTAGTTAGTTAGCTAGCTAGCTAGCTAGTTAGTTAGTTAGTTAGTTAGTTAGTTAGTTTTTAGTTGACTATTGAGAGAGGGTTGTCCTGAAAGATTGTCCATGGCAATCCTGGAACTAGTTCTGCCAACTAGGATTGTCTCAAACTCAGAGAGGTCCATCTGCTTATGAATTCTGAGTGCTGGGATTAAACGCTTGCACACTCCTAGCTCTTCTTTACTTTATTAGCCTTTCTTACATAGAACTTACATATTTAGTGCATGCAAGTAGATATTTTAGAGGAAAATTACCTTGGTTGATTATGTCTAAGGATTCATCAAGCGATAAAACAAAATAGGTTCAGCAAGAGCCTATCTTGCAAATTTTGGAGTACTTCCTCTATCAAGGAAATATTGGAAGGGAAACGATCTAAGAATGAAGTAGAAGATTCCCCTCCAATAATTCTCCTTGCCCAATTTTAGCTGTGACAAGAGAACTCATACATACTTCAATTAATATTTACTTTGGCTCACAGTTTCAGAAATCCCACATCATATACGAGTTGCTTCATTTCTGAGTATGGAACAATATTAATCATTGTGTCAAGGAATGTGTGGTAGAGCTAAGCAACTTGCCTCATGAAGGTCAGGAATCAGCAGAAGCAGCTCAACATAAGATGTGCTTTGCTAGGACATTTAAGTTCCAGCAAATTCCTGCCATTATGTCCATTTTCAACAAAATCAAACAAACAATCAATCAGTCAATCAAACAAACAAATAATTAAACAAAGCAACTTATTATAAATTCTTCAAAGGATAATTCATAGTCCAGAGCACTCATAAACAAACCAAATATACATTTTTTTCCTCAGACACAAAAATCCCCAAAATCCACAAAAACAAGAAACTATACTGGTGGAGAAAAATCATTATCAGAATATAATGTATAAAATTCTAGATTCAATAATAAAATAAAATAATAAAATAATATAAAAATAATAATAAAATAAGATAATTCATTATCTTCTGGCAATACCTTTATCTAGGAAATTTTTTATCAGATATATTCTTTATTTACATTTCAAATGATTTCCTCTTTCCTGGATCCCCCTCCCCAAAATAAGAGCATTAAATATCTTTAGTGAGGTTTAAAACTGTTTCTATTCAAGTAGATTCTAGAAGCATCATATATGCACATATCTTAAACCAATTAAATGCTTGTATTAATACTAACAAACCAGAAGTTTTAGAAGAGACTGCTTTTTAGATATTTTCTTTCCCCGAAGAAAGAGACATAGTTGCTTCATTTCTAACACCATTAAAACTTCATTGCAATTTTAGCTCATATGTTCTACGTCTGGCTTAAAATTACAATAAATAAGGAAAATGATCTTAAAATATTGAACAAATAACATATCTTTCAAGAGTTAATTGTTTTTAGTATCTGTGATTAGTATTAGTATCTGTTCTTAAATCTCTCTGGAATTAGGACTAGATACAGAGGGTATAATGACTATTCCTTGTTGTACTTGGATCTTGGGATGAAGATCTTGAGGAATAGTGACTATAGAAACCTTAGGCCCAAGCAAAGTAGTACATGTCATTAATCCCAGGATACTAAGGTAAAGAGATCTTCAAGTTCAATGTCAGCCTGGAACAAAAAAATCCCAGATCCAGGCATGGTGGTAAACACCTTTAATCTGGACCATACCTTCTGGAGACCTACACAAGGACATTGGAAGAGGAAGATTTGCTCTTTTTCACATGCTTGCATTTATTTGCCAGCACATCTGTTGTAATCTGCTTCCACAGAAGACCAACTGCAATAACTAGCTTTGTTGAACTGAGAAACTACTAGATCCTTAGACCTCCCATTCACAGCTCACCATTGTTGGGGTCGTTGTACTACAGACTATAAGTCATCACAACAAACTCCCTTATCAAATTCCATAAGTTCTGAGACTCTAGAGAACCTTTACGAATAGAGAGGGACTGGACAGATGGATCAAACAATAAGAACATTTGAACTCAGGCCACAGAATCCACAAAGAATGGTTCAAAACTTCCTATCACTGCAGTTCCAGGGACTCAGATACCCTCTTCTACATTGTGAAGTCATTAAAAGCAATTAGAATATACACACATACAAACACTCACACAAATAAAACATAAATTTTTAAATAGATATAGGGTGATAGCTCAATACACTCTAAAGTCTTTTGTGAAAAAAGAAATAGGAAACACTCTCCAAATTGTATTTAAAACATTCATGATTTGTAAGAGCACTGGGATGCTGATTAATATTACCACTTTCTTATCAAATCCCACTTGATGTGTTAATTCTATGGTATACTGAGGAATTCACATGGTTTTCTCACTGAGATGTTAACATTACCTGTGAAGAAAATCCTGAAGTGACAGAAAATAAAATTAACAGGCATAAGCACATACATGTGTCTAATTAGCTGTTGATATAAGAATCTTCTGTAAAATTTCAAAGGATAGAACCATAAATCAATTTCTGCATGATAAATATTGTAGTCTACATAGAAGCTGTGTGTCTGTATGTATAAGTGCAGCAATGGAAAAAATTCAAGAATATGAGTTTTAAATTTAATATTTGAGCAGGTGACAAATAAAACTCACTTTTATTGTGTTTATGGATATAATCATTTCCTTTTTGTCCATCAATGCCCTCCCATTAGAATTTAGGGAAAATCATAAAAGAGGAAGTAGAATAGTTGTAAGAGCCAGAGGAGACAAAGAAACCCAGGAGAACAAGGCTCTCTCAATCTACTGAGCAAGGCACATGTGAGTTCACAGAGACTGAAGAAGCAAGCACAGTGCTTCTGTTGCTCTGCCCAACTCCTCTCTGTATATTTTATTGTTATTGATGTAGTTTTTATTGTACTCCTGACTGTGAGACTGAGTGGGTCTCTGACTCTTTTGCCTGCTCTTGGGGACTCTTTTCTTTCTGTTGTGTTGCCATGTTCAAATCACCACACTACATTTTAGTTCCTCATTCTTGGTTCTTATCTCTTAGAAGCCCATTCTTTTCTAATGTGAGACAGAAAGGAAGTGGATCTGGAGGAAAGAGGAAGCAGAAATGAACAGGGTGAATTCTAATCAGAATATAAGAAAATAATCTATTTTTATTAAGAGAAAAACTAAAATAATTGTTACTCTTCCACAAAACACCACATATTATCAGAAAGAAGGAACTATAATATTTTTATTAAGTGAGATATTAAGATAAGAAAAGCCAATAATATGCCAACTAATAATAAAATTAATAATCAGAGTCATAAAACATCCTTCATAAGAACAGAAAGATAAAGGACTTTGTCATGCTTATTGATTTGAAGTACTATCATTGAAAATTCAATAGATATTAGGAGAAATGCTTCTGCTTTGTGTCTTCTCAACCAACATACTGAACCACACTTAGAAGATAGCTCCCACAAGTGTAGTTTCATGAATCACTCTATTCTGAAAGATTGTTAAGCTTATTTAAGGTGGGTCTTTCTGCAATTGATGCAAGCATCAAAAAAAAAGAGAGTAAGTGCTTGATGCGATCTTCCCTTCTCCTCCAAATAGAGGAAAGATGGTGGTCACATAAGCCTTGCTATCATCATATACATATATTCTTAACATTTGAGGATTTGGGATGGGCAAAAGGATTGTGTTACATACTAGAGAAGAATGTGTAACAGAATGAGGAGTGTTTTAGAGTAGGTGACAGGTGGTTGTTTCTAACCCATTAATTTAATATGGATTCTCTTAAGATAATTTGAACACTCTTATATAAGCCTCCTGACTTAAAACAAACTCTTGACCTCCAGTCATTTTTCCCTTCAGCTGCTATGAGCTAGCAACTTTTTAATCTCCTCTGAACCTCATGCCATCTTGAAGCCTCAATTTTCTCCTATTCTCCCAGTGTACAATTAATGTCACCAAATGAAAACGTGCATTCACATGTCACCCTGCAAAATAATAGTGTCAATTGGCTTCATCAAAATGTTATCTTTGAATCTCATTTCATGTTGAAAACTATTGTATTGTAGGAGAAACTGTAACAAAGAAAATAAAGCAAAACTGAAAGATAAGTGGGCATAAAATGAGCCTTAGTAGCAAGCATTAACCTGAGCAACAAAAACCTAATAAATTACCCATCAGCTGAGATGAGAAGAGAGGCTTTCAAGCCATTGATTTATTATATAAACAAATGGAAGAAAAAACCTCATAGGGCGCTGAATTGAAAAAAAAACAAGAATTTATTCTGACAATAAAAGTCATATGGATGACATAATTCAGTGTGCTAGCACTTGCTTAGCATGTGAAAGTCTATGTCTTCAGTCTCTGTCTCTGTCTCTGTTTGTCTCTATCTCTGTCTCTGTTTCTCTCTCTCTCTGTCACACACACAAACACACACACATGCACACACACACACAAACACAAACACATACATACACATACACACAGACACAAACACATACACACATACACACAGACACACACACATGCATTCTGAAATTCTGTGGATATTGTTCCATTGGTAGGGTGGTTGCCTAATATACACAAGATCCTGAGTTTGGTCCCTAGCAGCAGATACACCAACCATACACAAGCAATCCCAGGATTCAGGAGATGAAGACAGAAAGATAGGAAGTTTAATATCCTTCTTGGCTACATAGTAAGTGAGCCAAAATGAGATGCATAAATATATGCAACCTGGTCTCATTAATGATAATAACAATAATAACAACAACAATAATAATAATAATAATAATAATAATAATAATAATAATAATGTTCTCAATGCACTCAGAAAAGTGTCTTCAACACTTGCTATATCTAGTTAGTTGAGTAAACTAGATTATATACTAAAAGATAAAGAAAGTTCATTGGATGCAGGTAAAACTATATTTATACTCTGAAAAGCATTCATTGAAATTTCAGTTTTGAATTCTCACAACACATACTGTGAAAATCATCTGGTATAGACATTTTTACTTATACTGTGATAAACTAAGATTATATTGCTTGCTCCTTTCTAATGCTAGGAATAAAACCTAAAACTTTAAATATGCAGGTAAGTGTTCCAACACTGAGATATATCTAAAATCTTAAGTTTTTGAGTTATCAATAATTCAACATGGCCTTGAATTAGAACTCACTAACCTCACTTGGCTGATCTCAAGCACAGACTCTTGCTGCTTGTTTTCTCAGTGCATACCAGCATACATAGTGAGAATACCTAATTTTTTCCAGTTTTATATCTGTTAAGTACCTCCATTATTTTATTATTGCTGTTGATTTGACACATTATTTTTCCACTTGAAAATTTGTACACTACTAACTCAAGTTTATATTTAAATGAACCTATATTAAAACTGATGGTTAAAAAAAGACTGATGCTTACCTTTTTCCTTTTCGTTTTAGTTTAATTAAAATATTTTCTAATATGTGCCATGACACATAACAACATTTGCATGTGATCCACCTGACTAGAATTTGTTTTTGGTTTGGTATCTCTACCATCTCAGTCTTCATTTGCTTCAACATTTTGGTTTGGATTTTCAGAGACCACATGAATTATCACTTTTAATTATATATGTTAGAATAAATCTTCCTAAAAAATTTTCAGTTGGCTAATAGTTTATTTCTTTTCATTTCAGCATCACCATCATTTTCTCTGATTTTCTGTACTACAATTATTCTGAAATTTATAAGATGTACCTTTTAAGTTATATGATATATCTATTTTGTAATATAGACTTCATTTTCTCCTCTACATGATATGAATTGAAAGTGTACAAATAAAATTCCTCATTGGCAACAAAAATATCCTGTCCTGGCATCATCAGATATGATTTAGTCTCTTACTATAAAGGCAATAAATAACACTTATTCTCCAAATATAGGTATCTACTTTTAAATTCACACTTTTTTCCAAAATAAATAACCTAATTGGCATAAATAATTTATGAAAGTCACAGATTGGCTACTGTGTGATACATACTACATCACATTTTAAATCATGGCTTCACATAGCAGTGAGCAATAAGGAACTGTGTTACACAGGACAGCAATGCCTCATACATGCATGTCTGTGTTCTGTACTGCTCTGATCCAAATCATGAGTGGAAATGAGTCTGGAAAAGTGCAATAAACACCCTTCTGTTGCTATGATATAACATCATGGCCAAAGACAACTTTAAGAGCATAGATAACATAGACTTTTCCTTTCTTCTTTGCTTTCTGTTCTTTTCCGTCTTATTTTCCTTCCAGTTTCAGAAATATAAGCGTCCATTGTGACAGGCTTGGAAATAAGTGACAGGCATGGTGTCAGATGAAGGAAGCACTGAGATTACATTCTCAACTACAAATGTGTAACAGAAGAGAGAAAAGAAAAATGGAAGAGGGGCAAGGCAATACACTCTCAAAACTTACCTCCAGTTATGTGTTTCTGTCTGCAAGTTCATACACAAAAGGCTCCATAACTTTCTACAAAACATCACCACCAACTAGGGACAATGGGTTCAAATATGTGAGCTTAGGGGGGACATTTCTCACTCAAATCAAATCACTAGTCTCGTGAATTAATCTTTCTCAGATGGAAGAAGATAACTTTCTACAAAATACTCCCTTTCTCCCTTTTCTCCCTTTAAATCCTTCAATGGGCATTTTTTCATATCTTTCAAATTCAGGGTCTTATTTTTTATTAATTGTTGTTACACCCACTCACACACATATAATTATAACTATATATTATATTTAATATATTATTAGTATGCTATATATATATATCACATTTTCATCTAAAATATTCTCTATATATCTTTTACCCCTACCTCTTTTTGCCTCTAAAATATTCCATGTACCTCTCTTGTTCTCTATCAATTGAAAGATTCTTTATGCTTGACAGAAACTTGCTTTTTATAAATATCATCACATATATTAATGTTTATGAGATAACAGGAAAGGAGAAATTATGTGACTTATAGTGTGATATGCTTTAAGTGGAAAAGGCTTCTTTTGAATGCAATATATTTCCTAAGCAATGATGACTTAGTGGATGATGGAACCTGGGCATCAATATCCCTTGCCTTACAGGTCATATAACTCTCCAGAATTGAATTATATTAGGTAATGTGGACATTTCCAAGTGGAAGCTAAATGTTGTATTTTACTGTGTCTATTGAAATTTTTCTATATTTGTCGGTATGCTTTCTGATATTTAGTCATTTATTTTGAATTTATATTCTCAATCTATAGTCACATCAATATTAAATCATTATGAAACTAATATTTCAAATTCTTCCATCTTTCCCCTAAGCCCGCTAAGAAGACTCAAGGAGCCACTGGTGCCAGCTTGAGTATGATGAGTGTTGAAAAACTCCCCAGCTCCAGTGGAGCATGGACCAGCACGCCTCAAATAACCAGGTGCAGCTCTTGTCTGTCCTTTGGGTAAAGAGATTAGAGTCCCTCACATAAATCATAGAAAAAAAAAACGGCAATTAGCAGTCACAGACAGTTATGGCCAGCCATAAAACTAGTACCCGATAGCTACACTAAAGATAACTTCTATGTCAGAAGAATCCCTCTTTCAGCATCAAGCTTTCCTCTCTGCGAAATGGTATCCTGTCTGAATTGTGACTCCCCTAACCAGCCTTCCCTCCCCTTTCAGCCTGAACCTTCAAAGAATTCCTAACTATTCTGACTATTCTGTATATAAAGTGCCTGACACTCAAGCTCGGGTCACACTCCTGGCCTAAGTTGTGGGATCGTTTGCGATCCGAGTTGAGACTCGAAATAAAGAGAATCTTATGTTACATTACAGTGAACTCTGCAGTTCTTGAGCTCTCCTGTGTTTCCCACAGAATCAGAGAATTATAATACAAATATATTTTTATATATGTTTAGAAGTTTGTTTATTTGAAAATATATAAAATTATTTTATTTAATGAAGCTAATGATAATATTCAGATCTGTTTCTGTTCCATGTCTAAATTTGACATTTTATAAACATGCAAACATTTTTATTTGTTCAAATATCTTCCCCAAAACACAATGTGTAGCACCGAGTAAGTTTACTTTTGAAATTATTAATGCTTACTTATTTGTTTGCTATTTATTGAATAGTTGGGGTGTGTGTGTGTGTGTGTGTGTGTGTGTGTGTGAGAGAGAGAGAGAGAGAGAGAGAGAGAGAGAGATGTTGGCGGGGAACACTTTTTCATGGCTGTTGGGATTGGAAATTTGTACAACCACTCTGGAAATAAATTTGGAGCTTTTCAGAACATTGGCAAGAATTCTGCCTGAAAGACCCAGCAGTGGCTCCTGGGGATATATCCAAGACATGCTCCACCATCCCGCAAGGACTCGTGATCTACTATATACATAGCAGCTTTATTCTTATTTCCAGAAAATGGAAACAATCCAGATGTCATTCAACTAGAGAACTGAAGCAAAAACTATTCACCTATTAAAAACAAAGACATCAGGAATTTTGCAGGCAAATGGATGGAAGTAGAAAATATCATCCTGAGTGACATAATCCAGACCTAAAAGGACATGCATGGTATGTATTCGCTGATAAGTAGATATTAGCCATAAATTACAGGATACCTATGATGTACCCCACAGACCCAAAAAAAAGCTAAACAAGAAGGAAGGTCCAAGGAACTAAACTCGAATCTCACTTGGATGGGGATATAAAATATTATTAGGAAGGGGAAACAGGGTGGGAGTGGGGATGGGGAGGGGAATGGGGAGTTCAGGGTCAGATGTGGGGAGGGCAGAAGAGAGGGCCAGAGGGACAGGAGAATGACTGGGAATCTGCAACTGTTGAGGGTAGCAAACTGGGAGGAAATCTCTAGGAAGTGCCAGACCTGGGAAATGTGATGCTTCTAGAAGTCAATGCAGTGACCTCAGCCCAGACATCTAAGAGGGGAGATATGGAAAATATGGAGGACACTTCCTGTAGCCAGGCAAGACCTATAGTGGAGGGATAAGGGCAACAACCCCCACACAACACTTGTTCAAAAGTTTGTCCTGTCTAAAAGAATTATAAGCACAAAGATGAAGAAGAGACTGAAGGAGTGGACAACAAATAAGTGGCCCAACTAAAGACCAATCTCATGGCCAAGTACCAGTCCATGATAATATGTTATGCTTGCAGACAGGAGCCTAGCAAAACTGTCCTTTGAGAATCCCTTCCTAGTATCCAACTGAAAAAGATGTAGGTATCCACAGCTAAATATTGGATGCAGATCCAGGAAGCTTATGGGAGAGTTGGAGGAAGGATTGAAGGTATTTAGGGGATAGGATCTCAAAAGGAAGACCTAGAGAGTTAACTACACTGGACCCCTGAGAACTCTCAGAGACTGAGCTACCAACCAAGAGCATACAGGGGCTGGACCAAAATCCCCAGCACATATACAGCAGATGTGCAACTAAGTCTCCATGTGGGTCCCACAATACCCGGACCAAGGGCTGTCCTTAAAGCAGGTGCTAGACTGTGGAATCTGTTCCCCACCAGGGCTGTCTTCTATGGCCTCACTGGGAGAGAGTTCCTAACACTTTAGAAACTTGGTATACCAGAGTGATGGGATATGGGGTGGAGCATCCTCTCAGATTAAAATGGGAGAGGTAATGGAGAGAGAAACTCTGTAAGGGTGACGAGGAGGAGGGCAGCATTTTGGATGTAAATAAATAAATCAATTAAAAAATAAAAAATAGCAAAATGCTAATAATTTTTTTGATTGCAAAATCATTGTCTATGTATTTTATATAAAATATTTCTTTATCAAAGAGGCAAAATCTTTTATTATTTCAATTTTTAAAACTTAATATCTTTCTATTGATATTACAGACTTATAAAGTTATCAGTGTGATAAAATTAGTAATCTTTGTTTCAGAGTTTTCACTGTAATTCTTGAACAACTGATTTGAACTTTAAAGAAACATGTAAAGCAAGTGTCCTGCAATATTTATCGGTTCAATTTTCTGGAGAGCACTCCCAGGGGAAAAAAAAGAGGCAAGTGACTTAGTGTGATCACTAGTTGTATGTAATGTCTCCATACATAAGTAATGACTTTTGCTAGAAAGAATATCCCTTGTGTTAGAATGTTATTAGTAGAGAATCCCTGTGTTGGAGTATTTTGTTTAAACAAACACAGAATCTAAGGACTTATGAGAATATGAGAAGTATCACTGATGCTGTGGCATCAAAGGAAAATATTTCTTAATCACTTTGCCTCCTGTTGTATAAGATATATCATGAAGCTGTGACAAGTCTTCCATTACTCTGCCATTACAGTTCCTCAATATGAAAATCATGACTCACAAAGTTATGTTTGTCAAGACAGTTTCCTTGATTTGTCTATGACTTTTCAAGGATTGTATCTTTGAAATTATTGAGAAAGCTGACAGGGCAGAAGAACTAACTTATGTGTGAGTAATTTAATAGTTTATGTTTTTTCTCTTAGCCCAGATTTTTGTCCTTGCAATACACATCATTCTGAACACAACACAAATTATTACTCTGCACGAAAATGTTACTTTTCCTATTCATATTTTTTATCATGAAAACATCAATAGTTTACAAGCAATATTCATGGAGTAATTTCATTCTCTGTTACTTCTCTCATTTATCATTTATTTAATACTAATAGTTTTTCATAACTTTCCTATTCATGGATATACCATCAGTCTTTCAATTTTATGTACTTTAGGTCTACATTGTGTTAGATTATATTCATATTATATATATATATATATATATATATATATATATATATATATGCAGTTTAAATATGATGGAAAAAAAGAATCAGCATTAGCATTACATAAAGAAAAAGGAATTACACAAATTATATATAAATATAAATATAAAATATATTATATATTTTTATATTTATAAATATAAATATATTATATAAATACTTTTATTTTATATTTATAAATATAAATATATTATATAAATACATTTATTTTATATTTATAACTATAAATATATTATATAAATATATTATAGTGAACTCCAGATTTTCAGTTTCTGGTGTTATCTATCTAGTTATAGTTATTTCATATAATGTTGGGATGCTATGCAGATAGCTTAATTTAAGGTGGCAAAGGCCTTAGATTCCCTGCATTCATGTAAATACCATGTGTGATAGATAGTGCGTACCTCCAATCTAAGCCCTGGAGTTGAGGGTAACCAAGGCATAAAAATCTCAGGCTCTCATTGTCCAGCTTAACTAACCTATGGTGAGCTCCAGATTCAGGAAGAGATTCTATCTTTGAAATTATAAATATGGTTAAGAAAGACATCTTGAGTCAACTTCTGGCCTATAGACCGCACCCCCCTCACACACACACTCCACTTGTACACAGATACACATATGTATACATGTGTACATGCATTCATACAGAAATTTGTATAGAGAAACAGGAATCACATCATAAATTATTCTCATGTGATTAAAGAAACTTCAAATACAATTTAATAGAGGACCAAAGTTCAAAGTTATACTAAAGTTCACATAAGTTCCTCACATTTTAAAGCTGTTATTGTTATAAATAAAAACATGTTTTTTAGTATCAGCTCAGTAATCAATCTGTTCTTGCCTTCTTATCTTCTCTTGAAATTCCAGCACAATATTACTGAATTCCATAAAATATACCTTGTCATTTTATAATTTGATGACTATAAAACTATTGAAACAGGGTGTAGAAGAAAACTAATCTATTCACTTCATCTAGTGCGTACAACCTTTAATATACTTTATCTTTTCTAAGTATTTTCCTATTAAGAACTTTACATATATTTCATAGTACAACAGGCACATAACTGTATGTTTGAACAATACATAGTGATTGTCAGTTTCTTGTATTTCAGAGCTGGTGTTCTTATATTAACCCCCTTTTATGGCCAAGAAATAGACTATAACAGAGATATTACACATTTAATCCAGTTACCATGGATACATACATTGTTTCTATGTTTTCTCAAACTGCTGCTATGAACTGTCATACAGTTTTGTGGAGGCATACATTTCAGATCTTTCTAGTTATAACTTGGAATAGATTTGTTTGTTTGTGTTGATAGTATGTGTATAAAATATGTGTTTTCCAAACTTACCACGGTGTCTTATTTTCTAGAAATACATGAAGAGAGTCAATCCCACAGCATGCATAATATTTGTTATTGGCTTTCATTTTGATTAGCAACATTTGATTATTCTTTGGAATATTTTTTATTCAGTCATCCCTACCATGAAATACCTATGCCCAAACTATGTTATAGTTGTTTTAATATGTAATTCTCTGATGATTAATGAATATCTTATTATGTGAAGAATAAATTTCTCTGTAAAGTCCATCCTTTTTTAAGAAGATATTTCCAATGATATGTTAAATCATTTACATATAAATTCAGAATAAATTTTTATGTGATATTTGACTGGTAAATACTGTGTCTACTGTGGTGTGCTGAGGAGCTTTGGATCGATAGTGTTTCTGCTTTGTAGAGAAGTAATTGAGATAAACTATTTCTATGTATCTCTACTTTCAAAGAGATCTTTTCTTTATTAGATTTTCATATCATTTTAAGAAATGCTTCTACTATTTTGCAGCATCTGCAAGATTTTTGATTATCAGTTAAGGTTTTCTTTTAAAAAGAAAATGCAAGTTCTTGCATTTCATCCCATGTAGGTATTAATTACTCTGCAGTCATTATCAGCCCCTATTTCTATATTGAAGCATTGCTATTTCAAATGCTTGTAAATTCTTTCACAATATTCAAATTAATATTTCTTTATTTACTGATTGGTTCCTGTTCTCTACTGAGAGTTGTAAGGGGACAAGGCAACCAAAATAAAGAAATGCATATCAATAGTTAGTGACCTCTCATGGAGTCACTCAGGGGTCCATAGACCTTCTTTCAGAACCATTGCCTATGATGGATCCTGGGAAAGAGTGAACCATTGCTTTCAGTTTAATACTGACTTAGGAGCACCACAGGTGACAACAGATAGTTCCAAATCTATGGAAATACAGAAAATTTTGATTGAACTTATGGAAATCAAAGAAGGGAAATCAATATGAACAATAAATAGTCAAGAATGTATAGTCTTATCTTTTCTATTAACGCTCACTGATTCATGACAGTTTATGTTTACAAGGCATTAAAACAACAAAACAAAATTGATCTACCATGCGATTCAGCTGTAAATATCTTAGGAATAAACTACAAAGATTTGATATTCTACTACAGAAATACCTGCTCATTAATTTTCTTTGCTATTTATTTTAATATCTGTGATTGAAAACATTCTGGATTTTCACCAGTTGTTGAACAGATAAGGAAAATGTGTTATATTTACACAGCAAAATAAAATATCCTTCAGGAATTAAGACAAATGAAAAACTGAAATTTACAGGTTCACAACAGAGCTGTAAATAATTGTTTAGAGTGAGGTACCCACATGAATAAATATCACAATACCTTATTTGTAGATGATAGCTTTGAATTATCAGGTAGATATGTTTCATTTGGAAGGCAATAGTGGACCAGAAATTGGAAGAGGCCACAAGATAGGACTTTTTAAAAAGGGAGGATAAAATATAGCAATATACAAGATTATACAGGATTGATGAGAAAGAAGAGTTGAAATGTGGTGGGATATGTAGGGCTGGTTAGAAGTATTGGAAGTGAAGTAACTTTAAAAATCTTTCCAAAGAGTCATTTAGAAATTTACATAATACTGTGGATCACCTGTCTTCCCTATACCCTATTAGATGATAATGCTGCTACTAAACACCACAAGATAACAAATACAATATAATGCTTTTCAATAGACCTGCTCTTTTGCAATTATTGGTGAGTGAGTTACCATAATTTCCCAAGGATCACAGGATATTTTTTGTTCTCTGCAGAACTTGATAAAAACCATATTGATGAAGATACCACATACCTAATTCACATAATTTATAGACGATAAGATGGACTGGGTTGAAATTTTCTTTGCAACTGGATAGCATGAATAGTGTTCAAATGTTCTGAGTACTACTGCAGGATAAAAAGCAAATACCAGTCTTTCTCTGCTGTGAAATTTGTGAGCTACAGTCACAACATGCCTTGAAAAAACATTGCCACTGGTTCAACAGTGATTTGACCATCACAGGATTAAGCAACCACTTTCTCCAGGGATATATGCACCTCTTCACAGATTGAAAGCCATATTGGTACCACTCTTGGACCAAGAACTTCAGGCTATACAGATCATAAGCCCTAGAGGAGAAGTTACTAATATTACTGTGATAAATGTATATTTTTATTAAATTGACTCTAAAATGTTATTTATTGTTGTTGTATACGTACATTAATACATCTCTCAGACATCATCAGAGAAGCTTCTGTTTGTGATAGATGATGATCACCATAAATACCTACAATTAGCCAAGTAATAAGGAACTACAGAACCAGCCCTAAATAAAACATATGTACTACCCTCTCTCCTTCCAAGGCCATAGAGTGTTTACAGAAGAGGTAGTGAAGATGATATGCAGGAATACTTTCTTCTGAACACACAGTGCTATAAAAGTAACCTTTACTCACCAGATGTAATTGCCATCTCTGAGACACTCTGCTGAATAAGCTTATCCTTTCTAATTCTTTCTGGTCTCTGTTACTGGTTTTTTTAAAGCTCCCACACCTTGGATACAGGGAGAGACAACTCAAATTAGGAGGCATTTTTGATCAATGTGGAAGCCTAGTAGAGTGGAAACTCCCTGTAATTTATAAGAGTGACCCTAAAGAATACTCCTATTAAAGGGGAATATGGAGCCTATACTGGCTATATTCTTCAAATAAGAAAGTCTTCCAGTGGTGGGACTGGGACACCAACCCAGCCACTACACACACACACACACACACACACACACACACACACTCACAAATAACAACAACAACAACAAAACACTTGACTTAAAATTTGGCCAGCCTACATAATATACTGGTGTAATTAGCAGTGGTGCATAATGTGTAAAAGTGACCAACGAATGAATAGTCCAACTTGAGGCCCAAACCACAAGAAGGAGTACACACCTGAAACAGGTTGCCTGGCTAGGATCCAGAAGATGAATATCTCAGAGAATCAAACACAGCTGGCAAAAATCAAAACAAAACAAAACAAGGAAATGATTTGGTTACACTCATAAATCTAGAATAGATCTATATCAGTGCCTAGAGCAGCTGTCATCAGAAAGGTTTTGCTGCAAACTGAGGTGAGCAAAGGCAAAGACTTATAACCAAAGATCAGGTAGAGCTTTTGGGACCCCAAGGAATAGGGGAAGGGAGAATTATAGGAGTGAGATGGGTCAAGAACACCATGAGAATCTGGCCCATGGAATCAGCTAAGCAGAGCTCATAGGGGCTCACAGAGACTAAATCAAAAATTACAGTGCCTGTATGGCTCTATCTTGCTCATTTGCATATACAGTGTGGTGGCTGAGTAGTTTGGTCTTCTTATGAGACTCATAACAGTGGGGTTGAGGATGGTATCTCTGACTCTTTTGCTTGGTTTGGGAATTCATGAGGGTGTGTGCCTTACCTTAGTGTAACTTCTTAATCTGTGTTTGGTTGATATCCTTGGGAGCCCTATACTTTACTGAAGGGACATGGAAGAGCAGTGGATTTGGAGAAGGGGAAGATGGGGGCTGAGGGGATTTGAAGGAGTAGAGGAAAGGGGAACTTCAGTCAGGATGTAATGTATGAGAGAACAGTAATAAAATACTTTCACATGCAATAAAGAATTGTAATAGGAATTTTTTAAAAAAGTTTTAAAAAGAAAGTGCTATTTTCTTTATCATCTTTCTTTAAACATCAATAAATTATTATTTTATTCATCTGAAGCCATTTATAATGTTTACAGAAAATTTAACCAATCTATATAACAAAGGAAACTTTAAATTTAGTATCTAGTGTTTTTTCTCTTTAGCTTTACTGTTATTATAATGAAAATCTAGTAAGTCTTGAATCACTCAATTTTATCCAAAAATTTGCAGAAGTAAAACCACTGCAATATGAAAGCAAGAAGAGGAATTCATCCCATGTTCTTTATTATGCAAATCAGATATCACAACTTTAAATTATAACCCAGTAACGGAGTTGACAGACATTAAGTACAAAATTGGAATATGTCGTATCCTTTGAGATATTTTTATTGCTTAGCGTCTCTTTTGTGCCTTTCCTGGTTCCAAATAAAATATACAAATGAAATATAATGGGTTAATCCATTGTCAATGTGAAATAATTAGTTCCATTATTCCCAAATTTAAATTTTAAATTTTAGGATATTCTTTGCAATTTTTCAAAATTATGAGACGTTAAGAATTTGGTTCTCATGAATAACTTCAATTATTCATAGAATTTCATTTTAACTGCAGCAGCCAATAAAATTTGGGAATAACTGAAGGTTTTTTGGAAGTTTCCAAAAGCTTTTTTTTCCATACACTAAGTTTTATTAAGGCATTTGCATTTTTAAACATTTTATAATATTTTGAGGGAATATATTTATATGAATCTAATCTTGTTTCATTGACATAAAATTTTAACTATTTTAAATGAGTTATTAGATCAATTGCTTCTTTCCACTGGGAGAAATTATAATATCTTTTAAACCAAAATAATGCTTTATGAGATTATTGTGTATACCTCTTTTAAAACAGAACCCGTTAAAATTCCTTTTTTGAATTTTCTATTTTATTTTTATTTACTACGTATGTTTATTTTAATGAACATTTGAAAGATAGTCTTTACTATCACATGTGTTATGTCTGATCCTTAAATATTTAACTCATTGCCTAGTAAATATATTTGATAGATATCTTTGTTATTCTCTACAATTCTCTCAATTTGGGCAAACAATATTCTCTACTAATATGCTTGTAATGAAATTAGTTACATTAATATACATCATAAACTTTACATATAACTCATTTCTAGCATTACTATTTGTATTTCATTGTATTTTTGATGAAAATGGAACATCAAAATAATAGATAATATGCTTATTAATTTTAGAATGAAAGGTTTTGACATTGTTTTGCAACAAATGATCATTATATATCTACTTTCTATGAGTCCTAAAATAATAGGACTGCTAATATTATACACTCAAAATAGATGATCATTTTGACATAACATTGTATATTTAAAAATCCATGTCTTGCTGACAAATATGGATGTATTTTCATTTTTCTACATACAGACTGCCAGTTAGACCAGCACCATTTATTGAAGATGCTTTCACAAAGCTCAAGTCCAAGTGGATCAAGGACCTCAACATAAAACCATATACACTGAATCTAATAGAAGAGAAAGTGGGAAACAGCCTTGAACACTTTGGCACAGGGGTAAATTTCCTAAATAGACTCCAATGGCTCTTTCTCTAAGATCAAGAATTGATAAATGGGACCTCATGAAACTGGAACGCTTCTGTAAGGCAAAGGACAGAGTCAATAAGACAAATTGGCAATCTACAGATTGGGAAAAATCTTCACTGACCAAGTCTTCTCATTCAGTCAACAGGTCCTCCAGTTCAGGAGTGAGGTTTGCAAAGAAAGAGACAATTAGACAATGCTGCAACATGACCCCAGTCAATTCTGAGGCTGAAGGTGGGTTTAATTTTTTCCAACCTGCTTTTAGAGCATTTTGATTACATGCAAGTATTAATGACAATAGTAGTACAATGGGGAAAAAGCAAGAGAGTAAACATAAAATAGTCAAGGCAATAAGCATAGTCCTGTGATTACTCCACAGTGGCAATTGATTCCAAGAGTGTGTAAGAATGACCCAAATTCCTGAGCCCAACTGCTAGTCCAAACCCAAAACCTTACCTGAAGGCCCCTTCATTTGTTTCACCCTAATTTTAAAATTCCTGCCTTAACCTACTTCCCAATTATAGCCTAATGTCAGATTCCTTACTGAACTTAACGTCCCTATCATGCCCTAATATCAGACTCCTGCTTGAGCTTACTTCCTTGTCATTGCCTAATGTCAGATTCCTGCCTGAAGCCTGATTCCTTGTCTTTGGCCAATATCAGGCTCCTGCCAAGTGGCATGACACCCCAATAAGTCTCTCTACACTTCACTAACCCCAGATCCAGTACAGTGCTAATATACAAAATATATATATATATAAAAAAAAAAAAACTCAAGAAGCTAACCACCAAAAAAACCAAACAAACCAATCAAAAAATGGGGCATAGAACTAAACCGAGAATTCACAACAGAGGAATCTCGAATGGCTGAGAAGTACTTAAAAACATGTCATCATGGAAATGAAAATCAAAATAACCCTGAGATTCCACTTTACACCAATCAAAATGGCTAAGATAAAAATCTCAGGTGACAACACATGTTGGCGAAGAAGAGGAAAAAGATGAACACTCCTCCATTGCTGGTGGAATTGTATACTGGTACAACCACTCTGGAAATCAATCTGGAGAATCCTGAAAAAATTGGAAATAGATCTACCTGAAGATCTAGCTATACCTCTTGGGCATATACCCAAAAGATGCCCCACCATGTCACAGGGGCATGTGTTCCACTATGCTCATAGTGACCTTGTTTGTGATAGCCAGAAGCTGGAAGCAAACCAAATGTCCCACAATGTAACTGCCAATGGTCATGGAGAACAGGATGCCTGGAAGGAAAACTGGGGATGTATGGGAAGAATGGCAAGAAAGGAACAAGACAAAGACAATGATGCTGATCAAGGAAAAATGGTTTTAATGAATGAGTGATAATTTAAAAGTGGAGGAAAACACTTCCCTCAACATGCCAGGGTCTGGTCAGGAAAACCGGTTCAGCTGCTCGGTGGGTAGCCAGCTCAGTGAAGGAAGCTGCAGATTTGGAAAAATGATAGACTTCACCTAGGTCTGAAAGCTCCACCCTTGGTTGGCAACTGTGACAATCACTGAGTTCTTAATTTCCTGCTCATGGGCTACAGGATGAACACACCACAACAGAAGAATGGATACAAAAAATATGGTTCATTTACACAATGGAATACTACTTGGCTATTAAGAACAAGGACATCCTGAGTTTTGCAGGCAAATGAATGGAACTAGAAAATATCATTCTGAGTGAGATAACTCAGACCCAAAAAGACCTGTATGATATGTACTCACTAGTAAGTGAATATTAAACCACAAATGTACAGAATACCCAGGATAGAGTCCACAGAACTACAAAAAGTTAACAAGTCAAAGGGCCAAAGTGAGGATGCCTCAATCTCATTTGGGAGGGAGAGGAAAGCCATCACAGGAGGGGGGAAATTAGGGTGCTGGGTGGGAAAGTGAACAGGGAGGGGAATAGGAAAACAGGATCAGGTACTAGGTGGGAAAAAAAGGACTGAAGTCCTGTGGGCCAACAAAAAGAATAGATACAGGCAACCTCCCGAGGTAGGAGCTGGGGGGACACTTCAGAATGTACCAGAGACCTGGGAGATAAGAGACTCTCAGGGAAGGGACTTTAGATGAAATGTCCTGTAGTCAGGAGAGGAAACTTGTAGAGTCTGTCTCCAGTAGAAAGAGGGCATCAAGTGGAGGGATGGGGTTGCCATCTCATAAGTCAATACTCTGACCCAGAATTGTTCCTGTCTGAAAGAATTGCAGGGACAAAATGGAGATCCTAAGGTAAAGGAGGTTCAGGAAAAGGCCCAAAGTGGTATTCAGTTCAAGGGGAGACCCCAAAGCCTGACACTATTACTGAGGCTATGGAGTGCTTACAAAAAGGGGCCTATCATAACTGTCCTCCAACAGATCCAACAAGCTGCTGAATTGTCAGATGCAGATATTTACACCCAACCAATGGACAGAAGCTGCTAAGCCCTGTGGTTGAATTAGGGAAAGGCTGGAAGAATCTGAGGAGGAGGGCGACCCTGTATGAAGACTAGCAGTCTCAATTAACCTGGATCCCCGAGATCTTTTAGACACTGGACCACCAACCAGGCAAGATAAATCAACTGATATGAGGCCTCCAACACATATACAGCAGTAAACTGCTGGGTCTGGACTCAGTCAGAGAAGATGCACCTAACCCTCAAGAGACTGGAGGTCCCAGGGTTTGGGGAGGCCTCGTGGTGTGGGGGTTGGGGGTGGGGACATCCTTGTGGAGACAGGGCAGGAGGTATAGGATGTTTATCAGTCAGAAGGTTCATCAGGTTGGGGATAAAATCTGGAGTGTAAAAACTAAAAAATAAAATAAAATCCATGTCATATTCATGAAAGCCAACTATCTTCTATCAATGAATAATACTTTAAGTGAAATAAAATTGAAACAAATGATAAAGGTATGGTATGTTTTGGTATCCCCTCTGGATCTCAGTGGGTAAGGGAAACCAGCCTATTGCTATCCATATCTTGTTCTTATAGCCTCTGATCTTTCAACTCTCATTCTGGCTAGTTTTAGTTTATCTAGACACAACTTAGATTAATTTGAAAGGAGGGAACTTCAATTGAGAAAAATGTCTCTACTAGATTGGTCTTTTGGCAAGTCTGTAGTATATTTTTTTTTCAATTGATAATTGATGTGAGAAGGTACAAACCCTTCAGTGGTTGTCCTTGGTGACCAGGTGAGCAAGACAGGAAGCTGCATTCCTCTAAGGCTTCTACATCAATTGCAATCTCCAGTATACTATTCTATTTGAGTTCTATTTTAATCTCCCACATTGATGCACTATTACCTATATACACTGTAAATTTCTTTTCCTCAAGTTAGTTTTGGTCATGGGGTTCTATCATAGCAATTGAATGTTTGGATAAAATAACAATGAACCCCTTCCGTTCCTTCTGCCCCTTCTGTGGTCTATCCTTTCTGCTGTAGCAGACTCTTGACAAGTCTGCCACAGTGAAGACACCATATCCTGATACATCCTAGAGAACCAGCTGCACTCAGGGCATTTGGTAAGATGCCCTTTCCACCTCTGGAGTCCCAGAGATGCTGCTGGGGGTCCAGGGGGACTCACTACCCAGCAACCACAAAACTCCCACCTTCCTGAATACCACTCCCCTTCTGTTCCTTCCACCCTTTCGCTGCCTACACTCTCTGCTAAGGCAAATTCTTGCAGGGTCTGCCACAATTAAGATACCAACTCTTGATACATCCTAAAGAACCTGCTACACTCAGAGTATTTGGTCCCTCTGCAGGAGTTTGGAGAGGCTAACACCAGAGATAACCAGATGGCAAAAGGCAAACACAAGAACATTACCAACAGAAACCAAGGCAACATGGCACCATCCAAACCCTGTTCTTCCATAACAGCAAATCCTGGATACCCAACACACCAGAAAAACAAGACTGGATTTAAAATCATATCTCATGATGCTGATAGAGAACTTTAAGAAGGACATAAAAAACTCCCTTAAAGAAACACAGGAGAACATAGGTCATCAGGTAGAATCCCTTCAAGAGGAAACACAAAAATCACCTAAAGAAACACAGGAGAACATGGGCCAACAGGAAGAAGCCCAAGAAGAAACACAAGAATTCCTTAAAGAATTTCAAGAAAACAAAAACAAACAAGTGAAAGAACTGAACAAAACCATCCAGGATCTAAAATGGAGGTAGGAACAATAACGAAATCACAAAGGGAGACAACTCTGGAGATAGAAAACCTTGAAAAGAAATCAGGAGTCATAAATCCAAGCATCAACAACAGAATACAAGAGAAAGAGGAAAGACTCTCAGGAGCTGAAGATACCATAGAAAACATTGACACAACAGTCAAAGTAAATGCAAAATGCAAAAAGTTTGTGACCCAAAACATCCAGGAAATCCAGGACACAATGAAAAGACCAAACCTAAGGATTATAGGTATAGAAGAGAGAAAAGATTTACAACTTAAAGGGCCAGGTAAATATCTTCAGCAAAATTATAGAAGAAAATTTCCCTAACCTAAAGAGATAGATGCCTATGAAATATAAGAAGTCTGCAGAACTCTAAACAGACTGGACCAGAAAAGAAATTCCTCCCATCACATAATAATCAAAACGCCAAATGCACTAAACAAAGAAAGAATATTAAAAGTAGTAAGGTCAAGTAACAGATAAAGGCAGACTTATCAAAATTACACCAGACTTCTCGCCATAAACTATGAAGGCTAAAAGATCCTGGGCATATGTCATACCAATCCTAAGAGAACAAAAATGTCAGCCCCAGCTACTATACCCAGCACAATTCTCAATTACCATAAATGGAGAA
Organism: Tokudaia tokunoshimensis; assembly: GCA_036184795.1. NCBI lineage: Eukaryota > Metazoa > Chordata > Mammalia > Rodentia > Muridae > Tokudaia > Tokudaia tokunoshimensis. Next base: position 15,767,780 of record BTHU01000011.1, read on the forward strand.
AACAAGCCATTCCATGACAAAACCAAATTTACACAGTATCTTTCCACAAACCTAGCTCTACAAAGGATAATATGTGGAAAATACCAACACACAGAGGGAAACGTCACTCTAGAAAAAGCAATAAAGTAAGCTTTCAACAAACCCAAAAGAAGACCACCACACAAACAGAATTCCACCTTTTAGATTGAAAATAACAGGAAGTAACAATCACTTTTCCTTAATATATCTTAACATCAATGGACTCAATTCCCCAATAAAAAGACATAGACTAACAGACTGGATATGTAAACAGGACCCAACATTTACTGCATACAAGAAACTGACCTCAGTGACAAAGTCAGTCAGTACCTCAGAGTCAAAGGTTGAAAAATGATTTTCCATGCAAATGGTACCAAGAAACACTTCATACTGGCCAAAGGAAAAATCTACCAAGATGAACTCTCAAGTCTGAACATCTATGCTTCAAATGAAAGGGCACCCACATACATAAAGGAAACTTTACCAAAACTTTGTACCCCACACAATAATAGTGGGAGACTTCAACCCCACTCTCAGCAATGGACAAATCATGGAAAAGGAACCTAAACAGAGACACAGTAAAACTAACTGAAGTTATGGACCAAATGGATCTAACAGATATTTATAGAACATTCCATCCTCAAGCAAGAGAATATACCTTCTTAGGGGCTGGAGAGATGGCTCAGTGGTTAAGAGCACTGACTACTGTTCTGAAGGTCCTGAGTTCAAATCCCAGCAACCACATGGTGGCTCACAACCATCCGTAATGAGATCTGATGCCCTCTTTTGGTTTGTCTAACATATAATAATAAATAAATCTTAAAAAAAAATATACCTTCTTCTCTAACTCATGGTACCTTCTCCAAAACCAACCATATAATTGGTCACAAAACAGGCCTCAAATGATACAGGAATATTGAAATAATTCCATGCACCCTATCAGATCACCACGGTCTAAGGCTGGTCTTAAGTTCAAACAAAAACAACGGAAAACACACATAAACATAGACATTGAACAATGTTTTACTCAATGATAGCTTGGTCAAGGAAGAAACAAAGAAAGGAATTAAAGTCTTTTTAGAATTTAATGAAAAGGAAGACACATCATACCAAAACTTATAAGACCCAATGAAAGCAGTGCTAAGAGGAAAACTCATAGCTCTAAGTGCCTCCAAAAAGAAAATGGAGACAGTGTACACTAGCAGCTTTACAACACACCTGAAAGCTCTAGAAGAAAAAGAAGTAAATACACTCAAGAGGAGCAGACAGCAGGAAATAATCAAACTCAGGGCAGAAATCAACCAAATAGAAACAAAAAGAACTATACAAAGAATCAACAAAACCTGGAGCTGTTTTTTTTTTTTTGAGAAATGTGCTCTCCCTCCATAGCCTTCTGAGCTGGAATTTCAGACCTCAGTGCTAGCCACAATCTCCCCCACCTAGGGTGGAGCGCTTGGACCCAGGTGAAGTCCATTGTCCTTCCAGATCTACAACTCTGAATTATGCAGTGTAGCCAACACCCTCTGAGCAGACCCTGGAACCCTGGGGAAAGGATTCACCCCCAACCTTAAATTATGAGTCACCCATAAAAATTTGGAGCCTTGATCAGAAAACTTGTCTTTGCTCCTTATTTCTCTTGCAAGCCTATTCTATTTCAGCCCCAGCTTTCCTTCTAGGTGACCCTGGTTCCCTTAGCTGCAGGCAGCTACAGAGAAAATCATCAAGATAGATGAATCCTTAGCCAAACTAACCAGAGGGCACAGAGGCAAATTAATAAAATCAGAAATGAAAAAAGGAAGACTTAACAACAGAAACTCTGGATATTAAAAAAAAAATCATCAGATCCTACTACAAGAGTTCAACAAAATTGGAAAATCTGGATGAAATGGACAAATTTCCAGACATATACCAGGTGCCAATATTAAAAAAGGATCAGATAAACCATCTAAATAGTCCCTTAATTCCTGAGGAAATAGAAGCAGTCGTTAATAGTCTCCCAGCCAAATAAAACCCAGGACCAGATGGGTTTAGTGGGGAATTCTATCAGATCATCAAAGAAGATCTAATACTGAAACTCTTCAAATCATTCCACAAAAAAAGAAACTCAAGGAACACTACGTGACTCCTTCTCTGTAGCCAAAATAACGCTTATACCTAAACGAAACAAAGACCAAACAAGGAAAGAGAACTTCAGATCAATTTCCCTTATGAACATTGATGCAAAAATACTCAGTAAAATTCTGACCACACATGGGATGCACTCACTGATAAGTGGATATTAGCCCGAAAGCTCAATATAAACAAGATACAATTCATAGAGCCTAGGAAGCTAAAGAAGAAGGAAGACCAAAATGTGGGTGCTTTGGTTTTTCTGAGAAAGGGAACAAAATACTCACAGGAACAATTGTGGAGAAAAAGTGTGGAGCAGAGACTGAAAGAAAGGCCAACCCGAGACTTTCCTACATTAAGATTCATTCTATAAACAGTCACCGAACACCAACACTATTATGAATGACAAAATGAGCGTGCTGAAAGGAGCCTGTTGTGGTTGTCTTCTGAGGGGCCAGAGCCTTACAGATACAGAGGCAGATGCTAGCAGTCAGACATTGGACTGAGCATGGGATCCCCAGTGGAGGAGTTGGAGGAAGAACTGGAGGAGCTGAAAAGGTTTGCAGCCCCTTGAGAAGAATGACTATGTAGACTAACCAGACACCCCAGGGCTCCCAGGGACTAAGCCATCTACCAAGGGGTACATGTGGTTCCAGCCAAGTGTGGCAGAGGAATGCATTGTCGGACATCAGTGGAAGGAGTGGTCCTTGGTCCTGTGAAGACTCAATAGATGCCCCAGCATGGGGAAATTGAGGGGGGTAGGTGAGAGTGGGTTGGGTGGAGGGGCATCTTCTTGGAGGCAGGGGGTGGGAGGATGCTTTGGGGGTGTTCTGGGAGGGATGAAACCGGGAACGGGTATAACATTTGAAATGTAAATGAAGAATATATTCACTAAAAAAATTTTAAAAAATAACATAGAGCAGTTTACCTGTACATTATTTATGTAAGTGAGAATTAATAATAAGCACAAATAAATCCTTCGGTTTCTAATGCAGTCGCTGTATTAATGGGAATCCCATATATTGCATGTGCCCTGGACTGCTTGCTGTCAGACTCTTACTGCATTTGGGGATTGGAGGTGAGGTGATACAGAGTAAACTATCTGGGAGCATGTGAGAAACACTGAAGCAAGGCTCTCGGAACAATGATGTAAGCTCCTTTAACGTCCCACCCTACCCCTCAGCCCACATTTGTCCCAAGAAAGCATCTCTTCTAAACAACAGTTCCTGATTAGCTTTCATTGTCTACACCATCAATCCTTTGTCTTTCAGGCAGTCCTCAATTAGGTCCTCTTGCAGGAGTTGCTTTTGGTACTACAATGCCCCTGGCATTTACATAGAGGCCTTCCCACTGTTCCTGCTATTACACCCATCTGGGAGCTATCCATTATCAGATTTATCTGTGAAAAATAAGTCTTTTCTTGTGTTAATTGACTTGTCTTACAAAAGATTCACTTTGGCTAAAGCAATAAAAAAAGTAATTTACTAAAGTAGATTATTTTTTATAAATGTGCTAAAATTAATCTATACTGTACTGAACAAGACTACCTTCAAGTACAATGGTTCTATGAAGTACATAATATTTATCAAGATATCCTGTTTACCTAAAAAAATTTAATCTTTTCTTTGTGAAAGGAAGTTGTCAGAGAGACTCATTTTTACTATGAAATCCATTCTTTGAACTGAATCATTTGTCATGCATTTGAAAATAAATTAGAAAAATCATCGGTAAATGACTCAATAAGTTAATCAAGATGACAATGAAGGAAATAATAGTGAAATAAATATAAATTCTTCAAATATGAATACAGAGTTGATTGTTATCAGTTTTGGAGACGTTATATCAGCATTTTTAGTCATAATTTTCAGGAAATAATATTGAAGGTTGAGATATGAGTTTTATCTTTCTAGAAATGTTACTGTTTATTAGGAAAAAATAATTAGCAACATGCTGATCAATGCTTCCAGGGTAAATAGCCTATATTAGAGTGTTTCAAGCATTAGAGCCGAGGACACATGTGTGACTGTTGAGTTATCTGTTTACATACGTGACAATGATCCCTGTCATTTTTATATAAATAACTACTGATAATGTAGGAGGTTATTCTATACACTACATACTACACACACATATTTTTATAGGTTTTCTTACTCTTTCTTCTTAGAATATGTGTCACAAAAATTTCCAGTAAAAATTAAAATGAGACAAAGAGGAAGAAAATGTTTCATAAATTATGGCAATATATGCCAAGGTTTTCATTTGAAGTCAAAATTACTACAAGCATATGAAAAAATGAAGTACAAGAAGACTAAGTGTCTATGTACTTATAGTCATAGCTGAAGAGGACAGAAGATCATGACAACCCAACTTACTGGTTCCCGCCACCAAGAAAACAAGAAAAAGAAAGTACTGAATCCTTCTCCACTTTGACATATCTATTGCAAGTAATTGGATATAATTAGCTATTCTTCCAATTTGCAAGAACTCAAGACTTTTTTGAAAGTCTTGACATTTAGAAAATTATTTAGTGCTAGGTATTATTTGACGATTTAGACCAGAAACTTCAGGACATAATATTCTCCTACAACATACTGTTTCCATTCTTAGAATTACCACTAAACAATAAAATTATGGAATGCAATAAATATAACCCTTTATTATCTCTTATCCAGTGATTATCTTCAAAGACACTGATCAGGTAGTAATACCCTGATTCTCATGTTTGGTTTAGGTTTTAAACCTAAGAAGAACATTTTTTCTATATACAAATATAAACATAGTTTCTCCTAGTTTGCTTTCAGTGGCTGAAATAAACACCATGTCCCCAAAGGAATTTGAGGAGCGAAGAATTTATTCTAGCTTAAAAGTTGTAGTCCATCATAGAATGGAGTCATGACAGAAACATAAGCTAGTAGCTTAAAGCATAGACCATGAAGGCGTGCTGCATACAGGTTTAATCCCAGCCTTGTATTCAACTACCTTTCTTATATTGTCCACATACAGCATAGCTCAAAGTTAGGGAGGACCCCTTGTGATAATTAGCAACCAAGAAAAGGCTCTACAGATATACCCACAGGCCAATAAAATTGTGCCAATTTCTCAATTGGAGTACCCTCTTCCAAGGTCTGTTAAGACAAAAACAAAGTTAACCAGAAACTAGTCACAAGAGATAAATTTGCCAAAAATAGAACTTGCTGAAGTGATAAGAAGTCTTCAGATTTATATATCTTCCCTACTGTATTAAGAAGACAGAATTATTGAGTTATCTAGACCTGTATAAATCACTTTCAATATCATGTATTAGAACAAGTTAAAAGTACAAGAGAGGAGAATAATGATGTGAGGATGAATTTTGCATTTAAAATTGAGTGGAGAGTTTATGTTATTTTAATAGTGACAAAAAGCATCAATCAACATGCAGGTCTTGCTATCTGAGACATCTTTCAGACCATGCCCTAAGGCTTGATGGATTGTTTGAAATCTTCGGGCTCAAAATCCTGCTGTTGCCTTACTTATAATTTATTGCAGCAAAAGAATGAAGAATAAAGGTGAATATAGTGAAGTGTAAATCCTGCTAAGTCCACAAGAAAACACATTTGAGTTGCTTGGTGTGCTGCTCCAATGGAGAGCTGCAGGTGCAATGTTCCCTGCATTTATGCCTGAAAAGAGTCATGCCAACCAAGATCAGCATCTCTGACTTTAATATGAAGGTATGTGTCCAGAGCATTTTAGTCACTAATTTACGCATTTTTGCTGTATGTGCAAAGTTCAGGAATGGATGAAAATAGTCCCTATGTGCTTTATTTTAGGAACTCAAAATCTTAACAATACAAAAATAGTGGGCTTTGTTTATCATAAGCATATTTTACCAAAACACTACTCATTAGTACAAATCTTCAACTTATTAAATATGTCCTTTGGGATAGAATATTTCTTCTGGATCAAGATGACACTAGCACTGCATAAATATTTTAGTGGGGTGTTTAAGTGTCTTAGCTTGCAATCATTTGCTGAACATCTTTGTTTTTGTTGGTTTTTTATTATAGAATATAGCTTATTTAGGGCATGGGGAGGGGAGGTTAAGGGGGTAGTAGAGGCAGAGAAAGGCAGAGAGAAGGAGAGAGTAGAGAAGCAGAGGCTAGCCATGACCAGGTGGAGAGAGAGGGGAATGGAGAGAGAGGAGAGCCCAAAAGGGCAATAGATGAGAGAGAGATGTGGAGTAAGAGCTATTTTATTGTTTTTGTTTGTTTGTTTTTGCTTTTTTATCCAAATAGTCTTCAATGAAACCAATGATGGAAAATTGAGGAAGGCAGAGGGTATAACATGCCTAAATGTTAAGAAGAGCCCCTGGTTCATTTACCTGCTTGTTCTAGGTTCCCCAATAGACTAGAAAGAGAGAAGAAAGAAATGTGAAGAATTTTCTTTTTATCTTCCTTTGGCTATTGAGTATGAAAAGAGGTAGTGACTTGCCTTATTACTGCAATGGGTAACATTTTATTTTTTAATATAAAGTTACCTAATTCATTTGAACATGATGTCATGATGGTTAATTAGATACAACTCAACTACAAGTAACAACTTGTTTATTGATAACCTATGGAAGGTTGTGTTAGAGGACTGTGGCTGTGAATACACTTATCCTTCTATACAAACTGAAGACTATCTTTTGAATAACTTTACCGAATCCAAATCACGGTCAATTGTTCTCCACTAAAATAAATGTCTCCATTATAGATACTTTTATTTTCATCTTTGATGTTGTGGTAAGATATAAATGTTACCCTATTTACCAGTTTAATTTCTTTTCAAATGTGGTGCTCCTTATGATCAGGTGATTCTTATGGCTATTTAGTTAATTTCACCATTAACAACGCATGTTCAATTTTATACAAGTAAATATTTATAATCATAAATAATAGTTTTCCCTTCCCCTTGGCTCATGTCTTAACAGCCATAGTCCTTTTGTCTTTATTTTTACCATAAAAATAGATCTCAAACAATAATTTAGAAGTTTGTTTTTAAATTACAGTTTTTTAAGATTTATGTTTTCAATTATTTTACATGATATTTTATTTGCTCAAAATTTCATTATTATATAACATATTTCTTACAATATTTAATAGTTTTTAAAATGTTCATTCACCATGTTTTAATCATATTTTACCCCTCCCAATTCTTCAACTCACCACTTTTTCCCTACCTACCTACAATTTTGATCTTTTATATCTTCATTCTGAAGACTAATCTGTGATGCTCATATTTTTTGTTGTTTGGTCTTTTCCTGAAAGCTTGGAAGAGTTATCAAGGGCTAAACTCTTAGAGGAAGCTTATCTTACTCTTCCAGCAGTTACACTAGGTAAGAGATGTATTGCTTGGGATGAAATTGTATATCCAAAGCTCCTTCTCTGGTGTAATTGACTCTGACATGAGCTTGCAAATATTTTCCATATGTGTTTGCAACCTTTTGAGTTCACATGGTCACAGCTCTGCACTCATCATTGCAGATACCGATGCTTTGTGTAGAGAACGTTTCCTTGTCGTTATCTAAAACCCTGGTCTTTACACTCTGTGGCCTTTTGTATACTAATTCCTGAGCCTTGAAAAGGGTGGAGTGGTTTATATTGCTTTATGGCTGCATACCCCAGTCTCAAAATATGACCCATGCATCATGAAGACAGCCGCTGAGGGGTGTCTAAGACTTGAAATAGAAACTAGAATTGTCTGTGTTCAGTTTAATAAGTCTTTCAGAGTTTTAAGATAATATTTCAAAGTAGTATACTTAACAGGATGCTTTTTAAAATGAAAGTAAACTCACTCTGTTGATCTGATGTATTTTAAACATTTTTTCTCCTTGAGATGTTAAAAATATTGACACTAGATCTTATATCATCATTCATTCTAGACATGTTGAGAAACTATGGCTGTTTCCATCCACCTACTGCACCCAACACTGGTCCCATTATCAGTGTTTTCTATAGTATTAGTAAAATTGATAAATACACTTTGACAAAATATTACCGAATTGCATAGCTTAGATAAGTGCTCACACTGCAGTCAAATAATCTATATGTTTAGGTCATATGCCAATTCATCATTCAGGTTATTATAAAGATTAATTTCTTTTTTATGTACTATTTGAATTTTACTTTTTAAATTTTTTTTGAATTTTAATTTTTTTCTATTTACATTTCAAATGCTAAAACCTTTCCCAGTTCCCCCACCTCCCTGAAAGGCCTCCCACCCACTGCTTAGAAGTATATGACCCTCCACCCGACCCATTCCCCCTCCCCCTGCCTCGATTTCCCTTTGTTGTGGCATCTATTGGGCCTTCACCAATCCAAGGACCACTCCTCCCACTGATGCAAGACGAGGCATTTCTCTGCCATATTTTTGGCTGGAACCATGTGTACCCCTTGGTTGATGGTTTAGTCCCTGGGAGTCCTGGGGCATCTGGGTGACCAACATCTTTGTTTTTGCCATGGGGCTGTAAACCCCTTCAGCTCCTATGGACTTGCCCTCCAACTACTCCATTGGGGACCCCACGATCAGTTCAATGGTTGGCTGCTAGCATCTGCCTCTGTATGTGTAAGGCTCTGGCAGAACCCCCCGCCCCCTACAACCATGATATGCTCCTTTTGGTATGCACTTCTTGTTGTCCATAATAGTGTAGGGGTTCGGTGACTGTTTATAGAATGAATTTCCCAGGCAGGGCAGTCTCAGTGGCCTTTCCTTCAGTCTCTGCTCCACACTTTGTCTCCTTTATTGCTCCTGTGAATATTTTGTTACCTTTCTCAGAGGAACCAAAGCATCACCGCTTCAGTTCTCCTTCTTTTTGAACTTCCTGTGGCTTGTGAATTGTAACTTGTTTATTTTGAGCTTTTGGGCTAACATCCACTTATCAGTGAGTGCATACCATTTGCATTCTTTTGTGATTGGGTTACCTCGCTCAGGATGACACTTTCTAGTACCAGCCATTTGCCTAAGCATTTCATGAATTCATTGTTTTTAAAAGCTGAATAGTACTCCTTTGTGTATATATACCACAGTTTCTGCATCCACTTTTCTGTTGAAGGACATCTGGGTTCTTTCAAGCTTCTGGCTATTATAAATAAGGCTGCTATGAACATAGTGGAGCATGTGTCTTTATTACATGTAGGAAAATCTTCTGGGTATATGCCCAGGAGTGGTATAGCTGGGTCCTCAGGTAGTACTATGTCTAGTTTTCTGAGGAATTGCAAAACTGATTTCCAGAGTGGTTTTCCCAGCTTGCAATCCCACCAACAATGGAGAAGTGTTCCTCTTTCCCCACAGCCTCTCCAGCATCTGCTATCCCCTGAGATTTTCATCTTAGCCATTCTGACTAGTGTGAGGTGGAATATCAGTGTTGTTTTGATTTGCATTTCCCTGATAACTAAGGAGGCTGAACATTTCATTAGGTGTTTTAGAGTTATTCGAGTTTCCTCAGTTGAGAATTCTCTGTTTAGCTCCATACCCCATTTTTTAATAGGGTTGTTTGACTCCTGGAGTCTAACTTCTTGAGTTCTTTGTATACATTGGATATTAGCTCACTATCAGATGTAGGATTGGTAAAGAACTTTTCCCAATTTGTTGGTTACCATTTTGTCCAATGACACTGTCCTTTGCCTTATAGAAGCTTTGCAGTTTTATGAGGTCCCATTTGTTGACTATTGCTCTTAGAGCATGAGCCATTGGTGTTCTATTCTGGAAATTTCCCCCTGTACCCATGTGTTCAAGATTCTTCCCCAATTTCTACTCTATAAGCTTCAGTGTGTCTGGTTTTATGTGTAGGTCCTTGATCCTTTAGGACTTGAGATTTGTACAAGGAGATAAGAATGGGTCAATTTGCATTTTTCTGCATGCTGACCTCCAGTTGATCCAGCACCAATTGTTAAAAATGCTGTCCTTTTTTCCACTGGATGTTTTTAGCTCCTTTGTCAAATATCAAATGACTATAGGTTTGTGGGTTCTTTTCTGGGTCTTCAATTCTATTCCATTAATCTTCCTGCCTATCTCTGTACCAATACCAAACTGTTTTTATCACTATTGCTCTGTAGTACTGCTTGAGATCAGGGATTGTGATTCCCCCAGAATATTTTTTTTTTTTTGTTTAGAATAGATTTTGCTCTCCTGGTTTTTTGGTATTCAAGATGAATTGAGAATTGCTCCTTCTAAAACTATAAAGAATTGATTGGGGATTTTAAAGGGGATTGCATTGAATCTGTAGATTGCTTTCAGAAAGATGGCCATTTTTATTATATTAATCCTGCCAATCCATGAGCATGGGAGATCTTTCCATCTACTGAGGTCTTCTTCGATTTCTTTCTTCAGAGGCTTGAAGCTCTTGTCATACAGATCTTTCACTTGCTTCGTTAGAGTCATACCAAGGTATGTAATATTATTTGTGACTATTTTGAAGGGTGTCATTTCCCAAATATCTTTCTCAGCTTGTTTATCTTTTGAGTAGAGGAAGGCTACTCATTTGTTTGAGTTAATGTTATAACCATCCACTTTGCTGAAGTTGTTTATCAGCTTTAGGAATTCTCTGGTGGAAGTTTTGGGGTCTCTTAAGTATACGATCTTATCATCTGCAAATAGTGATATTTTGACTTATTTCTTTACAATTTGTATACCTTTGACTTCCTTTTGTTGTCTGATTGCTCTGGCAAGGACTTCAAATACTATATTGAATAGATAGGGAGAGAGTGGGCAGCCTTGTCCAGTTCCTGATTTTAGAAGGATTGCTTCAAGTTTCTCTCTGTTTAATTTGTTGTTGCCTACAAGTTTTCAGTATATTGCTTTCACTACATTTAGGTATCGACCTTGGATTTCCAATCTCTCCAAGAGTTTTATCATGTAGAGATGCTGGATTTTGGCAAAAGCCTTTTCAGCACATAATGAAACGATCTTGTGGTTTTTTTTTCCTTTAGTTTGTTTATGTAGTGGATTACATTGATAGATTTCTGTATATTGAACCACCTCTGCATCCCTGGAATGAAGCCTACCTGATCGTGATGAATTATAGGTTTGATGTAACCTTGGATTCGGTTGGCCAGAATTTTTTGAGTATTTTTGCATCAATGTTCATGAGGGAGATTAGCCTAAAGTTTTCCTTCCTTGTTTGGTCTTTGTTTGGTTTATGTATAAGCATTATTGTGGCTTCATAAAATTTGGGTAGTGTTCCTTGAGTTTCTTTTTTGTGGAATAGTTTGAAGATTATTGGTGTTAGCTCTTCTTTGAAGATCTGATAGAATGCTCCAGTAAATTCATCTGGTCCTTTTCTTTTTGATGGGAGACTGTTAACAACTGCTTCCATTTTTTTCAGGACTTATGGGACTATTCAGATGGTTTATCTGATCCTGCTTTAATGTGCACCTGGTATGTATCTAGAAAATTGCCCATTTCATCCAGATTTTCAGACTTTGTTGAGAATAAGCTCTTGTAGTAGGATCTGATGATTTTTTTGAATTTCCGCAGTTTCTGTTGTTATGTCTCCCTTTTCCTTTCTGATTTTATTAATTTGGGTAGTGCCTCTGTGCCCTCTGGTTAGACTGGCTAAGGGTTTATCTATCTTGTTGATTTTCTCAAAGAACCAGCTCCTGGCTTTGTTGATTCTTCATATAGTTCTTTTTGTTTCTATTTGGTTGATTTCAGTCCTGAGTTTGATTATTTCCTACTGTTACTCCTCTTGGGTATATTTGCTTCTTTTTGTTCTAGAGCTTTCAAGTGTGTTGTAAAGCTGTTAGTGTAAGCTATCTCCACTTTCTTTTGGAGGTACTCAGAGCTATGACTTTTCCTCTTAGCAATGCTTTCATTGTGTCCCATAAGTTTGGGTATGACGTGTCTTCATTTTCATTAAATTCTAAAAAATCTTTAATTTATCTCTTCCTTGACCAGACTTTCATAGAGACAAGCATTATTCAAAGTCCATGTGTATGTGTTTTTCCTTTTTTTTTTTTTTTTGAACTTATGACCAGCCTTAGTCCATGGTGATCTGATAAGGTGCATAGAATAATTTCAATATTTGTGTATCTGTTGAGGCCTGTTTTGTGACCTATTATATGGTCAATTTTGGAAAAGGTACCATGAGGTGCTGAGAAGAAGGTATGTTCTTTCACTTTAGGGTGGAATGTTCTATAAATATCAGTTAGATACATTTGGTCCATAACTTCAGTTAGTTTCACTGTGTCTCTGTTTAGTTTCTGTTTCCATGATTTGTCCATTATTGAGAGTGGGGTGTTGAAGTTCCCCACTATTATTTTGTGGGTGCAATGTGTGATTTGAGCTTTAGTAAATTTCTTTTATGAATGTGGGTGCCCTCATGTTTGGAGGATAGATGTTCAAAACTGAGAGTTCATCTTGGTAGATTTTTCCTTTGACCAATATGAAGTGTCCCTCCTTATCTTTTTTGACAACTTTTGGTTGAAAGTCAATTTTATCAAATATAAGAATGGCCACTCCAGCTTGTTTCTTTGGACCATTTGCTTGGAAAATTGTTTTCCAACCTTTGACTCTGAAAAAGTGCCTGCCTTTGTCACTGAGGTGGGTTACTTGAATGCAGCAAAATGTTGGGTACTGTTTACGTATCCAGTCTGTTAATATGTCTTTTTGTTGGAGAATTGAATCCATTGATGTTAAGAGATATTAAGGGAAAGTGATTGTTGCTTACTATTACATTCTTTGCTAAAGGTGAAATTCTGTTTGTGTAGTTTCCTTCAATTGGGTTTATTGAAAGATTACTTTATTGCTTTTGCTACGGTGTGGTTTCCCACCTTGTGTTGGTATTTTCCACCCATTATCCTTTTTAGAGCTGGGTTTGTGGAAAGATATTGTGTAAATTTGCTTTTGTCATTGAATGTCTTAATTTCTCCGTCTATGGCAATTGACATTTTTGCTGGGTATAGTAGTCTGGTATGACATTTATGTTCTCTTAGGGTCTGTATGACATCTGCCCAGGATCTTCTAGCTTTCATAGTTTCTGGTGAGAAGTCTGATGTAATTCTGATAGGTCTTCCTTTATTTGTTACTCGACCTTTTCCCCTTACTTCTTCAATATTCTCTCTTTGTTTACCTCATTTGGAGTTTTGATTATTATGTGACAGGAGGAATTTCTGCTCTGGAGTTCTATAGGCTTCTTGTTTGTTCATGGGCATATCTTTCTTTAGGTTAGGGAAGTTTTCTTCTATAATTTTGTTGAAGATATTTACTGACCCTTTAAGATGTAAATCCTTGCTCTCTTCTATAACTATAATCCTTTGGTTTTGTTTTTTCATTGTGTCCTAGATTTCCTGGATGTTTTGGGTTACAAGTGTTTTGTATTTTGCATTTTCTTTGACTGTTGAGTCAATGTTTTCTATGGAATCTTCAGCATCCAAGATTCTTTCTTCTATCTCTTGTATTCTGTTGTTGATGCTTTCATCTATGACTGCTGAATTCTTTCCAAGGTTTTCTATCTCACTTTATGATTTCTTTATTGTTACTACCTCCATTCTTAGAACCTGAATAGTTTTGTTCAGTTCCTTCACTTCTTTGTTTGTGTTTTCCTGAAATTCTTTAAGGGATTTTTGTGTTTCCTCTTTAAGAAATTCTACCCCTTGACCCATGTTCTTCTGCATTTCTTTAGGGATTTTTTGTGATTCTTCTTTATGGGCTTCTGCCTGTTGATCCATGTTTTCCCATAATTCCCTATGGGATTTTTGTGTTGCCTCTTTAAGTGCTTCTTCTATCTGTTGACCCATGTCCTCCTGTATTTCTTTAAGGGATTTTTGTGTTTCCTCCTTACAGACTTCTACCTGTTGACCCATATTCTCCTGTATTTTTTTAAGGGATATTTGTGTTTCCTCTTTAAGGGCTTCTACCTATTGACCCATGTTCTTCTGTATTTCTTTAAGGGAGTTATTTATGTCCTTCTTGAAGTCTTCTATCAGTATCATGAGATGCGATTTTAAATCCATCTCTTGCTTTTTCGATGTGATGGAGTATCCAGGATTTGCTGTTGTGGAAGAACTGGCTTCTGATGTTGCCATGTTGCTGTTTCTGTTTCTGTTGGTAATGATCTTCCATTTGCTTTTGGCCATCTATTTATCTCTGGTGTTAGCTGGACTTGCTGTCTCTGACTATGGCTTCTCTGTCCTGCAGGCCTGTGTATCTGTACTCCTGTGATTCCCTTTCTCTCATATGCCCTGCATACTGCTGGTTCTCCAGGAAGTATCAGGAGAAGGGGTCTTCCCTGAGGCAGACTTCGCAAAGGTCGAATTCCCAGCAGGCTGCTGGTTCTCAAATGCCCTGCGTCCTGCTGGCTCTTGAATGTCCTGCGTTCTGCTGGTTCTGTAGAAAGTAGCAGGAACTGGGATCTTCCCCATGGCAGAATTGGCAGGGGCCTACCACATCAGAACGAACAGGGCAGGCAATGGTGGAGGAGGAGTATAGATTACTTTCAATGCCTTAAAGTTGTCTATGCACATCAGTTTATCTACACCTTGGAACTCTTTGCATAATTAATCTTTTAGCTCGTTGTATAATTCTATCTTTTCATAATGCTGTACAACTAAAGACAATGTGTAAACTGAAGTTTGGCTGATCCTTAGGCCAGTATCAATCTATTTTCTTCTTATATTTTTATTTTTATAACACATTTGTAATTTTCATTATTGTGTTTTTAACCTCAGTTTATTGACATACATCATTTCAAAGAATATCTCTGAGACTTCCAGTGTTAAGAATATCTGGATAAAGATATTAAAGACAACTGGGTGGGATTTTTTATTACAGTGAATGTTACAACTCCTCTGTGAGATCACTGTGGATTTTACTGTTCAGTCACAGGGAATAGACTTCTTTAGTATGATAATAGAGTTCCATAGTTATCTTCTAATATGAAGTATGAATTATAGTTACTGATGATAGGAATCACAGACTTTGTTGTTCTAATTCTTTCTTATCATTTAACATCAGGGTTCTGTAGTTTAGAAATTCTAATATGTAGGTGAGCACATCTATTCTTGTTTTCTTGGGACAATTTTTAAAGGGATTGCCTGTGTATCTCAAGGCTGGTTTGAATTTTGATCTCCCTGCATCAGATTTCCATGTTCTGAGATTATAGGCTTGTAACATCAATTATTCCCCCATTGGACCTTTAGTTTATTTTATATCCATCTGTTCATGTAAGGAAAATAAAAAAAATGTAATTTATTTTAAATGAAATCATGACTTCAAATATTTTATGACAAGTGGTTTAAATAATTGATAGTTTTATGTTTTGGAGCATATTAAACAATAGATAATTATTAAAATTAGATTGCTCTATTGTATATATAATATTATTTAACAGCAATTTTAACTAGATACTACAATTTTTATTTAAAGTGAAGAAATAATATGAATTATTTTAAAATATATTTTGTTACTCATTTGTATGTATTTGTGTCTGTGTAAGTATGTGAATTTGAGTGCAGCATCAGGATAATCCAGAGGCATCAGAACCTGTGGCATTTGTGTTAAAGACAGTCATAAGTTGCCTAATATGTCTGCAGTGACCGAAATGTGGAATAGCTCTAAGAGTGCTATGCAATTTTACCTGCTGTGACATCTTTCCAGTCCATAGAATGTGAAATTTTAAACAATAAGATAATATATTTAAGTGTAAATTTTAAGTGTGTGTTGCTGAAATGTCTTAGTAGGTTAAATCCTTTCCACAAACCTTGAGGACTTAAGCTCTGAAACAAACATATATATATATAAACATTGTATATATATGTATATACAATATATATACATACATATATATATGTATGTATATGTATATATGTATATATGTATATATATACACATATATATATACATATATATATTGTATATGTATATACAATATATATACATATATATATATATATGTATATATATGTATATAAACATTGTATATATATGTATATATATACATTGTATATATATGTATATATATATATATATATATATATACAAACATTTTTAGACACTTAATAACACATGAAAGAAACCAAGGCACTTTGCAAATATTATCTTAGTAGATTATCTACTCCATTGCCAGAATTATGGGCTTAGAAAGTGATAGAAGTATGAGCAAAACTTGCTTCTATCACAGTGTTGTGACAATATATAATTCCATGTGTTCTACTTATACATCTTTTCTATGAAAAATACTAGATACAATCAGAAATAATTGTATTTACAAATAAACAGAAAAATAATATGATTGTAATAATGACTCATACAGTAATATGGGGTGTTTCAGGAATCCAGCTTATGTGAAAGCTCCAAAAATGAATGAGCTTTTTTCATAACACATTCATTGACCAAGTAGAACTAAATAATATGCTTAGTTTCTCAAGGAATTTGTTTAATCTACAGAAAACCCAGATTATCTGATATTTTACTGCCATTTAACTTTATGTTAGCTGGTAAGAAAAGGTATTAAATTTCCAAAAAAAAAAGATTATTTACATATTTCAATTACCTTCCAAATCATAAAATCAGAACTTGGAAAACAGGCATTGTTTAGTAACCATTTAAGAGATACAGTCTAACAGCAGACTTTGTGAGCTTCTGAGTCTTATGTTATTTCTATTCCCTCTTCCATGATGTTCCCTGAGAGGAAGGTGCAGGAATTGTGTTGTCTAATAAATGTCAATATGTTAACACAGAATTTGGAAAAATCTAAATGTTTTATTACTACTCCAAGAACTATAGTCAATTAAGGATTATGAAGTGAGAGAAATAGTAACTCTTAGGCCTGAGACCCTAATGCTTTATCCAGTACAAAGTAGTCAGCTCTGGAACCACATACTCATAAACAACAAAAACAGACATAGCTGTTCTATGTATCCATAGTGTGTGTGTGTGTGTGTGTGTGTGTGTGTGTGTGTGTGTGGTGTCTGTGTTTGAAAGGAGATCAACAATTTGAAGTGAAATGAGCGTGTATTTGGAAAGCCTTGAATGGAAAAAATGGAAGGGGTAAAATAATTATATTTTACATAAAATAAGTTTGAAAATAGCTTAGAAAGCAGGTTATGGAGGCTTTACAATTTGGCTCATATTGTGGAAATGACTTTCACTCAGTAAATTCTTATCTTTTTACTTTCTCAAAAGTTATGTGAGAGCATTTAGTTATTGTATTCTTATTTTTCTTGTTAAACCTGATATAATTCTTATTACTAATGATCTGTAACTTGGGGTTCATTATAATAATTTGTTATGGAAAATATATGTTATACAGTTAGGTAATGGAAAATGGCTTATATATTTAGTATCAAACATTTATAAATTTTTCTAACAACAAATGAATATTGAAAATTCATTTTTGAAACTACTTTACTGTAATACATTACCTACATAAAAACAAAAATGAGGACAATACCTATAACATATTACTGAACAATACCTCAAAACCATAATTTAAATCACTAAGCAAAGCAGCAGATAAGAAGATACAATAAGAGATTAAAAAATATCACACTCAATTATCAACGTGACCAAGTGGGAATAATGTTTGTGAGAGAAAGGTGCTTTACAGAAAAAGCCAATAAAACATTCAATACTTTAACAAATGATGAAAACCGTATGACCGTCTCAATTGACACAG
Organism: Tokudaia tokunoshimensis; assembly: GCA_036184795.1. Lineage (NCBI taxonomy): Eukaryota > Metazoa > Chordata > Mammalia > Rodentia > Muridae > Tokudaia > Tokudaia tokunoshimensis. The sequence goes on from BTHU01000011.1 coordinate 15,785,541, forward strand.
AGAGTGTCTGATGAGATTCAGCTATGTTTTGTTTTTAAAACGTTCAACTTATTAGCTATAGAAGCAATTGAACTACTAAACTACTCATAATTTATTTCATGTGTTAGCAAGTAAAAGCAAGTTGAATCACACCTGTCTTTCTAATGTAACTGTGACACAATTGAGAATTTCACTAGTATAAAAAGCATGAAGATATGGGCTGGAGAGGTGCCTCAGAAGTTGGGAGCACTAGCTGTTTTTCCAGATAACCTGGGTTCAATTTCCAGTACCCACATGGCAGCTCACAACTGTCTATAAATCCAGTTCCAACACCCTCACATAAACACACATTCAAAACATCTTGCACATAAAATAAACAAGTAAACAGATAAATATTTTAAAATACCTAAAAGATATACAAGTCTTATTGTACACATAGCTTCAAAGGTATTTCATAGTAATATAGCATTACATTGATAATTGGCAATAATTTCTGATACAGCTCTGTTAAAATGTCACTGACTTTATTCAAAACTGTATGATTTCATTAAACTATGATGCCTCCTGTTCTTAGAGATTACACTATTTAAAAATATAGTGGCCTTTGGATATTCAAAAATGGATGAAAATAAACATGATACACTGTTAAATATACTATTTCATAGTCAAAATTTTATTTGAAAGAATGATGCTGAAGGATTTAAATTTTTGAGAATAGCTGAAGCAAAATGGAGAAAGCTTGCATTCAAAGTAAAGAACTGCACACATGTAATCTTCGAAGTTTTAATATAGCTGAAACTGAACTTTTATTCATAAATAAGAACAATTTACAGAAGACATAATTCTGCACCATAGGATGACCTTGACTTTGCAAATATATTTTTTCAATGCAGTTTCTCAAGTATATCTTTAAATGCTACATTTTTCTGAACCCAAGCTGTTTATAGCAGTCTCATTAACCTGCATTTGAACCTAAAAGTGACTGCCAATACCTGTAATTTCTAAGCCTGCAGTGAAAAATTTTAAATTTTTGCAAATCTAGATATAAATCCAAAGGATTTTAAGCTTGATTATAAATAAAAGATTGTTAAGGAAGACTTGTATTTTCTTTAAAGAACAATCAATTTTTTCAAGTGCTTCCTTATATAATTTTTCATTCAAGAATGTGTGTAATATCTGAGTCATTGATGTCCTTTGTTTTTGTAGCAGACTATTTAAGATCTTAATATCATGAAGATTTATCTACCCCAAGCTCTGATTCACTGCCTGATGTTTGAGTCAGCAACTGCCATAAGATTATAACTGAACTCAATAATTTCTTTTGTAGTGACTTAGCTGCTGTAATGCCACAGCACCACACATTAGTCATGTGGTGCTGATGCTGGAGAACACCACCTACACGCAATTAAAACAGGACTTAAAATCTGCTTGCTTTTTTTTTTCCAAGCCATTGAATGTAGATAGAGTCATACCTACTGTACTGTCATTTGTTAACAGTTAGGTTAAATCAATTTTAGTAAAAAGCAAAAGGAAAGAAAGAAGGAAGGAAAGAACAAGTCTACACAATAACATTGGAAACATTTCTTAATTGTATCAAAAATTTGGATACAAAAAGCTGTAACCTAAGAGGTGTCCATGTTTAATAATAACCATGCCTAATAATGGAAAGAGTCTTTTGGAATAGTAGGACTCTTGACTGAATGATATCTTGAATGAATGTGTATTGTTGAATTGGACAAATATATATCAAGGACCAGAGGACTCTGATGCTTGGAAAACTAACAGATCTTTTCCCCACTTGGATCAGGCCTGGAATTGGTAAAGTGTATTTCCTGTGATTGTAATCCAGTTACTAGTGCTTAAGGACATGTGTTTAAAATAGCAATGGCAACTTTCTGCTGCAGAGTTTTTGCAGCCCAAGAATATCTGCAGAGATATATCAGCAAGAGTGTCCCACCCCACCACCTAATAAGCATAAGCATACTGAGATGCAGATTCGTTGTTTACCTGAGCACACTACCCTCCTGAATCCAGTTTTTCTTTATATGAGAATCTGTCATTTTGTTTTTCAGTGCCTTTCCTTCATTCCCTTTACTCTCATCACCAGGGTTGCAGAACCAGATTGTGGGGGTCCAACCAGACTGCTGAAGAGATACCACAGCAGGGTGAGATACCAACCAGTGACTTATCAAAGCCTCTTACATTGTATTCCTTACTGTTTCTTTCTGTTCCTGGCTTTACTTTTGGGAAACTTTTTCTTCATTATACACACTTTGTACCACCTTGTGTTATAGATATGGAAAGATGTATGTGACTTCTCCTCACTCCATCTCATGTTCCTTTGTCTACAGTCACCTTCTTTCTTCAAATATGTAGCACAGTCCCTGTTTGTTAGCTTTATCTTAAAGATATGCAAAAATTATTGTATCAACTAAGAAGATATAAGCTCTGATTCTTCAGTTGTTTTGAGACTATCTCAGTTCATTTCTTACTTCTGGTCTCTTCAACTGAATATGTTGTGGGTGAATACAAATAATCTGGTTTTCGTCTAAGGTGTAGATAGCATTGGATTCCATAAAATTTAATAATAGTAGTAGTGTTAATAATAGAATTCAAGCAAAACCGCATCATGCAAAATAAAATCCTCTGGTCACAATCTTCACTTCTAATATTCACACTTTCCTTTTTAGCATGCAATGTGGCTGCATTTGAATTTCAACCCTGTTATATGACAAATCAAATAATTTGGAGAAAATTAGTTTTCGTGACTCAAAATATCCTTTGTCATTTTCTTTAAATTATCATCTGAGGAATGAATACCCATCAGGAATATCCCTTTCTTTAAAATATTTCTGAAAGGTAGAAAAGGCTTCTTAAACAAACCAACAATGTGATTAATTTTTCTATTTCCATAAAAGCCTAAACACATGGTCTGCCTTTCAAATTATAACAGGGAATTATTTGGACTCTTATTTTGACACTGCATACTGGTAGGCTTTTTGTCTCCCTCAGAGATCCAGATTAGACCAGAATAAGATAGATGAAGGCAGGTTTACTATGCACTGCTCCTTACCATGTTTATCAGTTCCAAAGAATAGTACTGAGGAAATTTTGCACTTGAGCTAGGACAATGAAGTTTTGTAAACTGTAGTTGAAGGGTAACATTGTGTTAACACAAGATGTGTTTGTGCCCAAGTATGGTCAAGGGCTGAGTACTTAGGTGGGGACTTGGGTGACTGGCTGCATCAGGAAAGGAGGTTTAAAAAGCTGCCAAGAATTCAAGGACTGAAGGAGCTGAAGGGGTTTGCAACCCCATAGGAAGAACAACAGTATCTACCAACCAGACTTCCCAGAGCTCCCAGGGACTAAACCACCAACCAAGGAGTATACATAGAGGGATGTATGGCTCCAGTTGCATATGTAGCAGAGGATGGCCTTGTCAGGCATCAATAGGAGGAGAGGCCCTTGGTCCTGTGAAGGCTGAACGCTGCAGTGTAAGGAATTCAAGAGCAGGGCAGGGAGGTTGGAGTGGGTTAGTGGGTAGGGTAACACCCTCATAGAGGCAGGGGGATGGGGGATGGGATAGGGAGTTTCAGGTGCAGGGGGAAGACTGGGAAAGGGAATAACATTTGAAATGTAAATAAAGAAAATAAAAAAAAATCGAATTAGGAATTGGGCTTGTAGAATGACACTTTGGTTATAAGATTTTCAGTGTAGACTCGGTTGGAGAGAAATAGGGTAGATAGTGTGTCCCAGCTTGTTCAGAGGCAATCAGTGTTTCCAGCCCCAAATCTCAACCTCTTTGGGTATATGGTTACCAATTCAGATTTGTCCATTTCCAGATATCATGCATCAATGTGGGGAGGGGGAGTCGGGAACTGATGGGCTGGTGTTCAAAGATAGGTATGGGTGTAGGAGTATTTGGTTAACTGCTATCCTGGAGACTTAAATAATTTTCTGGAGAATAAGGAGAAGGCAAGGGGTCAGAAGAAAAAAAAGCATAGACAAATAGGAATGACTGGTCCCATAATAGGAGTGAGCCAGACAAAAGAGAAAACTGCCCTTAGAGTATTGGAGAGGAAGTGTGTTTTGTAGGGCCATTAAAGCTTGTAAGAATTTTTTAAATTTACAAAAAGATATATGTTTTAGACAAGTTAACATTACCATTGTTTCTAATCTGTACTGAAATCTACATTTTAGAGAAGGTAGTAGACTCACACCTTTGTTTCATAGTAGATGCTTGGAAAATGATTTTGGGTTAAAGCATAAATACTCTTTAAGATGAAGTCAGAAAAGACAGGAACATTCCATGGAGTGGAATGCTGGGGACAGCAAACAATGACAGGGACTTCCTGCATTAGGCTGGGATGGAGACAACTCAGAAGCCCACAGCAGCTCCTTTTAGAAAAGGATGGTATCTGGGACCCTGAGAAGCAGGACACATGTCCCTCCAGGGGACCTGCCATCTGAAATAAGGGACTGCCTGCAGTAGGCTTGGATGGAGACACTTCAGTAGCCCACAGCAGCTCTTTGTAACAAAAGTTGTTCCCATTTCTCCTAACCTTAGCCCTTGACAACAGCTGTATTGATCTCATTTGTGCGTGACTGTTTTTCACTTGGCCTTGGTGTGCATAATTATTCTATTATATCTGACTTTCTTACTTCTTTCCCCTTCTGCTCTGGTGAATTCTGTGAAACTAGATGTTCCCTTATGTAATGGTTCTTAAACAATTAAAAATTGAGGCATGGGGCACAGCACAGCACAGTCCTAATGGCCCAGGTGCATGCTGTGTGTTCCTATCTTAGAAACAATGCAATAACTGCACAATGGTAGTTCCAGATTAATGCTTGACTTGCAAAGACAGTTTGATGAAATTATTAGAAAATGAATTAGAGCCAACATTGGAACCCCAAAGAAAGAAAAAACTATTAAAGCTATGAAATAAGTTTTATACAACATTTGAGAGTGGTTCCTGGATAAGCAAGTATAGCGTATGTAAAATCTTAGATTAGTAAAACTAAGTCAAAACACTGGGACTCTTAGGAGAGTCATTGTGTGCAATGTGTAGAAGCGGAAAGCTAGGGGAAGAGTTAACTTGACGGGCGGTGGTGGTGCATGCCTTTAATCCCAGCACTTGGGAGGCAGAGGCAGGAGGATTTCTGAGTTCGAGGCCAGCCTGGTCTACAAAGTGAGTTCCAGGACAGCCAGGGCTACACAGAGAAACCCTGTCTCTAAAAAACCAAAAAAAAAGAGTTAACTTGATTCTTTCTGGCTACTGCCTGGCAGCTTTACCCATGTCATTTATCATTAGAACTTTACAAGAAAATGCAAATAGCTGGCCTCAGAGCTCTGAGCTCTAAAGTATAATAGTTAAAGTTAAAGTTTAAATAATGATAAGTTGGCAATTATTATTATTTTGGCTATAGGCCTGAGAATAGGAAAGCTTGAAACTTTGGGGAACAATTGTAATTCTTGGATCTTTGAGGGACATGGTTGTTCTTTTGAATTTGATTTGGCAAAAATTAAACAATGTCTTTTTTATCTGCTTTTGGAGTATCAATAAAAGACTGGGGCAAGAAGAAGGCAAGAGAGAATGTGGAGAGAATGTGGAGAGAATGTAGACAGAATATAGAGAGAATGTTGAGAGAATGTAGAGAGCATGTAGAAAGCATGTAGAGAGTATGTAGAGAGCATGTATAGACCATGTAGAGAACATGTACAGAGCATGTAGAGAGCGAGTAGTGAGCATGTGAAGAACAAGTGAGAGAGCGAATGCAGAGAGCATGAGAAGAGCTTGTGAAGAGTGAGTGAAGAGAGAATGTGAGGTGTGTGTGAAGAGTGTGTATGAGTGAAAGGAGAGTGCATGTGGCATGTGTGTGAGATGTGTGTGAAGAGTGTGTGTGAGTGAAAGGGGAACACACAGAAGTGTATATGACTGTGAGAGTGCAAGAAAAGAAAAGCGCCCAGGAGAAAAGCAGCGTGCGCAGGAGAAGGCAGAGTGTGTGCAGCATCAAGCTGCGAGTGAATGAGCGACAGAGAAAGAGAGCAGAGAATGAGAGAGAAGAGAAACTAAAGTTGCCTGTCAGCTTGTACCTGTGTATATTTATTATTCGCCTTCCAGATATCCTTGCTTCCAGTTGAGAACTCCGATCCTGTGTCGAGGCTGGACCCCAGCAGTGGAAGGCATAAAATGCTCACTTGATCTTGATTTTTAATATGACTACAGACTATAAAAGAGGAGCTTTTATTCCTTATCCAGAAAACTGGATGTATATAGATTTAGCACAATGAGAAGTACTTTAATGTCTATACTTAAAAGAAAACCAAAGGAAACTTAACACCTTCAGCTTATAACCATGTAATAGTAGATCATTTAGTGGAAGGCTTTACCTTCCACTAATAGCATATGAGAACTCCATTGACTAATGTTAAAACTCTGAACTTTTTGAAGTCTTAATAGAATTGTAGCATAGAGAGGGGGAGGAAATCTGAAGCATTTTCATCCCTTTTATAAACCTTAAATCACTTTTTTATCACTATTTAAGTCTTCATTTTTTTCTAACCTTCACAACATGCATTTATCAATCTGAAAACTTCTTCTTAGACTCGAAAACATGTAGTTAAATTTTCCTAAAGCTTCTGTATCCTTAGACCTTATTATGCTTTACATTTTTTAAATCCTGTGTCATGAGACACAAGTGGTTGATTACTTGGAGCAGTGACTTTTAAAGTGAGTTTCTTTAGATAAAAGAATAGTAAAAGTTACTTGAAATCACTGTTCCTGAGTCAGGTAACAAGACAGCCTGTGAGCTAGGCAGTGTGGCGCACGCCTTTAGTCCTAGCACTTGGGAGACAGAGGCAGATGGATTTCTGAGTTCAAGGCCAGCCTGGTCTACAGAGTGTGTTCCATGACAGCCAGGGCTACATAAAGAAACCCTGTCTCAAAAAAAAAAAAAAAACCAAAAAAAGAAAACAAAATCCCCCAAAAAATATAGCAACAACAATAAGATAGCCTGTGTCTAAATCTTGTAGTAGCAGCCCTTGGAAAGTGAGGCTTGAAGTTTGATTTTTACATATAATGATAACTGAGAAGGCATCTGAGACCTTGGTGGTTGCTGTTAATCTGATAAATCTTTCATTAATCTAGACTAGACTTCAAAGCCATCAGAGACATGAAAAGGATGAATTTTACCTGAAGTAAGCAGGGACAATCAGCCTCTGAAACAAAATGACACAGACTTATCAGCTACCTAGACAATCATCTCAGGTTCTTCTTTGGTCAGGGGAGGGTAGCATTAGTCATTGGCCACTAAGCCCAGATGATTTAACAGACAGACTTTCCTTTGGAGTAGGAACTTAAGGGTGAACTGTTTAGGCAAAGAAGGGCAATCAATTTCCCAGTATCTGACTTGTCAACAGTCTAGACAAAACACTGTTACCAGTCTAGGCAAAGGGTAGTCTACAGCCCAGTGTCAAACTCTGCCATATTTGAAGCAAGTTTCAGGTGGATGTTCTTCTGCACCTGTCTTCTATAGAGGAGAATGGAGATGCTGCCAGAATGTCTAACCATCACAAGAAGCATTTTTTATTAAACATTTTAAATTTCTGAAGTGTTTGAGGACCATCTATTAATCTAGAGCATCCCTGAATAGAAAAACTTTGCTTGTATATAATTATTTAATTTGAAGATGTATGTACGATGTCTAATAAGGCTTATTTTTGTAATTAATCAAATATGTAAAGATTAAAAGGCAGAGAAGCTAGACAAATATTACTGTGAACTTAGGAGTTTATAAATCTTAATTATTAAATATAACTTATTTTATAAAGATATGCTGATACTCATCTGCATTTTTAGGAGCTCAGTGTTGAGCAATTAGCAAAGACACAAAAAGATTTTGTTAATCTTGATAGACCTGTATAACCTTAAAATTTCACCATCATATATAGTATATTTTAATTTAGAGTTGAATCACATATATAGCATACTGTAGAAAATTTAAATGTGTCATCATGATATAAAATTCCATACCAATTTAAAGTACTTTAGACCTTTTTCTTTTTTAGTATAAAAGGAAATACAATAATAAACAAAGAACTCATTAGGATTAAGAAATTTTATGATGATTACTTTATATCATGTGGTAATCTTAAAATGTTAAAATCACATAGCACTTTGCAAGTTATATGGTACCCCGATGAAATCACCAGGAAAGATAAAGGAGAGCTACATGGTTGTTGTTTAAAAATATCTGTGCTTCTAGTAGATATATATTTCTTTAAATGAGAATTGTATCAAAACTACATGTATGTATATCTATATATCTCTATCTACCTATCTATCTCTGTCTCTCTCTAGACAGAGAGAGAGAGAGAGCCAGAGATAGATACAAAGAGTACAAAGAGATAAATCCAAGTTTTTTATATATATATATATATATATATATATATATGGGCAAAGAAAAATACATATATAATGAATTTTATATGTATAACACTTTTACATAGTAGAGAGGGATAATATCAAAAATATATAAAGAACTCAAGAAGTTAGACTAAAAAAACTCAAATAACTCAATTTAAAAATGGGTTACAGAGATAAACCAAGAATTCTCAATAGCAGAATCTTGAATGACCAAGAAGCACTTAAAGAAATGTTCTATATTCTTAGTCATCAGTGAAATGTGAACCACAATGACCCTGAAATTCTACCTTCCACCAATAAGAAAGGCTAAGATAAAAAATTTAAGTGACAGCACATGTTTGCAAGGATGTGAAGAAAAAGGAACACTCCTCCATTGCTCTAGGGAATTACAAACTGGTACAAACACTCTGGAAATCAAGCTGGTGGTTCCTCAGAAAATTGGAAATGATTCTACCTGAAGAACCAGTTATATCCATCCTGTCCAAGTGATGCTCCACCATATCACAAGGGCATTTGCTTCAGTATGTTCATAGCATTCTTATTTGTAATAGCAAAAAGTTGGAAACATTGTAGATGTCCCTCAAATGAAGAATGGATACAGAAAATGTGATTCATTACACAACTTACCCTATTCATCTATTAAAAACTAGGACATCGTGAATTTTGCTGGCAAATGGATGGAAATAGAAAATATCCTAAGTGAGGTAATTGAGACCCAAAATGACATACATGGTATGTACTCATGATAAGTACAGAATAACTATAGTACAACTCACAGATCACATGAAGGAAGTCTCAAACTGTGAATGCTTCAGTTCCACTTAGAAGAGGGACCCGGGTTGCAGATGGGAGTGGGAGAGGAAAATGGGGGTAAGGGAGTGGCAGAATCAGGTAAGGAGGCAAACAGGATAAAAGCCCAGAGGTCCATGAAAATAAATGAAAATATGCAAATGCAGGTGGTGGTGGCCATGGGGAACCTTTATTAAGTCCTAGAGACCTGGATTGTGAAAGAATCCAAGAATTCAATGGGCAGGACCTTAGTTGTAATGCCCAACAGTGACGAGACCCCCTCCAGCAGATAGGACTCCCAGTGGTGGGATTTAGCCACCCACCTACCTTCAAAATTTTTGACCCGACATTGTTCCTGTATAAAAAAAATGCAGAGACAAAATGGGGCAGAAACTGAAAAAGGCCATCCAGTGATTGGCACAAATTGGAATCTAGTACATGGGCAGGTACCAAACCCTGGTACTATTATGGATACCATGTTGTGCTTGCAGACAAGAGCCTAGTATGGCTGTCCTCCTCTGAGAGGCTCTACCAGCAGCTCACTGAGACAGATGCAGACACTACCAACCGTTGGACTGAGATTTGGACATATATGGAAGACCTGAGGAAGGATTGAAGAAGCTGAAGAGGATGGAAACCCCATAGAAAGAACAACACTATCAACTAACCCTGACCCCTCAGAGCTCCCAGAGACTAAGTCACCAACCAAAGAGCGTACATGTGCTGGTCTGTGGTTCCTGGCATATATGTAGCAGAGGACTGGTCTCAGTGGGAGAGAATGTGCCTAATCCTGTAGAAACTTGATGCCCTCTGTAGAGACATATGAGGCCAAATAAATCTTATTTTGATAATTAATCATGACTATAAATATAGTTAAGAATATATAAAGAAGGTGGCTATTTATGAGGTAATTGATAATTAATTTGTGATTTTAAATTATATTAACAGTTTTCAATAAGTGTCTGTATCATAAGGTTTAAAGCAGGACTGACCTGGGAATGAGTGTGGACTGGCCCAATGAGCATGAGAATGGGTGATTACCAGGAGGTTTGGAGGCTGCTGGAATATTGCCTAAGCCCAGGCAAACCAAAAGGAAAGGAGTGTTGGGAGAGTCAGAGCTATGTAGGCTGAAAATCTGCATATACAGTTTGGAATCAAATTAGCAGAAAAGTAATCTCAACACAAATTAAAATGGTTAGATTATCAGCTTGAATTGGAGTAGTCTTGGCATCTGGAACAGGTGAGTCTATTGTGGCAAATAAGGAGAGGGGGGGATAGGAAGGGTGAGTCATGGAAGGTGACTTGGATTTGTGGTCTGAATATTTGGAATCAATGGGGTCTGGCAGCATGACCATCTTGCTAGCAGGACCTGACCAGACAATACTGGCTACAGAGGGGAGGAACCAGAGGAGGGAGACTAAATCAGGCCTTCCCCCAAAAAACCTGGACAGCAGTGAGTTAAGATATCCCTCTATCACTATTGTTCTGTAATACAACTAGAGGTCAGGGATGGTAATTTCCCCAGAAGTTCTTTTATTTTTGAGAATAGTTTTTGCTATTCTGGGTTTTTTGTTATTCAAAATGAATTTACAAATTTCTCTTTCTAACTCTATGAAGAATTGAGTTGGAATTTTGATGGGGATTGCATTGAATCTGTAGATTGCATTTGGCAAGATGGCCATTTTTACTACATTATTCCTGCCAATCCATGAGCATGGGAGATCTTTCTTCTGAGATCTTCGATTTCTTTCTTCAGAGACTTGAAGTTCTTGTCATACACATCTTTCACTTGCTTGGTTAGAGTCACTCCAAGGTATTTTATATTATTTGTGACTATTGCAAAGGGTGTCATTTCACTAATTTCTTTCTCAGCCTGTTTATCCTTTGAGTATAGAAAGGTTACTGATTTGTTTGAGTTAATTTTATATCCAGTCACTTTGCTGAAGCTGTTTATCAGATTTAGGAGTTCTTTGTTGGAATTTTTGGGGTCACTTAAGTCTACAATCATATCCTCAAATATTTTGACTTCTTCCTTTCCAATTTGTATCCCTTTGACATCCATTTGTTGTCTAATTGCCCTGACTAGGACTTCAAGTACTATATTGAATTGATAGAGAGAGAGTGGGCAACCTTGTCTAGTCCCTGACTTTAGTGGGATTGCTTCAAGTTTCTCTCCATTTAGTTTGATGTTGGCTACTGGTTTGCTGTATATTACTTTTACTATGCTTAGGTGTGAGCCTTGAATTCCTGATCTTTCCAAGACTTTAACTGTGAAAGGATCTTGAATTTTGTCAAATGCTTTCTTAGCATCTATTTTGATGATTGTGTTCTTTTTTAATGTGAGTGTGTTTCTATAGTGTATTATGTTAATGGATTTCTGTATATTGAACCATCCCTGCATCCCAAGGATGAAACCTACTTGAACATGATGAATGATTGTTTTGATATGTTCTTGGATTTGGTTTGTGAGAATTTTATTGAGTATTTTTGCATCGATATTCATAAGGGAAATTGATCTGAAGTTCTCTTTTTTTGTTGGGTCTTTACATGCTTGAGGTATCAGAAAATGTGGTATATATATACAACGGAGTACTACACAGCTATTAAAAACAATGATTTCATGAAATTATTAAGCAAATGGATGGAACTAGAAAATATCATTCTGTGTGAGGTAATCCAGTCACACATGGTATGTACTCCTTGATAAGTGGATATTAGCCCAAAAGCTCAGAATACTCAAAATACAATTCAAAGATCACATGAAGCTCAGGAAGAAGAAAGACCGAAGTGTGGACTCTTCGGCCCATCTTAGAAGGGAGAACAAAATATTCACAAGAGGAAATACAGAGACAAAGTGTGGGGTAGAGACTGAAGGAAAGACCATCCTGATACTGCCCTATCTGGGGATCCATCCCATATACGGTCACCAAACACAGACCCTCTGGATGCCAAAAAGTGCTTTCTGACAGGAGCTAGATATAGCTGTCTTCTGAGAGGCTCTACCAGAGCCTGACAAGTAGAGAGGCAGACGCTCGAATCGAACCATTGGACTGAGCATAGGGTCCCCAAGGGAGGAGATAGAGAAAGGATTGAAGGAGCTTAAGGGTTTTGCAACCCCATAGGAAGAACAACAATATCAACGAACCAGACCCTATAGAGCTCCCAGGGACTAAACCACCAACCAAAGAGTACACATGGAACAATCCATGTCTTCCGTCACATATGTAGCAAAGGATGACCTTGTTGGGCATCAATGGGAGGAGAGGCCCTTGGTCCTGTGCAGACTCCATGCTCCATTGTAGGGGAATGCTAGGGTGGGGATGCAAGGCTGGAGTGGGTTTGTGGGTGGCAAAACACCCCCATCGAAGCAGGGGGAGGAGGAATGGGATAGGGGATTTCTAAGGGTGTGGGGCACGAAAGGGAATAACATTTGAAATGTAAATAAAGAAAATACCCAATTTAAAAAAAAAAAAAAAAACAAAAACATACCCCTCCACGTGTTGGCAGAAATGTATAAGATCATGGAGGATGTAAAAGTCTTGAGTGCCCTCTGGTGGCATTTTCGATAAGTTACTGAAGCCAGGCCACAGAAAAAAGAAGACTGTGTGTGTCATTTTGGACTATGGTCTGAGACAAACCAATTTACATAAATTTCACAGCAGGCACCCAGCAACGACTAAAGATATGGTTTAGATTTTGTGCTGTCCAACTCCGAACCCGTGCCAACTACTGGAGACTATTCCAAGGCATCATTCGGATCAGGCTGGGATTGAACAGTTGGAGCTGGGACCGACTGGAAAGGCGAGCTCCTAATTCTGAAAGCTCCTGGAATAAACACCATTTTTTTTTTTTTGTTCAGAGAAGGGCTTGTCCTGTCTCTGCCCTGGCTTGGCAGGGAATCCTGGCGAGCCTGGACCTGGAAGAGGTACCCAGTACCTCTTAGGCTGTTCCTCGGAAATGATGACCTACTCCGCGTTGAAAGTCAATCACATCCGGTGGAGAGGGGGAGAGAGTGAAAAGAATGAGAGACTGGGGTTCCCACAAGCCTAGAGGCTCAATTTCTCCCGGGTTTTGTCACCAAGATGATAGGCTTTCTCTCTAATAATTTCTCAGCCAATGTGGGCACTACCATGTTCAAACAACATTTGGCTGAGAACATGTACCTCTATTAATGATGAATTTAAATTTCCGGATAGTTTGTGTGATAGACAGAACCTGAATATTCATGTTTCTCCATATACAGCATTGCCTTCAAAGAAAATATAAACTGAATATAGGAAATCTAAATGTGTTTCTCCTACTGTCTTCATCTTAGAGGCTAGACACAGCATACACATTTATCATAATCAAGCTTTCTGAGAGATGAATGATGATACAAATCTATGTAAGCTATGAAAACCAGAAAAAATGATGTAGGAGAGCTTCAAGGAAAAGGTTACAATGATATTCATTAAACTACTATAAAAATAGCAATGAGTAATTTTAACCTGAAACAAAATACCCATTTGTACATAAATTCAAAATAAAGAGGACACAAACCACAATCTTCCAGAGAAGGCATTACAACTAGTAACTGACCCCAGAATAACTGCTTTGGTCATTGGCAGCACGTGATTGATATAAAAATTAAATTAACAGATATAAACACCCATAATTTTACCATCTTATATTGAAAGTCAACATACAGAAGCCAATAGTTGCTTATAGTATTTACGACTGAGCAAACAACACTAAGTTATGATGAAACTATTAGGCAGGTAGTAAAGAAAGAGGACCATTCTAATGTTTGATTTACAGATGTATATTGTGTCATTTGTAAGAGAAGTCACTGACCATTTAAGGAGTAAAACCCAAGAATTGTTAATGGCTCTGAATTATTTCTGGTTAAACTAGTTCTAAAATAATACTGTGTATTAAAAGAAGTGGACTGTAGTTTGAGAAGTAAACATTTCATGTGTTCACTTATATCATAGTCATGGTCTATTTTTATAATCCAGCTGTGTTCTGTTTACTCCCTGTGATGTAAATTCCAATGGTAAACTTTCTGCATACTTTATTGATTGAAATGAATATATTAGTAGTTAAATTTGCATTTAGACTGATTGCTCTGAATACTTTGATCCTGTGTATGTTGTGAAGCACAAAATTTTCTCTAAGTACTTGCTGGTAATAAGGAGATTTGAAGCCAATGACAGAATTGTACCAGCTATAAACATTTGGTAATATTTCTTGTTTCCGTTTCCTGTTTGGGTATCAAGGTGAAAATTTACTAAGTCATTCATTTCAGTGACGTTACTTGTCACTTCAAAGAAGAAAGTTGCTGTTTTGCAAACTTCTCTTGTTATTACTGGGGAAGGGAGTGGATTTGATTATTTAAAGATAAAATGTTACATTAAGGACAATTTCATGGAACAGAAGTTTGCTTATTTACTAAAAAACAAACAAACAAGCAAACCGCTTTTCTAATAAGCCCAATAACCTTCAGTATGTTCCCTAGAAACCATCTATCAAGCATTAATAATCCTAGGACTATGATAGGAAGAGAAGGAAGATGGAGACTAGAGGATCTCTAGAAGATCTGGGCACAATTAGTCTGCCTTATGCAGCACTACATAGACCCTATTTCACTCCATAGGTGAAGGTTGCTTCTGCACTCATATGAAGAAACAAATGAGATCAAACACACACACACACACACACACACACACACACACACACACACACACACGGAGGAGGCAGGGAGAAACATTTCATTTTGATATTATAAAATCCTATGTTATTATATATTCATACATTATAAGGTAAAAGGTATTATTATTTATATAAATTTATCTCCATAAGCATTGAGAGCAAATACAGTATGAAAATTTACTAAAATGTTTTTGTCGATTATAAAACTTAACTTTAGTTATAATTTTAAGTGAAATATTAGGTGAATAATGTTACTTTGAGAAATCTCAGCTCTAAAATTTTTCAACCATAAGATATATATGTATATATATGTATACATATATACATATAGATAGATAGATAGATATAAATATAGATATATACATGAGCACACATGCATACAACATCTGGTTTCTGTTCTTGTCAATACACAGAATAATGTGACAAACTGTACAAATGTATTTTGAGTGTATTAGTCCTGAATCGTCTCACCCAGCAGTAAATGACGTTTTTCTAACGACTGGCCTGCTAATATAGACCCGTCTGTAAAACACTGGTGACAGGCAACCACTTTAAGATTGGATATAAATCCCACTACACAGAAGAAAACACATATTTATTACATTAATCTTGGCCAAGAACTCAGAGCAAAGTAGGTAGGTTGTATATCCTGGAGGAGAGGTTAGTGCTCCTATTGTGTGGAAAAGGATATAATATCAAACTGCCTTCTGAACATTCGTCTTTACATCTACACAGTATGCAGCCCCCATCAAAGAAACACTTTTTTGTGTATACTTAATACAAAACCCCATAATTTGTCATAGCGTAGAGAACTAGTGATATATGCATGACAAACAGCACAGACACACACATGCACACATATACACACACACTTAAGTTATACCCCTCTTCCCCAATATGTAGAGACCCTCAGAGAAGAGCAGAAAGAAATACTTTAAGAGTCAGTTGTTGGGGAGACTGATACAAACACTGTCTCCTCAAATGGACAAACCTACAGACTCATGAACTCATGGTGTTTGTGATTGAATGGTATTGCTCTGGCCGAACAATGCCAGAACTAAATAAATCCAATCAACATTCCTGTATGAATATGGGAAGTGTTCAGCAGACCTTATAACCAACCAAGGAGTGACTGGTAATTTATGGCATTAGGAGAGAGAGCGGATTTTCTTCAAGTCTGTCCAACTTTTGTAGGTTGTCTATGCTGCTCTGGTTAATGATACTACAGAGCTATCTATCTGTCTATGAATCTTTTTGTCCATGCATTTACCCATCAATCTATTATCTATTTATTATCTTTCTATCAATCTATCAATCTATCTATCTATCTATCTATCTATCTATCTATCTATCTATCTATCTACCTATCTATCATGAATCTTCTATCACCTGTGTGTACACATTTGTCATTCTCAACACAGAAGATATTTTTAAGAAATCACAAAATAAGTAAATATCAATTGTTTTGAAGTGAAAAATGCCTATCATAAATGATCCTAAGGAAGTCATTACTTTATCACTTTGAATTCACAATAATATTAAAATGGAAACTAAAGTATAAAATCATGGCATCAGTAAAAACAGTCACTGTTAGTAGTATACTGCTGTCAATAATGACTAGGCATGGCTAATAAGTTTTACTACATTTAACATTCAATTATTAAAACATATAAACAAATCAGAAAATCAAGCAACACAACCTGTGTGCCGTGTGTAAAACTCAGCAATTGTCACATCAAAGAGCACAGCTGCATCAGTGCAATTGGAGGCTGAATCATCAAACATGCAGTGCAATTACTTGAGTCTGATAGTTCCACAGTGTTACAATATGGAGATAAATCAGCAGAGCTTCCTGGTGATTGCTAAATACCTGACTACTTCCTAAGTAACTGTAGTTCTTGAATAATTCCCTAAATAAATATGCAAATGAAGTTCAGTGGAATGAAATAATGAATATGAAATAATTGTTGATAAATTTGGAAGAATTGGTGTCACATGAAAGAAACTGGATACTTTCTTTTTATACATGACTTCTTACCTACGCCATCAAGTCAAATTTAGTACATGTCATTCTTATTTAGTTAATTTGGGGTGACTGAATCTGTTTTAAAAGTTTCCCATAGGAATTTTCACAAAAAAAGTAAAAATTCCTTCATCCGGAGAAATAATCTAGAGGAATCTAGTATTTTGCATTCCTCATCTAATAGAATTAATCACACAAGGTGCAATTTCCAAGAGAACAAAAATATCACATAAATGTTTTAAGAAGCTATTTCCTATTGATGAGCTGAGAATTTGGGAAGATAAGACGTTTCAAAGACAGAAATTCCTGGGAGATTACACACACACACACACACACACACACACACACACACACACACACACACGTGTTAGTAGTAGTAGTTAGTATGTCTGGCATGTGTGTGTGTGTATGTGTGTGTCTGTGTGTGTATCCAAAATGCAGCATTTCTCCCTACAATTTCATTCAGCAAATATGAAAATGTTGTGCTTGTGAAGCTGTAGAAATTCTAAAGCTATGTGCGATATGTGACTTTTCTCTTTCTCTTAAAAAACTTGCAGGTGAATTTTAAGATCTGTGCTTGGCATGTTTTTCCAAGATATCCAATTTTAAATAGAGTGATTTAATCAGCAGGTAAAAATATGTTCTTGGTTGACACCCAATGTACATCCTGATTAAGATTTATTAAATTATTTAATCTCAAAAAAGTTACAGAAATAAGTTTTTACAGAAATATCTTTTCAATTTTATTTTTTTCAAATATTTCTTTTAGAAAGAAATTGCATGTTTTGTGCAAGTAAAGCATTTTATGCCAGTTATAATATTTGTTAACTGTGCATCTAAATCTGGAAATTTGGAATCAAAAGGATTTGGAGCTATTCTTGCCTCTATATTGGCTATGTGAGGCAGACTGGTATATACAAGTCTAACTGTATAACACAAAGTGAACGGAAGAAACCTCTAAAGATAATAATACATATGCTCCAAAGGGACAAATATTCCCTACTATAGTGGTTCAGTTTGACAGAACACACAGATTCAGTATTTGTAGATTTTGAAAGCATAATTCTATTACATTTTATCTCTGTTACAATTGAACAAACAAAAAACTAATAATGCTAGACATATAAGCACAATCTATCTGTACCCCATATGTCTTAGTGAAGGGGCCAACCTATCATTACAAACTCCATTTTGTACTTATACCCCATTTTATGTTAAGTTGGTCTTCAGCCTGAACTCAGTTATTGGAACAAATATAGGAACAAAGCCCTAGCAACAGCTTTAACTTTCCTAACAGTTTCTCCACCTCGATTCCTAAGAGCAAAGTACCTAATGTTCCAGATGTTTTGAAACAGATCACTCAAGTTACTCAGTCATGTAAATGATAAGCTTCAAAGCACCCTACCCTGCTGTAACTTTGATCAAAAGCCAAGGGCTCATCAGCTTAGGACCTTCCATACCCATTTGGTGCATTGTAGAGCTTGGAGGTTCCCAGCTCTCCTTTGAACAAAGACTCTTTTCTTTTGCATAAGAGTTGAATTCCTGGTGGTCTTTGGTGGTTTGTGGGGACCTCACAATCTCACTTAGAACTCTGTATCTGACTTGAATTCAGCTGCAGAGATCATGTTCTGTCAAGGAATTGATTGGGGCAGAGTCTTGTGAGGCAGTTAATTTTGTTAGTTGTCACTAACAATTTTGTATGTTTACTAATGATTAAAAACATTTAAAATGGAACAAAAATACATCTTCATCTTTTGTTTTAAATGAGAAGACCAAAATACTGGGAGTTCAAGTATTTACCTCAAAGTAAAACAACTCTGGTGTTTTATTGGTTTTGTTTTTTGTTTTGTTTTTCAACCCTTACTGCTCAATATTGACAGTCAAAGTTCAGCCCCAGACTCAACTGTGGAAAGAGAGAACTGCTGGCTTGCTGACCTTCACAATACAAAAGGGTAAATACTCTAGGTCAACTTATCAACATTACAAATAGCAATTGGTAGACAAATAACCTTGAAGCTGTTTTGACTTTCAAAGGACTTCCTTCTCTGTTGTTCTATCATTACTTGCATTTAAAAATAAATGATAACAGTTTTCCACATGAGAAACAAAAATACCTTCAAACTAAAGATGATCATGTTATCTGTCCATAATCCTATGATATAATATAACAATCCTATTATCATAGTAGAGAAGACCAATTTGATATTTTGAATGCTGGGGGATTTTAACACTTTAATAGTTATCTTATAGAAAACTGAAGTTCCAATTTTAAACTATATTTGAAGAGACATTTTTGTTGTGTACAAAAGCTGGGTGAATCCTTTAAATCATATTCTCTCTGAATCAAGCCTCAGCATGTATTGCTACAAAGTGTCATTTTAGTCAATTTACACCATAACAGTTAGTACATAGAACACAGCACTTTGACTGATCAGAGACATCCAGTGAAACATATCTGTTAATGTGTAGCCAAACATCTTATCTACATTCAAGAATGATGTTTTGATATTATTATAGATGCCCATGTGCATATTCAACAAATATTAGGTAAAGTATCTTAACTTGTCTACCCTGCTTGGTTATAATTCATTGTTTTTTCCTTTCCATATACTTAATGCTTTGCAATGATTTCTTAGTTTAGATATCTATATATAATTATGTATATTATATAGACATCTTTATATATTTTATATATAAATGTATATATATGTATATGTATAGTATATGTTATATATATATGTACATTTTTGAATTTTTATAAATGAAAACAAATATTCTGCTAGTTCTTTTAGAATTTCATATATGTGTTTATTACAATTTGCAAAATTACAAAATTAATTGATGCTAGAAAACCATTAATTATGTAGTTATAAAGGATACTAAACAATAATTCTTAATAATAATAATTTAGTTTTAAATATACTAACAGTCTTGTTTTTCTGGGAATTTTCAGGTTTGGTCTCTAGTTTATTTTAATATAATGCATAACTTTGGTCAAACATTATACTACTCTTGGTCTTGCTTTTAATGTTTTTCCCCAATCACAGTGGCCATCAAGTACAACTTTCTTATAGGAAATGACAAAAGTTTATTCTATTTAGTTAATAAATGATACTCATATTGTGAAATTACATATGTACTTATATGTAGGGATAATCATCTGTGTACTATATGGAATAATTACCTGTCCATAAAAATCTAGGTAATGAGCTAAGGCGGGATTAGAAGGCAGGACTTATTCTTTGCCCCTTACTACCCCCCCAACACTCATACAGTATGGCCGTTTGCAGGGTAGAGCAGAAGCCTATGACACCTGGGTAGACAGTAGAGACCAGAAATGGAGCCTCAGGGCATTGCCCCACAGGCAAGTATTTTGCAGAGCTACATGACACACTGGGAAGCCAACACATTGCTCAGCTGAAGTTGTAGTTTGTGATCTAGCCCATGGGATAAACAGTCCACTGCATCCCAAGCCAGGTACCTTGTGAGATGTGCCTGACTCAACCCAGCCTGACATGGCAAGTGGGTCTGAGAATAATAGCAGGTGCCCATGGATGAAGGCCTAAAGTCATGCACAAATGAGGCAAGTTGAAGAGGCCTGGCCAGCAGTTGGCAGGAGGCCAAAAATATAGGGTTGCCTACTATATCAGGCTGAGCAATAGGAATCAACCACCAAAAACAGGTGCTAACTGAAACATATAAGGAGCCCCAGAGACAACATACAGAAGAAATACAAGTCTACACACAGTTTCTGACCAGGTAAATATCTTTGAAATCATGACAAACTCCTAGGAATTGGGACATTGTTTCAGGTCAAACAATGTTTAAAATGGATTAAATGTGTAGAACCAGAATGTGGCTAATACAGTTAGAAATTTATGGGGAAAAGATCTATTGCAAAAGTGGGAAGTCCAGATTAGCATTCCTCCAACTTTGAATGCAGGTCATAAAAGTGGAGAAGTTCTTATGAATAAAAAAACATTACTGAAGACAGTTACAGACTGTCCAAGCTGTCCATGAGCAGGATACAGCTGCAGATGACTCTTCAACTTCATGTGGTGGACTCGCTGTTAGTAGATCACAAGTCACACAGCCACTAAAGTAGTGAACTTACAAACCTATTTGGATTGAACAATGGCCTGTGACAAAAGCAAACAAACAAACAAACAAACAAACAAGCAAAAAAAAAAAAAAAACTGCAGTCACTAGAACAGCTAGCCCAAGAGCACATGGAAGCTCAAAATGTAGAAGAGTTCACCAGCCCTTGGAATTCTGTTTGTCATTAGAAAAAATAAATAAACTAGAAAATGGAGGGTGGGTTTTTTTTGAAATTTTTTATTGGATATATATTTTAATGATATCCCCTTTCCCAGTTTCCCCCCTCCTGGATAGCCAATATCCCATTCTCCCTTCCCCTACTTCTATGAGGGTACTCCCCCACCTCCCCCACTCCCACCTCCCAGGCCTCAATTTCCCTATTAGATATTTTCTTTATTTACATTTCTTTTTTTTTAATTTTATTTTCTAAGTTTTTTTTAATTTACATTCCAAATCATTTCCCCTTTCCCTTTTCCTCCCTCTCCAAAAGTCCCATAAGCCCCCTTCCCTCCCTCTTTTCCCCATTCAACCCCCTCTCGTTTCTCTGTCCTGGCGTTCCCCTACATCCAGTCTTTCCAGGACCAGGGGTCTCTCCTTCCATCTTCTTAGAAATCTATTGATATGCGAAATGTGTCTAGGGTATTCCGAGATTCTGGGTTAATATCCCTTTATCAGTGACTGCATACCATGTGTTCTTTTGTGATTGGGTTACCTCACTAAGGATGATATTTTCAAGTTCTGACCATTTGCCTAGGAATTTCGTGAATTCATTGTTTTTAATTGAAGAGTAGTATTCCATTGTGTAAATATACCACATCTTCTGAATCCATTCCTCCGTTGAGGGACATCTGGGTTCTTTCCAGCTTCTGACTATTATAAATAAGGCTGCTATGAACATAGTGGAACATGTGTCCTTATTGCATGCAGGTAAAGCCTCTGGGTATATGCCCAGGAGTGGTATAGCCGGATCCTCTGGGAGTGTCATGCCCAGTTTTCTGAGGAACCGCCAGACTGCTTTCCAGAGTGGTTGTACCAGCTTGCACTTCCACCAGCAGTGGAGGAGTGTTCCTCTTTCTCCACATCCTCGCCAACAACTGCTGTCTCCTGTGTTTTTGATCTTAGCCATTCTGACTGGTGTGAGATGGAATCTCAGGGTTGTTTTGATTTGCATTTCCCTAATGACTAAGGATGATGAACATCTCTTTAGGTGCTTCTCAGCCATTAGATATTCTTCAGGTGAGAACTCTTTGTTTAGCTCTGTACCCTATTTTTTAACTAGGAAAGAACTTTGAACATATGGTCACAGGGGAGAATTTCCTGAACAGAACTCCAATAGCTTATGCTCTACGATCAAGAATAGATAAATGGGACCTCATTAAATTACAAAGTTTTTGCAAGGCAAAAGACACTGTCAAAAAGACAAAGTGGCAACCAACTAACTGGGAAATGATCTTTACCAACCCTACATCCGACAGAGGGCTAATATCCAATATATACAAAGAACTCAAGAAGTTAAACTCCAGAGAGGCAAGTAACCCTATTAAAAAATGGGGTACAGAGCTTTATTTACATTTCAAATGTTATCCTGTTTCCTTTTATTTTCACTCTGAAAACCCCCTATCCCAGCCCCCCTCCTCCTGCTTCTATGAAGGTGTTGCCCAACTCCTGCTTCCCTGACCTGGCATTCCTCTACACTAGGACATCTAGTCTTCACAGGAACAAGGGCCTTTCCTCCCATTGATGTCCAACAAGGCCATTCTCTGCTATATATGCAGCTGGAGCCAAGGGTCCCTCGATGTGTACTCATTGGTGGGTCGTTAAGTTAACCAGCTCTGGGGGTACTGGTTGTTTCTTATTGTTATTCCTCCTGTGGGGCTGTAAACCCCTTCAGGTCCTTCAGACCTTTCTCTTACCGACCTGAGAGAAATCAACAAAATCATTCAGCCAATGGGCTCTATAACCTGGAATCACATTGCCTTTCTTGTTAACTTAAGCATGTTCTATTACAATGGTTTATTTAAATGTCTGATTTTTCACAATCTATACATGAACATTATAGGGAAAAGTTTTTTTTTCCCTCATTATCTACTTATTTATAACATTTGTCCAATAAAGACATACCATTGGAGGGTCTTGCCCAAGGAATGTTCAAAAGTCCTACCTTATGGCAATATTTTGTATAAGAATAACTAGAAATAATTTATAAAGTGGTTTCTTCAGTCTGTAATTTACCATTATATAAGTGATATATTAATGGGTAATTCAGACACAAACATATCAGGGGGGAAAATGTGTGATTAAATAAACAGAATTTTGCCCACTTGGGAATTACAAACTGCTGTTGACACAATACAAAGCAGGTACTTTAGTTATTTGAAATATAATATAGGTCTACAAAAGATTAAACCACAGAAAGTACATTTGAGGAGAGACCTATTAAGAAATATTAATGATTTTCAAAAATTGTTGGGAGCTATAAATTGGCTAAGGTCCACAATTAAATTAACTGCTTAAAAGCTATGTAATTTATTTTATTCCTCACAAGGTCATAAGAAAATTATCAGCTAAAGATATGAAAGAATTGACTCTGGAAGAAAAGATATTAGAACATGCACACGTTTTGATCCAAAGATGGCTTGTATCTTGATTATTTTGTCTTCTACTCATTCTCCCACAGGAAGTTTTATGCAGAGAGAGATATAATATTTTAGAAGAATATTTTTAAACATGTAAACAGAGTAAAAATTACAGACCTATGTAGAAAATATTTTTGAATTGATTCTGAAAAGAAAAATGTAACTTTGTCAATTAGCAGGAATAGACCCAGCAAAAATTGTAGTACTTTTTACTAATGCTGAGATTGCCTCATTATGGACAGAAAATGAACGTTGGCAAAGGACTTCCAGTATTTTAGGGGGAAGAAAATCTCAAAAGCAAGAAATTTCAGCTTATAAAAAGAACTAATTTGACTTTAACTCACATAATAAAAGGGATGTCAATTTCTGGAGACCGCATATTCTATTCTGATGCAAATCAGTCAGAAAATAAAGGCTATAAGTTAGAAAAAATAAGTAAGATGGCTCAGAGCTCTTACAGTTAGGTTAAATATTGGTGTTGTATGACATTCATAGGATATTTTAGATTTTTCAGAATCTTTTAATATAGTTACTGACTCTCAATGTACAAAAACTTGTATTGCATTTAGAAACTGCTGAACTTATTTAGGATGATTCATAATTAACATTACTATTTATTTGGCTCTACCAGGCATTCCGAAATAGAAATCATCCATTGTATTTAATACATATCAAATCCCATATGAGTTTACCAGGCCCTCTCCACAAGATAATAATGAAATTGATCAGCTATTATTAAGAAATTTGGTATAAGCTTTGGAATTTTATTTAAAAATCATTTTAACAGTAAAGGTTTGAAGAAATAGTATTCTATCATTTGGCAACAAGCCAATAAAATTATAAGACAATGTCCTACCTATTTTTTGTGTAACCAAACCAAATTATTCAAGATTTCAATCAGCAATGGCATTAAATTCTAAAAAGGTGGATTCTGTGATTTCCTTTTATATTAATGGATTCTTTTATTATCTTTGTGAACTTTACCAGGCTTTACTTATCATGCTAAAACTATCTTTCTTAATCATTGCTCCAATTACATACTTTATCAATATTTCCTTATAAAATATCATGATTACTTTGGATGGAACTTGGAGAATAAAATGAAATATTGAAAAAGGTGTTACTTCTCAGTTATACCTACTGTGTGAAGCATTTTAGACTAAGTTGTTTACACACACATACACACACACACACATAAACACACATACACATATACAAACATACGTATATATTACATGTACATAACTACATACACATATACACATACATCCTCAACTGAAAAGATAGTTGTCATTTATGGTGTGTGTGTAATTGTTTGATAGTAACAGATACTCCTGTAACTTGCAAGGTAATGACTCCCCATTCATACAAAAAATAAAATGATAGCATTATGGAATCCCTACCCATAGCTCACTTACTCCCACCCAGTTTACATAATTGTTCCTGTTCTTGTATACCTATTTGGACATTGGAGTCTCAGTTGTGCTAGAATCTTTACAGAGATTCTAGAGAAATGCTATCCCTCCAATTCATGCAATAGAATACAAGGTTCTACTTTGTTACTTTAGTAGAACTCAGGTACTTTTCTCCAGTTTATGGTTTTTCATGAGCACTAAAAGCCATTCATGAAATAGTTACAAATATTCCCTTTTGATGAGAATGAACACATCAATAGATTTTAAAACTCATGCATTGTTTAAGCTTCAAAACTCTACCTACTCCATGTAGAATAAGGTCTTTCATGAAAGTTGGTTCATTCAATACTTACCAACTTTACAATGAACCAATAAACTGGATTAGGTGTCTGATTTCATCTGACTTCTGTCCTCAAAATAAAGTATTCAATCATACTTCTTTCATGCATGAAATGGTTAATCATGAGCTCCTCCATCATATTTTATTTTTGAAGAATTATGAAATCCTATATTGTAACAATAGCTGCTAAATCAGAATCTTAGATCAGAGCCCCAGTATTTGCATTCAAATGGATTCTGCAGAAAACAAGGCTATCTTTGCATTCAGAATTCTGGGAACCACTGACTCACAGGACCATTTTAAGCTGGTGAACATGCGATGTGAGTCATGCTATTGTTTGGTCTTTAAATTTCTAATCTCAACTCCCACACTGCTGACCTGCTTCACCCATTTTACACCCATAGAGTTCTGCATCTATTATCTTATATAAGCAAATCATTCCTTTGGGCTGTCGAGTTGGACTTACTTTTCTTCATTCGCTAAGTCTGACTTTCCTCTCTAATAATCGTTAGAAATTTAAACTTTGGGTATTATAATCCAAATAAAGTGTTATCTCTTTCAAAAAGCTCAGAGAGTGGATTATGAACCTAATAGAAATGATGGTTGTAACAGTCTCTTACAACTCAAGCTTTTGCTCTCACAAGGTACTGCAATTCATTTCTGTCTTTCTTCCTAGACTTTGCATGCCCTGAGTCCAGGATCTACATTATATCTATTGTTTTCAACAAATTCCCAACATATCCAGGACTCTAGCTGACTTGGTATAGATGTAAAATGGACAGTTGACTAAAATGGAATTTGCTTTTTCTTGAAGTATAGCTTTCTGTTTTTGCTTTTATTTCCTTTTACTATTGATAATTTTCACATACTCTTCCTCTTCCCCTTTTAAAATGGCATCTTGCCCTTATAATTTAGTATCCACACAGAAGATACTATATCTCACCCAGTAATTCCTGGATAGCATCAGAATAGAAATAAAGAATTAATATAAAAAAGCAAATTAAAACAAGCTGATAAGATATTTAAGAGAATAACCACATAATCTAGATCAATACCAAAATTTAATCTTAAATATGTTAATATAAAAAGCAAGTATATCAGGGTAAATATATGAGCAATACATTTACTATCCTTTCAGATAGTTACACAGTCTACATTCAGCTTCACTTTATGTGGGAAATATGCCAGTGTCAGAGCATTTTAAATACCAGATTAACACCTGCTTAAAAAACTTCATAGCCATTAATTGACCTGAAAAGAGCCCAAGTTGAGCAGCAGGCATGATGCTATGTTTGCTTCAAAAATCCAAGCTGTACTGCCAAAGCCTACCTAATGTAAATATAGGAAAAACAAATTGAACAGTACTGTTGCTTGTGTACTAAAGCCATTTCACATTGAGCCAAATTCTCCCTAGAGCATGTCATTCCTTAGAACCAGATAAACATCCATGAGATGGATTAACACTTTGAAGTCACTAGGGTATCATAAAGACTTTTTGTTGATGATGTTGTGTCTTTAGCACTGGGGAAAATCTGGCTCATCTTGTTAGTAGCAGAAATAATGTAATTTAAGTGAGCTGCCAGGATAATTAGAGCAGGTGAAGAGTAGACAGAAATAATGCCCTGAAGAGATGAGGGAAAATGCTTAGATCCTATTTCACTTTATTTCTATGTTACTGAGTAGTTTTGGTATGTTTCTTTCAGTGTCCCTTCAATTCTGGTAGCAAATTAGACATTTGGGGAGACCGTGACTCTTCCAAGTTTCTTGAAGAGTACTTAGTGCACTTTAGAGCAATGCTAATTGACAGATTTTGAAATGAAAACATCAGAAAAAGGTGATATTTATCTATACAGAACTACAAATTTTAGAAGCTCACTGGAGAATGATTCATTCTCATCCACTTTAGAAAGTGATATGACTACAGATTCCTGAGAGTATTTAATTACAGAACAAGAGTGAGTCAGTATATTTTTATACTTGGGGAGTGGAATAGGTATATTGTAAAGGCTTTGTATTCTACCTTACTTTATAATTCTTAAATGCTTCCAAATCCACATGGTTAGTCTTTACAATGTTTGGCTTTCCAGAGTCAATTCCTTCCAACCTATATGATGAGTATTATTTTAAATAATTTTGTATAATATTGTAAAAGTTTTCATAAGGTCTATGCTATTGATTATTAAGTTCATTTTATGAACTTGTCTTCAAAAACATATTTATGCTACTGACATTTATTGGATTATGTGGCCCTTCTTTCATCATGAAAATTGGATTCTAAATAATATTTAATACTTTGGCTCATGGTGACTTGCACAATAAAATACAGGGAAAATGGAAGAGTAGATCTTCTTCTTATTATTAGAGATAACATAACTACTAATTTTTCAAAAAACATAGACCTACACAAAAGTAATGCATATTTTATACTTGTATTATGAATGCTTTCATGGGTCCCTGGCTTCTACCAACAAAAAATGAAAAATTAATTGAACTCATTTAATTATATGAAACATCTGAACTGAAGGAGCTGAGAAACAAGTCTCAGCAGTCGTTTGGAAACTGACGAAAGCCCGCAGGATCAAATATCCCTAAGGCGTTATTGTCTGGTTGATAATGCTGGTCACAATGGAACTGTAGAGGCATAATTCTGATAACACTCTATCTGTTCACTGAAACTTAACTATGCCATTAAAGGCAGGGGATGATGCTGAAATGAGTTATTGCACTGAGTAGTAAATTGCAGGTCACCAGAGGGAAGTCTAGCTCCATGGTGTTACAGTTACAGTTGATCATGTTTGATGATGATAAACAACAGAAATAACCTAGCAATAACCTATTAGTACTAATAACCTATTAGTATTCAGTAATAATGAGCAGGAAAGGTGACCTAATATTTGGTTCTGAGTCTCTAATAACAAATGTATTAACAAAATATGATTAGTGTCAGATAAATAAAAAGTGTGGCAAAGATTAATGTTAAATATAGAATGAAAAATTAATGTTTAATTCAAAACAAAAGAAACAAAATTATGACATATCTAAAGGACAAGTAAGCTAACTGAAAAATCTCCCAAAAATCAAAGCTGAAATAAAATTCAATCAGATGAATCAATTCATATTTTATTATAATTAAAATATAATTTCTTATTACTTGATCTGCCATGAGTTATTGATAATGACATATAAATATTTAAAGGAGATTGAATGATTATCTTCTGAAATTATTTTCTATATATTTATTTATTTATCTATTCATTTTGTATTGTTATTTATTTACTTTACATCTGGATTGCATCTTCTACTCCCAGTTTCTCCTTCTCACTCTCCTTCCTCCCATCTACCACTCTGCCCCTTTCAGAAAAGGGAAGGCCTGACATGGATATCAAAAAGTCTTGATGTATCAAGTTGCATTAAAACTAGAAGTATCTTCTTCATATGTATAGAGGGCATAGATAGCTATCATTCATGATCTTTGTTTCATAGTTCAGTCTTTAAGAGCCTTGTTTGTTGATTCTATAGGGTTTTTTTTGTTTGTTTGTTTGTCTTGTTTGTGTTATCTTGTTATGTTCTTGATGTCTCTGGCTCTTTTATTCCTTTCTCTCTCTCTTCTCAGGATTCTCCAAGTTTCACTTAACTAGTTTGGCTAGGAGTTCATCAGTTGCTGGGTGAAGAAGCTTCTTTGATGACAGTTATGCTAGGCTACTGTCTGTAAGTACAGCAGAATATCATCAAGAGTGTAGAGGGTGGGTCCTTCTCATGGCATGCATTATCCTCAAATTCTGTTCCATCTTTTACCTTTGCACATCTTACTGTAGACAGAACAAATTTTCTAAGATTTTGGGTTGATATTCTAATCTCTGCATTGGAAGTTTATCCTGGTTACAGGAGATGCCCAGTTCAGGCTCCATATTCACCAGTTCTAGGAGTCTTTGCTAAGATTTTCCGCATAGATTCCTGTGAGTTTTCATGGTCCTAGGTTTCCAGATCATCCTAGAGATTCCCCCACCCTAATCTAGTTGTCTCTTCCAGAACACTCTCCCTCTGTTTCTCCCCACCTCATATTTCCTGTTCCCATCCCCAATCATCCCCCACAGTACTTTTCCATTAATCCACCACCAATGATTAATCTGTTTCCCTTTCTTATAGAGATTCTAGCATTACCGCTTTGTTCATTTTTTGTTACATAGATTCTTTGGTCCATGGTTTATAAGACAGATTTCCTGTACTTTATGACTAATAACCACTTACACACGAGGTCATACCATGTTTGTCTTTCTGGGTCTGGGTTATTTCACTTAAGATGATCTTTTTTAATTGCATCTATTTGCCAGCAAATTTCTTAGTATCATATATTCAATGGCTGTATAATACTCCATTGTGTAATTGCATGATATTTTCTCTACTCTTCAGTTGAGAGACATCTAGGTTATTTCTGGTTTTTGGTATTAGGAATAAAGCTATTATGAACATAGTTGAGGAAGTGTCCTTGTGGTATGTTGAAGCTCCTTTTGGGTATATGGTCAGCAGGGGTATAGCTGGATCTTAAGGTGCATCTACCCCAAAATCTTCTGAGAAACTACCAAATTAATTTCCAAAATGATTATGCAAATTTATACTTGTAAACTCCATGGAGGAGTGTTCCCCTTGCTCCACATCCTTGTCAGCATGTGCTGTCACATGGGCTTTTGATCTTAGCCATTCTGACAGGTGTACGATAGAATTTCAGAATTATTTTGATTTGCATTTTCTTGATTAAAGTTGTTGAATATTTCTTTAAGTGTCAAGAATCCTTTGTTTAGATCTATACCCCTTTTAAAATATGAATTATTTTTGATGTCTCATTTCTTTAGTTCTTTACATATTTTGGATGTCAACACCCTGTCATATGTTGAGTTGGTGATTTTTTTCCCCATTCTGTAGACTGCCATTTTGTTCATTTGATGGTATTCTTTGCTTTACAGAAACTTTTCATTTTCATGAGATACCACTTATTAATTGTTAATCTTAGCACCTAGGGTGTTGATATTCTGTTCAGGAAATTGCCTCCTGTGCTGATGTGTTCAAGTCTGTCCTCTACTTTCTCTTCTATCAGATTTACTGGATCCAGTTTTATGTTGAAGCCTTTGATCCATTTGGACTTGAGTTTTGGGCAGCGTGATAGATTTGGATCTAATTGCATTCTAATTGCATTTTTCTACATCTAGACATCCAATTAGACTAATATCATTTGTTTAAATGCTCTTTTTTTCCTTGTACAGTTTTGCCATCTTTGTCAAACATCAAGTGTCCATAGGTATGTAGATTGACTTCTTATTTGATTTGGTTCCATTGTTCAACCTGTCTGGTTTTATTCTAGTAATATATGGATTCCATTACTACTACTCTGAAGTACAGCTTGAATTCAGAGATGGTAATGGTGATACCTCCAAAAGTTCTTATATAGAAGAGGATTTTTTAATCTATCCCAGGATTTTTGTTTATACCTATAAAATATAATGTTCTTTCAAGATCTGTAAAGAATTGTGTTGGAATTTTGATGTGTATTGTTTTGGATATGTAGTTGGTTTGGTTATATTGGCCATTTTTTTAATATTAATTTTTTCTTCTTTTTTACACTCCAGATTTTATTTCCCTCTTGGTCCACCGACTATGCCTCATCCCATACCTCCTCACTGTCACCCTGTCTCCATGAGGATGTCCCCACCCCCCACCCCACAGACCTTTAAACTCCTTTTTGCCTTTTTCTATATTAATCCTACTTATCCATGAGCATGGGAGCCCTTTATATTTTCTGATATCTTCTTCAAAGTCTTTTTTCAAAAATTTGAAGTCCTTGCAATACAGGCATTTCACTTTCTTGGTCTGAGTTATATCAAGATATTTTATATTATTTGTGTTTGTTGTGAAAGCTGCTGTTTCTCCAATTTCTTTCTCATCCCACTTATCATTTTTATATAGTAAGGCTACTGATTTTTTTTCTTTTGAGTTAAGTTTGTATACAGCCACTTTGTGAAGGTAGAATGTTTGGGTATACTATCATGACATTTGCTAATACAGATACTTTGATATCTTCCTTTCTAATTTGTATCACCTTGATCATCTTTAGTTATCTTATTGCTCTGGCTAGAGCTTCAAGCACTATATTGAATAGACACTGGGAGAAGAGACAGCCTTTTCTTGTCACTGCTTTTAGTAGAATTACTTTTTCTCTTCATTTAGTGTAATGTTGGCATTCAGGCTGTTGTGCATTGCCTTTTGTATTTAGGTCTGTGCCTTGTATCCCAGATCTCTTCAAGACTTTCATGATGAGAGGTGTTGGAGTTTGTTAAAGGCATTTTCAGCGTCTACTAAGATAATCATATATTTTCTTTACTCTTTCAGTTTGTTTATATGGGGGATTGAAAGATAAATTGAAGGATTTTTGAATATTGAAAAATCCCTGCATCTCTGGTGTGAAGCCCACTTGATTATGATAGATAATGCTTTTGATATGTTCTTGGATTCAGTTTGTGAGTATTTTGTTAAGTATTTTTGCATTAATGCTCCATAAGGGAGATAGGTCTGAAATTCTCTTTTTTGGCTCAGTCTTTGTGTGGTTTATGTATCAGGGTGACTGTAGCTTCTTGAAATGAATTGGACCTTGTTCCTTCTATTTGTATTTTGTGGGATAATTTGAGGAGTATTGCTATTAGCTTTTCTTTAAAGGTGTGGTAGAATTCTGCACTAAAACCATCTATATCTGGGATGTTTTGGGTTGAGATGTTTATAATTATTACTTACGTATCTTTCAGGGTTACAGGACTATTTAATTTGTTTACCTGATCTTGGTTTAATTTTGATAAGTTGTATATATCAGGAAATTCATATATTTCAATTAGATTTTCACACTTTGTCGGGTAAAGCCTTTTGAAGTAAGACCAATTGATTTATTTTTTTTTTGGATTTCCTCAGTGTCTATTGTTATGTCTCCATTTCATTTCTGATTTTGTTAATTTGGATACCACCTCTGTGCCTTCTAATTAGTTTTGCTAAAGGTTTGTCTATCTTATTGATTATTCTCAAAGAGCTGATTCTTTGTTTCATTGATTATTTGCAGTTTTCTCTTTGTTGATTTAATGATTTTAGCCTCAAGTTCAATCATTTCCTTCTATCTACTCCTATAGTGTTAGTCACCTTAGAGCTTTCAGATGTGCTGTTAAGTTGCTAGTATGAGAGCTCAGTAACTTCTTTAGGAAGGCCCTCAGTGCTAGAAAATTTTCTTTTAGTGCTGTTTCCATCGTGTCCCATAAGTCTGCATATATTGTGCATTCATTTTCATTGAGCTCTAGAAAGTTTGTTCTTCCTTCCTTTCCTCCTTCCTTCCTTCCTTCCTTCCTTCCTTCCTTCCTTCCTTCCTTCCTTCCTTCTTTCCTTCTCCTTCTTTCCTCTCCTTCCTTCTCTCTGTCTCTGTCTGTCTCTCTCTCTGTCTCTGTCTGTCTCTCTCTCTGTCTCTGTCTGTCTCTCTCTCTGTCTCTGTCTGTCTCTCTCTCTCTCTCTCTCTCTCTCTCTCTCTTTTGATACCCTCTTCCCCCCAGTTTCTGTTTCTTCTCTGTCTTATGGACTGAGTGGCCTGGGGTCCCGGTGACTAACAAGTCTTCAGGTTCATAGGGTGTCACCCCAAGAAATTTTTGACCTGTGGGTCCTCCTGAACTCTGGGATTTAAATTGCTTCTGGGGTTCCTGGTATTACACGGTCTAGGGTCCGTGCTGCCAGAGTGGCCTCTGGGAAAGCAGCAGCGTTGTGGGCTGGAAAATGGGCAGGATGCAATTTACCACTGTTGTGTGTGTCTTAAGGGTACTTATCAGGCAGGTATTGATAATTATATTGTTGAATGTGTCTTAAAGGGGTGGGAGTTCTTACCAGTTTTACTCCCTGGTTCCAGCAGGTTTCCAAGAATGCAGATAAAGTTGTGGGGTAGAAAATGGATTGCAGGTAACAAGGCTCAGTTTGAAACTACTGGGTGTGCTGTTAGGGGACCTTTAGAGGTCTGGTTGTTCCTGGTGCTGGCAACAAAAATGGAAAGTAAAAATCATTGCAGTAGTATACTGTAGTACTTTTGATGATACTTTATGCAAGATGGACTCCTAAGACTCAAGAATTAAACAAACTTTCCATGTCTAGGAATCCTAACACTTACATGATTCATGAGGACTCCTCCATGCACTTATGGAATCAATGATAGATCGTGAAAGGAAGGGAATGACAGGTTAAGCTATCATGAAACATATTATTGAACCCATGCGACTGGCTGCACAATCTGCAGGCAGCTCTAGAGTTGCAGGTTTCCTGAATTGTGACCCATGCTGGAGTGGGAGTTGTAGTAACACAAATACTTTTTATTTCATTTTTTCTCCTATACTCGATGAAGTTTTATTGTCAAATATCAAATTCATCATTTTCTTTTTCTTTCTTTCTTTCTTTCTTTCTTTCTTTCTTTCTTTCTTTCTTTCTGTCTGTCTGTCTGTCTGTCTGTCTGTCTGTCTGTCTGTCTGTCTCTCTCTCTGTCTGTCTGTCTGTCTGTCTCTGTCTGTCTTTCTGTCTGTCTGTCTGTCTTCCTTCTTTCTAGCTTATTTATTTTTTCTTTTTACTTATTATTCTCTCCTGCAGTGCATCTCAACTACACCCTTCTCTCCCTCCACTCCTCCCAGTCCCGCCTCCTTCTCCCATCTCCCCAAGATCCACTGTTCCTCCTTTCCCTTCAGAAAGGAGCAGGTGTCAAAATGATATCAACCAAACATGGCATAAAAAGATGTAGCATGTCTAGAAACCAATCGTAATATCAAAGCTAGACAAGGCAGCCCAGGAGATGGAACGAACCCCAAAAGCCAGCAAAGAGTCAGTCACAGCACCACTTTTGCCACTAGGAGGGCTACAAAACAAAAGATAACCAACTGTGGAATGTATGCAGAGGAGCTAGCTCAGACCCTTGCAGGCCCCATGACTGTTGTCTGTGAGTCCTGATTTCTAGATTCTGCAGGCCATGATCGAATGACTGTTTTGTGGAGATGATCACAGCTGCTGTGAGTGTGTAACATAGCCATATCATGTTCCTAAGTCCACATCTCACATCTCTCATCCCTTTCTGCTGGCTTTCGCATTTCTTCAACTCTCTCTCCCATAAACATTTCTGATCAAAGTTGAGAGCCTCACAAATCTAGGTATAGCAGTTTGGCAACACACTCTATGTCTATTCAACAAAAATAGTAGCCACCTTCCTAAGACCTGAGCTTGCCCCAGCCACAGACTGCTCACTTGGTAGTGTTGTTGCCTACTATGAAGGATGCCATGTATAACTTGAACATGGTGAGACAACTCTGTGATTTCAGAACTGGTAAGGTACATATAGACAAAATATAAACTCAAGTTCACCATTCTCTAGAATTTGAGACAAAACTGACATATGTTATATCTTAACTTAAAAACAACAACAACAATATCTGAAGCCCTATAAATGATAGTTATTATTACAGTTTTACTTTCTACAAGAAAAAAAGATTTTTGTCATAACTAATCCCTGGGATCTGATAAAGGAGTATTATTTGCTAGAAAATGAAAACTCAACATTGCATTACATTGATAAGTGCTTAACAAATTCCTTTAGTGATTAGCATCACAGAAAAAAATTATATAAATGTATAATATTACATGCATGTGATATATTATTCAATTATAGTATTGATGAACGGCAAGGTTAAAAACCACACAAACAAACCAAGAAAACAATAAAAATAAATGTCTTCTACCTATACATGGTTATGTATGTCACACATATCCCAAGATTAATATTTTCATTTCTTGATATCATTGAAGAGTAGTGAGAACCACCAATTTTTGAAACCAAGTCCATAATTCCAATAGTATGGCTTTAGTTATTTAATGGAAAGTATAGAAATTGTATCTTTGTTTGTTTGTTTGTTTGTTTGGTTGGTTGGTTGGTTTTTGTTTTTTGAGACAGGGTTTCTCTGTATAGCCCTGTAACTCACTCTGTAGATCAGGCTGGCCTCAAATTCAGAAATCCACCTGCCTCTCTGCCTCCCAAGTCCTGGGATTAAAGGCCTGTGCCACCACTGCCTGGTTAGAAATTGTATCTTAATTTCATTTTCTTTTCATTTTTTTCCGGGGCGGGGGAAGGTAATAGGATTGCCACAAATAGAAGTATAAGCCAGATAGCCATTAAAAAACCTATCCATGCAGATAAACATAAATTTAGGTCAAGTTTTAAAACAATTGTATTATATTAAAACTGTAAAACAGAAAATTTTGAAAATAATAATCTTAAAAATTCCAATTTGTTTACCATAGTTTTCCTTGTGCATAAATATATAAATATAGTTAGCTCATAGTTCTTTAAATTGCCAATATCTATAGTCTATGTAAATCGGTTTTCTCTAAACCTGAATTTTATACATATCCTCCAATAAATCACTTTCAAAACAGCAATGTCAAAGATTTAATTTTCACCCTAAATAAATTCTAACTAAAATGCTTAATATAGCTAAGGGAAATTTCTTAGTAGTGTGTTCCTAAATGAGTGAGATAGAACTCTAAAACCTAATAAAGAATATTATTTTATAAATTACATCATAAGTACTAATTGTATAGGGCAAATAATATTAATAACAAAATAAAGTGTAAGCAAACCTTGAAAATGTTGACTGTAAAATTTTAATATATGAAACAAAATTTCTAAGAGTGAAAATGCAAAATTGGAATGAAGATATGTATATGAAATGAATGAGGAGGGAATAAAAAATCAGGAAAATGTAGAAATGTGTTTTTGTAGTGGAAATTTGAAGGAAAGAAGTGAGAAATGTCCTATTGAAGTTTGGTATTTCGCTATGCTAAATGCTGGCTGTTCCCAGGGACTACATGTGGACTCAGATGATGTTATATGACCTTACTCCCAAAGTTATCCTTGATTGGTGAATAAAGATGCTAATAGCTAATAACTGGGCAGAAGAGACATAGTGAAAACTTAAGGTTCCCAGGTTTGGGAGAAGGGGAGGCCACAAACAGAAGAAGAAGAAGGGGAAAGGGGAAGCTACAATGGGGTAAACATCTTAAAATTATGACCTATTGGAGTTAAGAGCAGCCAAGATGGGACATAATGAGTAATAACTCAAGGTGATCAATAGAAAGTTAGATTCTAATTGCATAGACGGTACATATCTGCCCAGAGTTAGTGATGGTTAATCCATATTATTAAGGTTGTGTGTGTCTTTTAACCAGGAAGTGAAAATTAAAAGATGGGGTAGAAGTCCCAGACTGAGATTAATTAATTTCTACAACAACATCCTATAATGTTAAATCCTATAAGATAAAACAACATCAAAGGGAAAATAATTGTACAAATATGAAAAATGTTGCATACTTAAAGAAAGATAAATTATCCTTATAAAGTTAGTATATATAAAAGAACTTAAATGGTGAATCTGAAATGATATGAACATACTTAATTGAAACTTAACTTTTAAACAACCATAAAAGGAGGGGAGAAAAACTCTGTAATATATGTGGACAAAGTAACAGTTTCACAACAAAACAATTAAGGTTATTGCAAGACTTCAGTATCATCAATGACAAGTGTGAAAACACTTTGAAGTATCATCTTCAAAGTGTTAAATCATCTATGCCTCAAACTTAGTCTTTATAACATGTACACATCTCACTAATTGAAAGGAAAATTATTAGGATAGGTACAAATTTTCAGAATATTTAATTCCTTGGCATCTTTGAAGAATTTGATATTAAATAATTATATACCTGACCTTCTGTATTTGTGTTACCAGTGAGTCTCTTCCTTTCCTCCTCCCTGTCCTTCTCCCTTTCACTTCTCTTATTTCTAAGTTTCTTTGTGTATCCCCTGCCTTATTTTCTTTCCCTCTTTTTTTGATTATCTGTTTTTGGCCCTACATAGCAAAGAGATCTTCTGAGGACACAGGAAAATAGTGTCTACATATAATCTTTGAATGAAGTTTACTTTTATCTTATGACAAACTTGATGGAATGAAATGGGAAGATTCGTGCATGGAGCCAACTACACATCTTTGGTTTAGTATTTACAGAGAGATACTAAGGAAATTCAGAATACTAAGGATGATAAGAAAAGCTGTACCTCTAAGGACTGGACAAGCTACCTATGATGGATTTACATCTACACATAATATGTAAGATGTTATGAATAGCAGCTTCTCCTGAGTTCTGTACAGGAGAAAAAAATGCTAGGCTAAATTATTGAATTATATATCTTTATAAAGAAATAGAACAGAGCTCTGGCTGTCTCAACCAGTCATTACCATCTCAGGCATTGTACTTTGTATATCCCTTATGTACCAACATATTCTATAGCTAGTCTTTCCAGAAACAAGTGGAATATGGGCAAAGCTGAGTTGGCTCATGTGCACTGAAAATAGTATGGTACAAGGCAGGGGAAGCAGTTTCACAGTGAATCTCACACATCTATCATCTTGGACCAGGACCGTGAGACTCCAGAACTTTATGCAAATGTTCTACTGCTTCTTCAAACTTTTCTGTAAGCATTTTTGTTGTTGTTTTCATTTTGTTAGGGTTGTCTGGCATGAGCAAGGTATTCCAATTATTTTTACTTTTAACTCTTTCATATCATGTTGTTCTCAGGGATACAAATGAAAATATCTCTGCAGATGTAAAAATTCAGAGCCACTCTTATGCTGCACTGTACTCTGTGGCTCTTATCTCTAATGCTGTAGAACATTTTATCTTCTGTCACACTGACATGCACTCTGAATCTTTCCACTTCTTCTCACCTCTACTGAAAACACTCTTCTCTATGACCCAACTAATACTTAGAATATCTTCATAGAATAAATTTTCCTGCCATTCATAATGCATTCTTTTCTGTAGTGTTACAGGTTTACCCTTTTGTTTTGTAGAGTTAATATACTCATAATACCCATAATGCCCTCAGTGTATTTTTGCTAAAATCCTAGTGATGGCGCTTAAAGACCCAAAGAAAACTGAGTAAATAATATAACTTCAAAAATCCAAAGAAATTTAGAATAAGGAAAACTAAACTACAGGCAATAATTTATGTTATTCAAATTGTATTGAATACAATAACCAAGAAAGTAAAACCAACAAAGGGGTACATATCCAAGAGACAACATGTGCATCCAAGAAAATAATGTACATATTGACTGATTTGTTGTTAGCTGATCTACAAAAGGTGTGACAGAGTAGTAGAGTCTCTTAGAGATATAATGGCAGAAAACCTAAGTCTATGTTCATAAAAGAATAATATTAGAACTGGTATTTCCAAGGCCATTGCCCAGTGGTTCTGAATTATTAAGATTTCTAAAGGGGAAAACTGATAAAGGTTCTAGGGACTGTCAGTTCTTGGTTGATGTTTCTGGAAAATATTTGTAACCATGGATGTTATGAGAGGTTGATATACAAAATGTACTAGTAATTCATGTTGGTAAATAAGAAAAAGTAAAATAAAAAATGAGATGGAAATGAAAACAGTATAAGTCAAGGTAAAATATATCAATGTTTTCTTTTATATTGCAAAGATTTTGGGGCTGGAGAGATGGCTCAGCGGTTAAGAGTATTGACTGCTCTTCTGAAGGTCCTGAGTTCAAATCCCAGAAACCACATGGTGGCTCACAACCATCTGTAAAGAGATCTGACGCCCTCTTCTGGAGTGTCTGAAGACAGCTACAGTGTATTTACATATAATGAATAAATAAATCTTAAAAAAAATTGCAAAGATTTCAAAGTGTGTTCACAGAGAGCATTTTCTTATCATTTATGTATTGTCAGCGTCAGACTATATAATGTTCAAATTAAAAAACACATATTAGAAACTAAGCAAAAATCAGAACTAGGTAGAGCTTTAGCCAAGTAGGTGTGTTCCATGCTTAATAACTTGGGTATTGATTTGGTTTTAAGAAAGATTATGGCTTCTAAAACAATAGAATTTCCATGTCGAAAAACACGTCTCAGAGAGGATGTGGGTAGGGTAACTATTGCTTAAATAACTATGTCTTGAAGGGGCACATTGTACTGTTATAAGCACAACTTTGTTTTGTTAACAGTTACAAATTTGTTGTAAAGAGATTCTGAAGCAGATGATGGTCTAGACTAGACATAATACAATTTTTCACGTGATGTCTAAAATAAATTCTACTCCATTCTATGAACAACACAATAACATGTGTTTATAAACATTCTTCCATTATATTAACCTCCCTGAAAAGTAGGTTACTGGTATCCACACTGACCCACTGATTCTGAAAAAAAAATAACCTAAGTGACTTCAAAACACTTCTGTTTTAAAAGTACTTGTCTAGACAAAATCTCATATCTTTATAAAC
The DNA here is from genome assembly GCA_036184795.1 of Tokudaia tokunoshimensis. NCBI lineage: Eukaryota > Metazoa > Chordata > Mammalia > Rodentia > Muridae > Tokudaia > Tokudaia tokunoshimensis. The sequence goes on from BTHU01000011.1 coordinate 15,825,331, forward strand.
ACTTAAACTTTATATTCCAACAGAGGATGTTAACAGAAAAGTGTAAGTCTAAGTGGCCAATGTTTTCTCAAAGTGATTGATTCAAATGGAAGAGAGAAAACTAATTAAAGTTAATGTATCATAAAACAAGATCTGGATTCTATCACATCAAAATAAGTTGTTTGATTATTTTAACAAAATTATCTCGTAATTCCTCTTATTTGGCATTGTTGCTGAAAAGAAAGGGCATCATCAATATCCCTCCTCCAAATAGTCAATTAACTTTATCTAAACTAAACACACATTATAAATGTATCCCTGATAATGCATATCTGGGTCAAACATATTGTAAATACTTATCCTTCCAAATATCAAGATATATTCTTTATCATTGATGTATATCTTTAGTCCTGGAAATTACAGCAGACATATATTCTGGAACTAATATCTTTGATTCAATTTGCTTAGAAACTTTATTTTTTTCCATGTCTTTCTCAACAATTTTCTTTTTTTTTTCGTTTTGTTTCTTTTTTATTTTCTATATTTTTTATTTCCATTCCGGATGATTTTCCCTTTTCCAGTTCCCCCCTCCCCGAAAGTCCCATAAGTCCTCTTCCCTCCCCTTGTTCCCCAGTAAAACCGTTCCTGCTTCTCTGTCCTGGTATTCCACTACACTGCTACATCCAGTTTTTCCAGGCCCAGTGGTCTCTCCTTCTTTCTTCTTGGAAATCAATTGATATGTGAATTGTATCTTGGGTATTCTGAGCTTCTGGGTTAATATCCACTTATCAGTGACTGCATACCATGTGTGTTCTTTTGTGTTTGGGTTACCTCACTTAGGATGATATTTTCCAGTTCTCACCATTTGCCTAAGAATGTCATGTATTCATTGTTTTTAATTGCAGAGTAGTATTCCATTGTGTAAATGTACCACATCTTCTGTATCCATTCCTACATTGAGAGACATCTGGGTTCTTTCTAGCTTCTGGCTATTATAAATAAGACTGTTATGAACATAGTGGAGCATGTGTCCTTATTGCATGCCTTGGAGGCCTCTGTGTATATGCCCAGGAGTGGTATAACAGAGTCCTCTGGGAGTGTAATGCCCAGTTTTCTGAGGAACCGCCAGACTGCTTAGGAACTTTATTAATTAGAGGCATTGCTGATCTGTTGGTTTCTTCCTTTAGTATAGTGCTAAGTACAGAAGAAATAATGTGTAGTTCTCAGAAAGTCTCCCTGGATCTATAAACCTATATGCAGATATAGGTTTACTTATTTTTATAAAGCAATATCAGCTTTCCCTCCAGTTTTCTTTGCATTTTTACATTCAGGTCAGACATAGAAAGGACAGTGAAATAGAATGATAATTTCTTCTAACTATCCAGAAGTGTTCATTAAATCATTTTGAAAAAAAAATTATTCCTAACTAAATTAAATAAAAGAGACTTTTCAAGCCAGCTTCATCCACAGAGAATGAAGTCAGGAACAAGCCACAGACAGGAAGAAGGGGGAAGTGTTCAGAGAGATAATGTTTGTCTAAGCCATGCTTTATTGAGCTACCCCTTCTCAGCTCATCACAGACTCTAGGGAGGTTTTATAATGATCTTTTTCTCTTGTGTTTATTTATGGAGGCCTTGGTGAAATGCCATGCTGTATCTTTGAGAAACTGTACTTACATAAAGCTGGGCACATAAAGGCAATTTTACCGAGGCAGTTTTGGGAAATGTGTCATAGGTTTCTTCTAAGTCTCAAGATATATATTCTACGTTAGAGATATTTTATAGTAATGTTGTGATGCATTTATTATTAGGATGTGAAATTTCTTCTAAAGATGAAAGTCCTCCTGAAAATGCATATCACACTATGTAGTATATTTTGAAACTACATTAAGAAGCTCTCTGTGATGTCAAGTTATCTAATATTTCAAAAATGGTGTGCTTGTTGGACTCATGAGTATGGGTATTAAGTACTGAAAACACTTTTATTTAATGGGTGAATAAATTATATCATAACAGGATAAAATCGGGCCAATAGGTACCATATAATGCAGTTTTGAGTGGAAATGATTATTCTCTTCTCAGAAATTCAAGAAAAACATTTTAAAATTATGACACACGTAACAAGATTTCCAGTTTACACGTGCTTTAAAGTAGCCTCCCAAAATAGTCTACAAATTAACACAAGACATTAGAGTAACCATCTTTACTGCAAATGTTTTTTTTTTCATTAAAATAAATCTTCGATTTCCTGTGTGTGCTGGAGAAACTGTGCTAATTGAAAACTTTTGAATTTGGTATATTGTTTAGGACATGCTTTAGGTTTAATCCTGTCATTTGTGACTGTTCACAGGGGCAGGACATGAACTTGACTACAGGACCCTCTCTAAATATTAGCATAGGTCTTTCCTGTTACCTGCTTGTGAAATGAAAATATGGGATGAGTTTAAGTTCTGAAGGAGAAATGGCAGTTACCATGTGAATGAGATATCTTTAGTAACCTGATGACCACATTTCAAACAAAATTTCTTTGGTTGTCAGTTTTTCACAGTCATTGTACAAGATCTTAAGGAACTGCAGGAAGAAACCTTCAGCATTTTCACAAATACTTCTAGGAATAGAGTTTATTTTCGTATACTAGTAGGAAAAATAAGTTTTCTACTTTTCTCACATCTAAGGGATCTATTTCCATGGCTTTGTGACCTCTAAATACAGAAGGCATTTCAGAATAGAGAAAGAGAGGGCTTTTTACAAGTTTCCAAGCATCTAAACACTCATTATCTTATAACTTAATTACCAGTGTTGTTTTACTTTGAGAAAACTGCCTTAGCATATTGCCAGAAATATTTTGTCTTTTCATATGTTTGCATGTGGAAAGTACAGGATGGATATGTCAGAATCCCTATGCTATAAGGCTTCTTCTGGCTGTGTCTGTTTGTTCTCTTTACTGATTTTATGTGGTCTTTACTCTAGGCCTGTGCACGTAAGTATCTATGCCTGCACACATAGGTATTTATGCCTGTGCCCCTATGTATCAACTGACACTCCTCAACTAAATCACAGACAGGCTTAAATTATAGTCTGGATTTGTAAGTTGAATTAACATTAATTAGTTTTTAAAATCCTTATCTTCAAAGATAGTAATATGAGATGCTAAGAGTTCAACATGAGAGGTTTGAGGATACACAACTGTACCAAGATTAACGCTCATTGTTTTCAACTGGGAAAAATATAACTAATGAAGATACAAAAAAGGAGCATGAAGAATATTTGTGCATGTGACACACTTAAGTCAAAGACAAAAGGTTTAAAATTAAGACATTTGTATATAATAGTAAGAAACACCATATACTAATGCACATGTAAAAGAATCTCAGACAAACTGTCTCATATATATTAGTTGGAATCACATAAAAAGTATTGCACTTATTCTCTATTTTTTTCTTTTTAAATTTATTAGTATCATCTTTTTTTAATTTTTTTTTATTTTCTATATTCTTTATTTACATTCCACATGATTTCCCCTTTCCCAGTTCCACCTTCCCTGAAACTCACATAAGCCCTCTTCCCTCCCCTTGTTTGCCAGTCAACCCCCTCCTGCTTCTCTGTCCTGGTATTCCCCTACACTGATACATCCAGTCTTTCCAGGACCAGGGGCCTCTCCTTCCTTCTTCTTAGGAATCAATTGATATGTGAATATTCTGAGCTTCTAGGTTAATATTCACTTACCAATGATTGCATACCATGTATGTTCACTTGAGATTGGGTTAACTCACGTACAATGATGTTTTCGAGTTCTCACCATTTGCCTAAGAATTTCATGAATTCATTGTTTTTAATTGCAGAGTAGTATTCCATTGTGTAAATGTACCACATCTTCTGTATCCATTCCTCCATTGAGGGACATCTGGATAGTTTCCAGCTTCTAGTTATTATAAATAAGGCTGCTATGTACATAGTGGAGCATGTGTCTTTATTGCATAGTCCTCTGGGTATATGCCCAGTATAACAGGGTTCTTAGGGAGTGTCATGCCAAGTTTTCTGAAGTACCACCAGACTGATTTCCAGAGTGGTTGTACCAGGTTGAAATACTACCAGAAGTGGAGGAGTGTTCCTCTTTCTCCATATCCTCACCAAAACCTGTTGTCTCCTGAGTTTTTGATCTTAGTCATTCTGCCTGGTGTGAGTTGATATCTCAGGGTTGTTTTGATTTGCATTTCCCTAATGAGTAAGGATGTTGAACATTTCTTTAGGTGTTTCTCAGCCATTCGATATTCTTCAGGTGAAAATTCTTTGTTTAGATCTGTACCCCATTTTATGATAGGGTTATTTGGCTCTCTGGAGACTAACTTCTTGAGTTCTCTGTATAAATTGGATATTAGCCCTCTGTTGGAAGTAGAGTTTTTAAAGATCTTTTCCCAATTTGTTGGCTGCTGTTTTTTCCGATAGACAGTGTCCTTTGCCTTACTTACAGAAACTTTGCAATATTATGAGGTCCTATTTGTCAATTCTTGATCTTAGAGAATAAGCTATTTCAGGAAATTTTTCCCTGTGCCCATGTGCTCAAGACTCTTCTCCAGTTTCTTTTCTTTTAGTTTCAGTGTGTCTGGTTTTATGTGGAGGTCCTTGATCCACTTGGAGTTGAGCTTAGAACAAGGAGATATGAATGGATCGATTTGCAATTTTCTGCATGCTGACCTCCAGTTGAACCAGCATCATTTGTTGAAAAGGCTATCTTTTTTCCACTGGATGGTTTTAGCTCCATTGTCAAAGATCAAGTGACCATAGGAGTGTGTATTAATTTCTGGGTCTTCAATTCTATTCCATTGATCTACATGCCTGTCACTGTACCAATACCATGCAGTTTTAACTCTATTGCTCTTTAGTACTTCTTGAGTTCCAGGATACTGATTCCCCTAGAAGTTCTTTTACTGTTGAGAATAGTTTTAGCTATCCTAGATTTTCTGTTATATCAGATGAATTTGAGAATTGCTCTTTCTAACTCTATGAAGAATTGAGTTGGGATTTTGATGGGGATTGCATTGAATCTGTAGATAGCTTTTGGCAAGATGGCCATTTTTACTATATTAATCCTGCCAATCCATGAGCATGGAAGATTTTTCCGTCTTCTGAGGTCTTTGATTTTCTTCTTCAGAGACGTGAATTTCTTGTCATACAGATCTTTCACTTGTTTGGTTAGAGTCATACCAAGATACTTTATATTGTTCGTAGCTATTGTGAAGGCTGTCATTTCCCTAATTTCTTTCTCAGCCTGCTTATCCTTTGAATATAGTAAGGCTACTGATTTGCTTGAGTTAATTATATATCCGGCCATTTTGCTGAAGTTGTTTATCAGCTGTTGGAGTTCTCTGGTGGAGTTTTTTTGGGTCGCTTAAGTATACTATCATATCATCTGCAAATAGTGATAGTTTGAACTCTTACTTTCTAATTTGTATCCCTTTGACTTCCTTATGTTGTCTAATTGCTCTAGCTAGAACTTTGAGTACTATATTGAACAGATATGGAGAGAGAGGACAGCCTTGTCTAGTCCCTGATTTTAGTGGGATTGCTTCAAATTTTTTTTTCATTTAGTTTAATGTTGGCTATTGGTTTGCTGTAAATTACTTTTACTATGTTAGATGTGGGCCTTGAATTCCTGTTCCTTCCAAGATTTTTAACATGAACGAATGCTTAATTTTTCAAATGCTTTTTTCACCATCTAATGAAATGACCATGTGGGTTTTTTCTTTGAGGTTGTTTATGTAGTGGATTACATTGATGGATTTCCTTATATTGAACCATCCCTGCATCCCTGGGATGAAGTCTACTGATCTTGGTGAATGATTGTTATGATGTGTTCTTTGATTCAGTTGGCAAGAATTTTATTGAGTATTTTTGATTCAATATTCATAAGGGAAATTGGTCTGAAATTCTCTTTGTTTTTGGATCTTTGTGTGGTTTTGGTAGCAGTGTAATTGTGGCTTCATAGAATGAGTTGTGTTGTGTTCCTTATGTTTTTATTTTGTGGAAAAGTTTGAAGAGTATTGGTATTAGGTCTTCTTTGAAGCTTTGATAGAATTCTGAACTAAAACCATCTGGTCCTTTACTTTATTTTGGTTGGAAGACTTTCAATGACTACTTCTATTTCTTTGGGGGTTATGGGACTGTTTCGATGATCTATTTGATCCGGATTTAGCATTTATTCTCTTAAAAGCAAATGGATAGAAGATTGGATTTGGAAATTTAAACACATAGTAAGAATACACATGTGTCCTTGTTTTGAGCAATACAAATCATTTTGTGCAATTAATTAAAAAACAATTTATTTCGATAGATTTTAGAAAAGGTGCTGAAGTTCTTCTCTACACAAATAACATTGAAATAGCTAGGGGTAATGATGGACAAGGTCACCCAGAGGCAGTGTAGTAATAATATATATTATGTTCTGACTTCATTGGACCATGTAACCATAGGCAAATCCCTATAAGTATGTTTTCTCACTGTGAAAAAGAGATAAACATAGTGTTGATATCTGAATTTTGGGGAACAAATAAACAAAGGCATTTATAAAACACAAATAAATATAGAAACCACTGCTATATTAATTGAGTGTAATGCACTTTAAACACAACCCTTTAGAAATTTAGGTTAAGTTTCATATAGTGCTAAATGATATTTATATTAAAGGAACAGTTAAAGAAGAGAGAAAACCATGCTGCATTTCTGGAATTTCTTATTTTAGATCTTATTTTTCACTGTACTATAAAAGGTGAACTTGTGCTGAAATCTATAAGGAATAATAGGATAAGTACACACACACACACACACACACACACACACATACACATACGTGCATGCGCTGCTCCTCCTTTTCTATGGTGTTTGATGGTTTCTTTTTCTGTGAGTCTGTCCACAGTACGTTTTGTGTCTTAGTCAGAGTTTTTACAGCTGCACAAAACATCTTGACCAAGAAGCAAGTTTGGGAGGAAATGGTTTATTCAGCTTACAATTCCACACTGCTGTTCATTACCAAATGAAGTCAGGACTCTAATTCAAGCAGGTCCAAAAGCAGAAGCTGATGCAATGGAGGGATGTTACTTATTGGTTTGCTTCTTCTTGCTTGCTCAGCTTGCTTTCTTATAGAACCCAAGTCTATCAGCCCAGGTATGATACTACCCACAAGGGTCCCTCCCAATTATATCACTAATTGGGAAAATTGCCTTATACCTGGATCTCATGGAGACATTTTCTCAACTGAATGTCCTTTCTCTAGGATAACTCCAGTCTGTGTCAAGTTGACACACAAAACCATCCGGTAAAGTTGGGTTCTTTGCATTTCGATAAAGGTACCTGGAGAAGCACACAGTGCTTGTCACATGGTGTGTGTGATTAATGCCATCATCTCTAAAATCTTTATAACCACAAACTTAGCTTTTCACTCACTGTGCAATGAAGACGGATGTATTTCATTTTTGAGTATATGAAATCAGATGGAGAAGCAAAGACCCAAAGAACACATTTTAGTGTGGTTAAATATATTTATATTTGCATATATTACAGCTTCTTGTTTACATAAAATATGTTTTAGGATATGACTGCATGCTTATGCTGTTGAACAATCTTAAAGTATGGAAGATAAACATACAGAAGTTATGTTCTTTATATAATAACCATGGGTTTTTCATAAGCCTTAGATGTCTTTGAATTGAGGGAAAAAGTCATTAGAGTGTGGGGGCAAATGTTTTCATGCAGGTGTTCACAGCAGAATACAATTAAAAGCATGAGAGCCTCTCTGAAGCTTTTTCTTCTAAATAGGCTAAACCTTCCTTAAACAGAAATCACAGGTCTCTTAAAAATGGCATGTGTAACTGTTGTTGTCAGAAGCAAAATGAAGGCTTAAATAAGAAGGGATGATGTTATTGGTGTAATTGAAAGGAAGCTGAAGAGAAATAGTGTGAATTTGAAAGAAAAAAATCTATCTGAAATGACTAACAGAATATAGCTATTAGTACTGAAGAACATCAGTCATTAGTATGCTCAAATGTTTGTGTTTTCCTATGTTAAAATATTTAGTATCTGTTAATAAGAAATCCAACATGATTATAAAATCTATAAGTCATCACACATTCTTGTATGTTAGGTGAGGTGTAATGATGCAAGAAGTATCCTGAAAACAAAAGTGTAGACAAGGGCGAAAAGTCACATTTAATTTAATTCAGTTACTATCTTCATAATCTGTAGGAATTAATTTTGCAGACACGTTTTCTTTAGGTATATCTTTATATATAATATGAAGTGTGTTTTATGATATGAGAATTACTCTGTGTATCAATACCATACGTTCATATTTATGTTTTAATATTGCATTTCATATGTTAAAAGATTGGATCTTCAGACACAATTGTCTTCAAAATGGAAGAACGAAACAGAAACAAAGTAGACAGCAACAGAAGATTTGACAATAGAAGTGGGAATAAAAACAGTGTTAGAAAACATACAGGAAGCCAAGGAGCAATTTAGTTTTGAGAGCATAACTGAAATGATCTCACTTCACCTACTCACTGTAGAAATGATACATTTGGATTATAAGAATGAAGATCCATTCAAATTTAATGTTATTAATTCTACACCTTCATATTACCCTTCCTAAAATAAGACTTTATTATGCTCCCCTGCCTCTTTTGCAATAGATGTATAAAGTACTTTAGAGCTCTTGGTACACACTACCAAGTTTTTCTTTGATTGGTTCAATGTGTTCAGATCCTTTTTTTTTTCCCTAAGAAATACTGAGTTGTCTAGGGTAAATTTTTTCATCACTACCACAGAAATGTTAGTCTTTATTTAGATTCATATTTTCGCTGATTTGGTTTGTGGATAATTTTAATTATTACATAACATTTATTAATACTTTTCAAATTGCATAAAATGTCTGTCTAACTTATTCAGATCCCCATGCCCAACTTCTTCAAGTGTTCCCATATTTTCACACACACAAATTTATGTCCCAATGCTTTTCTTAAAACCAATTGAGTCTGATCTGTGCTGACCATGTTTTCCTGGATGTGTGTACACAGATGAGCACATAGCAACCTACTGTAGGTCACGCCCTTAATGAGAGCCCTGGTGCTCATTTACAGTAGTTGCTAACAGCCAATAGTTTGAGACCAGCATGGGGACTTCTTTTATCTTATTGAGCTTTCATAGACATGTGTCTATTGTCACAAATAGTCCCTGTGATTGTCTCTCTCTCTCTTTTTATTTTCTATGTGTTTTTATTTACATTCCAAATGATTTCCACTTTCCTGTTTCCTCCCTCCCCGAAAGTCCCATAAGCCCTCTTCCCTCCCCCTGTTCCCCATTCAATCCCCTCTCGCTTCTCTCTCCTGGTATTCCCCTACATCCAATATTTCTAGGACAGGGGGTCTCTCCTTCCATCTTCTTGGAAATTTATTGATATGTGAATTGTGTCTTGGGTATTCCAAGATTCTGGGTTAATATTCCCTTATCAGTGACTGCATACCATGTGTGTTCTTTTGTGATTGGGTTACCTCACTAAGGATGATATTTTCCAGTTCTGACCATTTGCCTAAGAATTTCATGAATTTATTTATACAATGGAATACTACTCTGCAATCAAAAACAATGAATTCACGAAATTCTTAGGCAAATGGTCAGAACTGGGATTGTCTCTTGATGTTTTAAATTATTTATGCTATTTTACTCCTCACATAACTGAAAATAGTATGTGGCTAATATTTGCTAAGAATAATTTCTCATCAGCACAGTGATAGTATTGATTTTAAATATCTAATACTCATTTTATCATTTCAATAATTAGGCATGAACATAACAAGGGTGATTTGAATGCTTATTCTAAATGGGTAAACTTATCCTCTCACAACTAAAATGCTTGAGACAGGAAGGTTTAAGATTTGGGACTAACCATTCTGAACAATGTAACTAGTAACAGTGATAACAATAACAGTAATAACAGGAACAGTTAATATGAAAATGAAACAAGTTGCATTTAAAAGTTGGTCAAGAACTATTGTTCTAAAAATCTATATATTTATACAAACACGTGAAGTCTAAGGCAATTTATATGTACAAACCCACAGGAAGAGCAGCAATATCAACCAACAAGTCCTCCAACAGCTCCCAAGGGCTAAATCACAAACCAAAGGGTACACATGGAGGGACCCATGGCTCCAGCTGCATTTGTAGCAGAGGATGGCCTTATCATTGTCATCAATGAGAAGGGCGGCCTTGGTCCTGTGAAGGCATGATGCCCCACTGTAGGGAAATGCCTGGGTAGGGAGGTGGGAGTGAGTGGATGGGTAGGGAGCATCTTCATAGAAGCAGAGGAGAGAAGAAATGGGATAGGTGGTTTGCAGGTAGTTGGGGGACCTGTAAAGGGATAACATTTCAAATGTAAATAAATAAAAAACCAATAAAAAGTAAAAAACAGAAATTTCTCATTCTCATTAGGTGCTGCTCTTTCCTATGTATTCATAATTTGTAAGACTTAAAAAAACAATCTGTTTTTTTCTCATTCACGTGGCCTTTCCACTTGCATCTTCAGATTATGCTCCCATTTCAGAATCTCTGCATGTATTTCTCCTACCGGAATCTCCCTCTCTAATATTGTCATGACTCAAGCTCAAATGATATCTTTATAAATAATGGTACTCTGCTCATGCTTTTTACATTGCAAACATCTACCCACAAACTAGAGAAAACAGATATTTTTCTTTGTCCACTCAATTTTTTCACATAGCTCCTATGAATTTACAACAAATCATAAAGTTATGTAAAAAATGGGACAGTAAATTATCCTTTTTTAGGTGTAACGTCTTTAGATCACATCATAGAAACTGAGCTGAGAGATGATCCACCAAAGAATTTCTTTACATCATCCCTTTAAAATTGCTCTGTATTTTAATATACACAATAAATCATTTACTATAAAATTCAGGACTTTATATAAAATACAAAATATAAGCACACAAAGATCTGCTTCAAAATATTCTAAATATCAGAAACACATTTCACCAATGTCTAGAACTAAAAATAAACATAGAAATTAAAAGAATAAAGATAAATCATTTACACAAGCTACAAAACTGAGCTTAATATGTAATTCAACTGCTATCATACTAAAATTTGTATGCTTTTGGTTATAATAATAATGTTAAAGCACACGTTACGTGTACTTTTATGTTTTGTGTTGTCTTAGCTTGTCTACTCAAGGTGTGATAATACTGTCTTTGGCCAATAGTTCCTCACATTTTTGTTTTGCTTTGCTTTGTTTTGTTTTGTTATGCTCTATTTTGTCTGTTGAGTTTTTCTCGTAAGATCTGCTATTCAAGGGCACTGTACTTACCAGATAATATTGGAATTAAAAGCTATGCTGTTTTTTTATTGTTATTTGTAAACACAATGTGTACAAAAACAATGTTGTGATCTATTGGGAATGGATTGAGAGAGTAATCACTCTGAGTCCATAAGAAAATTTACTTTTCCTTTCCATCTACATTTTTTATCCTCCAGAAATACCATACAAAATTAAGTTCACAATTGTTCATGAAGAAGTTATAAATGGTCTTTTCAGACATGAGAAATCTCTGCAGAGGGAGCTTAGACAATTCAGTTAAAAGTGAGTCCTGAGAAAGGAAATTTAAAGAGTTTACCTGCTCCCCTTTATCATCTACTATCAGTCATTAATTCTTCTATGTTTCTGAGTTTTGTTGTTTTGATGCTCTGTCTGTTTGGTAAACCAAAACTTCATCTGTGTCTTCTTTTTTTTTTGTCTTTTCGAGACAGGGTTTCTCTGTGTATCCCAGGCTGTCCTGGAACTCACTCTGTAGACCAGGCTGGCTTTGAACTCAGAAATCCACCTGCCTCTGCCTCCCAAGTGCTGGGAATAAAGGTGTGCACCTCCACTGCCCAGCTCATTTGTGTCTTAATGTAGCAGCCTGTATGAGGCCTCTATGATGAGGACTTGTACTATAAGAAGATGAACTGTGTGGTAGTTTGAGTGAAATGCCCCCGTAATCTTGGACATTTGAAGATTTACCCCCAGCTTCTAGCACTGTTTGTGTAAATTTAGATGTGCTTTTAGTGGAAGAAGTATGTCACTGGGCATTAAGTACATCAGTGATTGAAAGTTTGGCCACTACTTATTTGTTGTGTCTACTTTGTACTTGAAAACTTGCCACAAACACAATATTCTAAGCCACGTGTTACAGTCATATAGAATGAACTTCAAAACTAAAGGACTGATTACTGAATGACTGTTAAATTGTCAATAAAAAAAAATCAATTCTTACAGAAATGTGCTACTCTTATGTTGATATTATAATCATGTGTTGAGAAAATGTCCCAGAATGCACAGAAATAGTAGAGACTAGGTGGAGTATGGAAGATGAGATGCAGAAGACTATGTTCTTAAAATGGGTCCCTTCAGGAGACAGGCAGTGCTGTATTTCTTTTTGCAGTTTTTCATTCCCCTAAAGACCTGCTGGACTATATTAGGTTATGGTGTAACTAATTATGTTGAAGATATTCATAGCCTGATCAGTGTCTTTTTTACTCAGCAAGTGTCCTCTTGGGTAAAGAAAATGGAAGAAACTCAGGGTCACCAAAGGTCTTTCTCCCTGGTGACAAGATAACAGGGATAGAGACATGGGATGTACCAAATAGCTCAAGGTGACAAAGATGCCTTAGAAGCTAAGTAACTCAATGTGCTTTCTATGAATCTTGAATGACTGTAGATATGGAAAATAAAGCAGTCTTTTACTGCAGTTCAGTCTTCCATATAAGGAGCAGTGGCTTCAGGGAATTCTCTGTTCTATTCAACATCAGAACATGTATATGAAACACTATTGATTACATTCAATAGATAAAATGATTTAGTTTTATATACTGTACTTTGTTCCTTTCTATATTCAGCTTTATGCTGTGCAAGGAGAAAGATGTATTTTCACTTTTGCAAGGAATACATAAATATATTTTCTGTTATTTATCCATGAAATAATTCCTTTTTATATAAAAGCAAAACTAATTTTGTGTCTATAAATATATATTGTGTATAAGGATTTTAGTATAACAGTAAATATCCTATTTTGGAAATAATTGCTAAGCAAAAACTCTTTATCGCATTTCTTGCAAACTATGAACAGTCTAACAACCTCTTTAAATAAAAGTTTATTATGATGACTGATTCATAAACATAATTGGTAATTCATAGTCACTTTATCATCATGTAGGAGGTAATAAGACATAAATACTTATCTTAATTTTCCTTTTAAGTCAACACTATCAAAACTCAACAAGGAAATTATTTTTTTCTATTAAATGCTGATAGATGGTGTATAGAAATTAAAGTCATGATTCAGCATCTTTAATTTCTCTGTGACTTTTTGGCCTATTTTAGAGAATAGACCCAGAAGCCTGGGGGTACAGTTAGTTTTATATACTGTAAGGAGTTTTTATGGAACACACTCTATGGAAGAGTAGGATTCATTAATGATTCTACATATCTGTGGTCCCTGTTAGTTAAATTAATGACTTTTCTTAAAAGAGAATCCATCAATTAATGCTTATTAATAGAGTAACCAACTATTTTATGGTTGAAACTGAGACTCATTCTACAGGAGGGAACTCATGTCTTCTACTGGAACCCTGGTTAATAGTCCCTGGCTGGGAGGAGATTGGCTCCACATGGAAGTTGGAGCTCATCCATCTTATTTCTTTAAATGGGCACAGGGTCAAACCGTCTTGTAAAGATTTGTTTGTTGTCAACTTACAACAGAAAAAACTTTCAGAAGTGAACTGCAATTAATGTGAAGGCAAGAATTCAAGCAGGAACTTCATCAAAAACCATGGAGAAATTCAACTTGCTGGTTGCTCACAGGCTCATGTCTAGCTAGCTTTGTGATATATCCCAGAAAAACCTGTGCATGGAATAGAAAAGTCCACAGGTTTCTCTGCTGTGATACATCAGTTACCAAACAAGACAATCTCACCCAGACATACTTCTCCACAGAGACTCCTTTCTCTGGCGACATTTGACTCCTAAAGCTACCTTGAACATTGTGTTTTGTATGCATAATGATAATGCAAAGAGAACAGTCTGACTGTTCTCTGAAAGAGTTAAGAGTGGATTTTTGAAAATACTTATTTTCAAGCAGTGTACATGTTCATTTGTTTCTCTTTTCAGGATTAGCACATTTACTGATGAAATGACAAATGCTTAGAGTGTATAAACAATTTATGGTTGAGTTAATGGACACTTACTCCAAAAATTATTCCCTTTTGATGAGACTCAATTAATAAATTGTATTCTCACTTTTACTTGGATGGGTTCATAAATTCAATGTTTCTGTTTTAAACATGACATGCAAATAAATATTAGAATTCAAAGAGAGGGCTGAGAGATAGATCATCTGTTACATATATTCTCAACTCACAAGGAAGGAGCTGAAACAAAGCTTCCTGTGGCATAAATTTTTAGTCTAACGTGTCTTTTGGTTACTGTCACTGTAAACTAATTCATTAGTATCTATTTTTATTTTGAATCAGTTTTGTAAAGGCAAACAAGAAACAACCTACTCTGAAATATATATATATATATATATATATATATATATATATATATATATATTTCAAAAACATAATTATGTGATTCACCATACAGAGTGATATCATACTTACCCAATATCCCCAAAAGGAAAATCAAGAAAAAATCTAAACATAAATTAAAATGTTGAGTTAATATAAATAAAATATTCAAGAAAATTCTTTAATTCTGTATTCATTTTACTAATTGTAATTAATATAGTTTCTATGTATTTTAAAGTATTTAATATAGGACAAGTCAAATTTAAAATGTTTTTCATAAGAATGATCTTTATTTAATAGCTTTATTTTAAAGAAATTAAAAATCTCCTTTATATGAAAGAATAGAATTCATTATTTTGCTGGTATAATTTTTCAGATAGATTTAATTTTTTAACAGTGTTTGTGAGTAAATACAAAGATTATAGGCAAGAAATATAAGACTGCATTTAAAAGTATGTTTCTAAATTTATATTTCAGAAAAATTAATTTTTATGATATTTAAAACTCATAGTAAGAGTTCTAATACATCCTTCATCAAATGCTAAATCACCCTCAAATGTGGTACAATTCTTGGAGCAGGAAATTGATATTAGTACAACTACATTAAGTTATACAGTTTATTCAAGTTTTTATTTTTATTTATTTTTCTTTCAGAGCTGAGGACTGAAATCAGGGCCATGCGCTTGCTAGGCAAGTGCTCTACCTCTAAGCTAAATCCACAACCTAGCCCATTTTTATTTTTTATTGTTGTGGTTGTTGTGGCTCCGATGTCCAATGAAAAACCCATGCTGTATTTATCTGTGTCTTGTCCTTAATATACTGTAATCCATAAAATTTACTAACCTTTTCTTTTACTTTTGTAATTATCCTTGATGCTATTATTCTTTTATGGGTCATCTCTCCATGAAAACTTTCCCTATTATCTTTTTTATGAGTGTTTGTGAAGAATACCATGAACTTACTGTTACTTATTCTTATACAATATATTTATTGTTTTACCTATAGTGTCCTTTGCTAGCTTTCAGAAGAAGGTAACAGGTCATCTTTTAGTAGAAGTGATTCTTCTACTAAATAGTTTTTCCAGGAATACTTGCTGAATATTACTGGAAAAACTATCATTTCACCTTCTTAAATACATCAACTCCATAGTGCATTCCATATATATGTACTCATTTATGCTCATGATGTACGTATTTGAGTCCAATATGGCCCATGCTTGTATGTATATGTTACATTGGCATAGAAGAAATTCAGATTTTCTATGACCTCTCTTAGCATATTTCATACAAATCCTCAAGATATTTTAACATAATTTTACATTTAAAATTTGTACTCTTTTAAAATAAACATGTAGAATACATAAGTTGTTTAATATTACTTTGATCAATAAAAATTCCACAGAAGAAGTTTTACCTTGATATACAGTATTAAACAGAAATAATGGATACTTTGTTTTGTTTTTTGTTTTGTTTTTCGAGACAGGGTTTCTCTGTGTAGCCCTGGCTGTCCTGGAACTCACTTTGTAGACCAGGCTGGCCTCGAACTCAGAAATCCTCCTGCCTCTGCCTCCCAAGTGCTGGGATTAAAGGCGTGCGCCACCACCGCCCAGCAATAATGGATACTTAAGTAATTCATATTATATTCAATACCAATAGTATTAAATACACTCTTAATTGCATATATAAAGAGAATGAAAATGATTCATTGAAGTGAAGCCAGTAATTATGGGTTGTATATACTTGTTGGAAGATTATATACTTGTTAAATAATTACCACAAACATATATGAATTCAGTCACATATTGTACTTACATCACTCTACCACATGCCACAAGAATTATTTTTCATCAACTAAATTACAATCATTTCTAGGATAATAATTATGTATGTGTTCAATAATCACTGTATATTTTTTCAAGTGTCAGGCTAATTAATATATAGAAATTTCTCATTCCAGTGTTCATGACATCATTGGAGAAAACCATAATAATTTTGAAATGTATATAAAAGCAGAAAATAATATTTATAAAAGACTGCCAACTCTTACTGCTAAAAGTGTATGGAACAGGCAGGTTGGGATGGTTTGTATATGGTTGGTCCAGGGAGTGACTTTATTAGGAGGTGTGTCCTTATTGGAGTATGTGTATCACTGTGGAATTGGGCTTTAGACCCTCATCCTAGATGCCTGAAAGTCAGTTTTCTGCTAGCAGCCTTCAGATGAAGATGTAAAACTCTCAGCTCTGCCTGCAACATTCCTGCCTAAATACTGTCATGCCCATGCCTTGATGATGCTGGACTGAATCGCTGAACCTCTAAGCCAGTCACAACTAAATGCTGTTTTTTATGAGTTGCTTTGGTAATGGTATCTGTTCACAGGAATAAAGTCCTAAGACACAGGTATAAATTAAGTTCCTTAGTTTTTGTTGTTATTGAGAAACAGGGTTTTATGTAACACCGGATATTCTCTATGTCCCTATGCTGCCAAGCAGGAACTTGAACATCTGAATTTCTTTAAATCCCCTCCCAAGTAATAAGGTTATAGGCTCAATTTCTGATGTGGTTAGAATAGAACACAGATTCATGCATGCTCAACAAACATTGTATTCATAAGACGTATCTGAGAAAAAGTAAAGCCCCATGCTTTTGGGAGGACACAGGAAAAACTATGTAAGATGGTCTCATTCCTCACAGTATAATGGCCACTCACAGCAACTTGGGAAAAGTTGTAAGGTAATACTATATTTTTTATAAAAGTTACAGAAGTTAAACCCCCTAAATATAAAGTTAAACCCAAAGTTGGGTTTATAATATATAATTAAAAAAATCAACCTCATCTTTTCATTTAACTAGGTAGGCAAGAGGAAAATATTGGACATTTTTCAGCACTATGTGGTATCCATAAAATTTTCAGTAATTAGAGCAAGTTACTTTTGTGAGAGATCAATTCTCTGCATGCTTATAGGCAGTGAGAGGGACAAACAGACCATAAAATAGTAAGAATATCATTCAGTTAAGGATAATTTCTTTTGAGAAACCATCAGAATGATTTCCAGAGTGATTGTACCAGTTTGGCAATAGTTCTACCTAGAAACCCAACTATATAGCTCTTGGGCATATACCAGTAAGATGCTTTACCATATCACAAGAAAACCTGCTTCACTATATTCAGCAGCCTGATTAGTAATAACCCAAGACTGAAAACAACCCAGATGTCACACAACTAAAAAATGAGTACAGAAAATGTGGTTCATTTACACAACAGAATGCTAGACAGCTATTTTAAAAAGACATCAAGAATTTTGCAAGCAATTAGGTGGAATTAGAAAATATCTCTTGGGTGAAGTAATGCAGACCCAAAATGGTATGTACTCACTTATGTGTCATAAATAGATATCATTCAAAAAGTACAGATACCCATGATTATACTCGATTCTAAAGAAGTATGGTAAAGGAAAAAAATAGAAGGATCATATAAGGGATGGACAAGACTGGAGAGAGGCCCAGATGTCCAGGAGAATGAATGGAAATAAGTTGCCATGGTTGTGGGGAGGGACCTTTAGAATGTCCCAGAGACATGGGATTAGGGAGGCTTCAGAACTCAATGTGGATGACTGCAAAAATACTCAACAAAGGGGATATGGGACCTGAAGTTAGATAGTGCAAGGATGGGGACACCAACCTACCTACAAAACTTTCAAACTCAAATTGTTCTTGTTTAAAAGAAATGCAGGGTCAAAAATGGAGCAGAGAGTGAAGGGAATGCCATCTAGGAATTTGTCCTTGTGCAGGCCTCAAACCCTGGCAGTATTACTGATGCCATGTTAGCTTATAGACAGGATCCTAGCATGGCAATCATCTAAGAGGCTTTAGCCTGCACCTAACAGAGACAGATGCAAATCATGGCTAAAACATAATTTGTGTCCTAAAGGAATTAATCTAAAGGACAAAATATAAATATATAATTATGATAATAATAGCTGATAATGTTGCCCTTCAACTTCCAAATAGATACAAACAATGGTTAACATGAAGGGGTTGGACAAAGGGAAGAATACCTACAATCTGATGAACTGAGAAAAAGTTAGAAATTGAAGTAGACCATGTGCAAAGAGGATATTCTTTTACAAGGGGCCTAAATAATGAAAAATGTTATATTAGAATCTCCATGTTTAATGTCAAAATTATATGACTGCATAAATGAGGGAGTAACAAAAAGAACACCAGAAATAGGCATGCCTAGCTTAATGAGGAAAAGTCTATACACCCTCAGCCCTACACAGGGACATAAAAGCAACAGAGTAAAGCTGGAAGCAGCAGAGAGGGTCTTTCAATATACATACAAGTAATATCATTCCAATTGGACAGGCTACATTATGAATATATATCCATACACATATGCATATTCCATGCAGCCAATGACTATTACTAAAAAAAAAAAAAACCTGAGGTCATGAAGGAGATTGGACAGGGATGTATAAGAAGGATTGCTGTGAGAAATGTTGTAATTAAAATACAATATCAAAAAGCAAAGTATACTGGCATTTCCAAAATGGTTGTTTGCTTTCCCACCAGAAATGGAGGAATGGCCTTGCCCCCTTGCTCCACATCCTGCTGTCATTTGAATATTTGGTCTAAGGCATTATGACAGGTGTAGGATAGAAAGAATGTCAGGGTCATTTTGATTTGCATTTTCCTGATGACTAAGCACTTTGAATATTTCTTTTTTTTTCTATTTTTTATTGGATATTTTTGTTATTTACATTTCAGATGATATCCCCTTTCCTGGTTTCCACTCTGGAAACCCGCATCCCATCTGTCCTCCCCCTGCTTCTATGAGGATAGTCCCCTACCAACCCACCCACCTACTCCCACCACCCAGCCCTTGCATTCCCCTACACTGGGGCATCAAGCCTTCACAGGAACAAAGTCTTCTCCTTCCATTGATGCCAGACAAAGCCATCCTCTGTTACATACGTAGCTGGAGCCATGGGTCTTTCCATGTGTACTCTTTGGTTTGTTGCTTACTCCCTGGGAGTTCTGGCGGTACTGGTTGGTTCATATTATTTTTCCACCTACGGGGTTGCACAACTCTTCAGCTTCTTGGGTCCTTTCTTTAACTCCTTCATTGGGGACCCAGTGCTCATGCCAATGGTTGGCTGCGAGCATCCACCTCTGTAATTGTCAGGCTCTGGCAGAGCCTCTCAGGAGACAGTTATATCAGGCTCCTGTCAGCAAGTGCTTCTTGGTATCCACAATAGTGTCTGGGTTTTGTAACTGTATATGGGATGTATACCCAGGTGGAACAGTCTCTGGATGACCTTTCCTTCAGTTTTTACTCCACACTTTGCCTCTGTATTTCCTCCAATGAGTATTTGGTTCCCCTTCTAAGAAGGACTGAAGCACCCACACTTTGGCCTTCCTTCTTCTTAAGTTTCATGTGGTCTGTGAATTTTATTTTGGGTGTTCTGAGCTTTTAGCCTAATATCAATTTATCAGTGAGTGCATACCATGTGTGTTCTTTTGTGACTGAGTTACCTCACTTAGGATGGTATTTTCTAGTTCCACCCATTTGCATCAGAATTTCTTTAAGAGCTTCTTTACAGCTACAGATACCTCTGTTGACAATTCTCTGTTTGTCTCTGCACCTTAATTAGATAACTTGGATTGTTGACTTCTCATTTCTTGTGTTCCTTATGTATTTATTTCTCCATGGATAACCTGTTCAAGCTAAAATTTCCAGCTTTCCATTTTGTTTTCCTTAAGCAAGTTGTATGATAAGATATACTCTACTAACATCTCTTAGAAAGTTTACTTCTATCTGAGCACAAGAGCACAATTTTTCTATGTGCTCATTTGCAAGTTTCTTCTCTCCCAGTGACAAAGCTGGATGCACAGTTCCTTCTTGACAAGAGGCCACAGAGAAGATATTTTTGTGTTTTTCTCCTCTGTGTGCTTTTAATTTTGGAAAAAAAATATATTTCTTTACATTCCAGCCATTGCCTCCTGTTCCCCCTCCCACAGTTTGTCAATCCGTTCCTCCTCCCTCTTGCCTCTGAGAATGTGCTCCCCCTACTACCCCTTCCTACTTCCCTGGGGCCTTATATCTCTTGAGAATTAAACATATCATCTCACACTAAGGTCTGATCAGGCAGACTTCTGCTGTGTTTTTGCCAGACACATGGGAACAGACTGTGTGTGTTTGTGGCTCAGTCTCTGGGAGCTCCCTGGGGTCTGTGTTAGTTGAGATTGCTGGTCTCAGCTCTACCCAACTACAAGGTTACTCTCCTGTTCAGCATCTTCAATCTTTCCCCTAAAACAGCCTTAAGAATCTCAGACTTCAGTCCATTGGCTAGGTATAAGTATTTGCATTGTCTCAGTCAACTGCTAATAGGGCCTTTTAGAGGACAGCTGTGCCAGGCTCCTATAATCAGTATTAGTGTCAGGCCTTGGTGACCTCTACCCCCCACCCAATTTGGGCCGGTCAATGGACCACTATCCTTCAGTCTATT
The DNA here is from genome assembly GCA_036184795.1 of Tokudaia tokunoshimensis. Classification (NCBI taxonomy): domain Eukaryota; kingdom Metazoa; phylum Chordata; class Mammalia; order Rodentia; family Muridae; genus Tokudaia; species Tokudaia tokunoshimensis. The sequence goes on from BTHU01000011.1 coordinate 15,846,436, forward strand.
TTAAACATTCTTTCAACTACCATCATAGACATGGATAATCCTATTTATAGGGCCAGTTTATCTGTATAATCAAATGGCACAATGTACTAATTGACAATGTACCAATATAGTAAACAAACTGATGACTTGTCTAAAGCCTGCCATATTTGAGAGGACTGAATTTATTTTAAGATTAATATAAGCAAAATAATAAAAAGATTTGACAATGTTTAGTAGTATACTAAGTTAATATTTTTAAATTAATAATTGTAGCTAAATCACTATTAAAAGTACAAGTTCTGCTTGGAATGCTGGTCTTAGCATTATCATGAGGCCTCCTTATAACTATTGTGATGAAAAGCACTAAGTTACATAATTTCAAAACATTCTGATATGTGCATCAGTCAAAAAAGCTCTCCTCTTCCAAGGGTTATAAATACCTGTCATTGCATATTAACAGGTATTGCTGGAATGCTTTACTTTCAACTGTACTTGATGTAGCTGATGCTTTCTTTCATGGATATTCTTTCACAGTATCATAGCTGCCGCCTATAATGACATTCTGTAGGAATGGCACTGACACTGCCATGTTGTCATCCTCAGTAGCACTCAAGGGAATATTTTTTTAACACTGACTTAGTTTAAAAATTGAAGTACATAATTTAAAGAATATAATGCTGAAAATTGATATGCTTGAGTTCTATCCAGATATCCCTTCAATCATAATATAGAATAATTTATTGAAAGAAGTAACTCACATTTATGCACTACATGTTTGTTTTGAATTGTAAATTAGTATATCTACACAAACCTTCCTGAAAGAAATTTTAAGGTAGAATGTAAACTGGTATAATTAAAACAGCATGAAGTTGGACAGTTAACTATAGGAAATAAGACAAGTATCATCTTAGGTAGTATACCAAAAGACTTGAAGATTAAGGTGGAAAATCCTTTTGAAAAAGATCCAAATGTAAAGGAAGTTAAATTATAATAGCAATAAATATATTAGTTAATAAGTGTTTCCACTTGCAGCAAAGAATAAGAATGATCAATTTGAGTGAAGTATTAGATACATACAGAATATGAATTTCCAGATTATTGAAGTCAATCTTAATCTTTGTACAAACTATGAATAAAAAATTAGCAATTCATTATCATGAACAAATTTTCAAAAAATATTCACAGATTGAAGTCAAATGATACAATTACAGGAGAATATGAAGTTACTTCATTTGTTCTCTCAACAAATATCCACTATTCACCCTTAGGGTACCAAGTATTTGAAAAGGCACCTTGAAGTTTCAGAGAATGAGATTAACATATATAATCAGAGGATTCCTGGTTTTCTTGAATTTGAGCAGTTAATAGAGACATAAAATAGATAAATTAATAGTGCTTACCTGATGCTGGAGAAGTGATACATGCTATGGTATGGTAATAGCAATCAAGGATGAAAATGGTCATTTGATGTCATAATGAGCCAGCTTTACTAAACTTTGATATACAAATCAAGATGTAACAGACCATGTAGAATCTAATTCCAGTAGAAAAGTACTGCTGCCATGGCTTAAAATGACTCAGTTCATATGTAAGTGACAAGAAGTCAGCAGAGAAAGTTGGGGCTCCAGATCCATTGCCATATGGGAATAAGCACATGGGCAAAGAGTACATAGTATGTTTTCTATAGAATATAAGAATTTGGAGTGTAAGACTCAAACTCATAAATATAAATGTTGGAAACTTTTAAGGGACATTCAGTGCCAGAACTTGACATAACTGAATGTTATATAGACATAGAATATGTAAAATCCAGCTACACAGAAATGACAAACATAAATCAAAATTGCCACTTGGTATATTTCTTGAATAGAAGTTTGAAGAAAAAAATTAATGAGGACAGCTGTAGAGAGTTTTTCATTCTGCATTAGAGAACTGCATTAGGAACTGAGTATTTGTAAGCACCGAATACAGTGGTTGTTGCAAGTGGTACTAGCACTAAGTGTAGGGAGTTAGTATTGTGAAGAAGAAAAAGAGGAAGAAGAAGAAGAAGAAGAAGAAGAAGAAGAAGAAGAAGAAGAAGAAGAAGAAGAAGAAGAAGAAGAAGAAGAAGAAAAAGAAGAAGAAGAAGAAGGACAAGCTACTTTCCTCTAAGATTATGGTATTTCAATCCTGTATATGTAATATCCTGGAAAGTCTGAACAGTACACAAGATAATCTGTAGTTACTGAAATATATTGACAAATGGGACCTCATTAAATTACATAGTTTTTGCAAGGCAAAAGACACTGTCAAAAAGACAAAGCGGCAACCAAGTAACTGGGAAATGATCTTTACCAACCCTACATCCGACAGAGGGATAATATCCAATATATACAAAGAACTCAAGAAGTTAAACTCCAGAGAGGCAAGTAACCCTATTAAAAATGGGGTACAGAGCTAAACAAAGAGTTCTCACCTGAAGAATATCTAATGGCTGAGAAGCACCTAAAGAGATGTTAATCATCCTTAGTCATTAGGGAAATGCAAATCAAAACAACCCTGAGATTCCATCTCACACCAGTCAGAATGGCTAAGATCAAAAACACAGGAGCCAGCAGTTGTTGGCGAGGATGTGGAGAAAGAGGAACACTCCTCCACTGCTGGTGGAATTGCAAGCTGGTACAACCACTCTGGAAAGCAGTCTGGCGGTTCCTCAGAAAACTGGGCATGACACTCCCAGAGGAACCGGCTATACCACTCCGGGGCTTATACCCAGAGGCTTCCCCGGCATGCAATAAGGACACATGCTCCACTATGTTCATAGCAGCCTTATTTATAATAACCAGAATCTGGAAAGAACCCAGATGTCCCTCAATGGAGGAATGGATTCAGAAGATGTGGTATATTTACACAATGGAATACTACTCTGCAAGTAAAAGCAATGAATTCACGAAATTCCTAGGCAAATGGTCAGAACTTGAAAATATCATCCTTAGTGAGGTAACCCAATCACAAAAGAACACACATGGTATGCAGTCACTGATAAGGGGATTAACCTAGAATCTCGGAATACCCTAGACACAATTCTCATATCAATAGATTTCCAAGAAGATGGAAGGAGAGAACCATGGTCCTGGAAAGACTGGATGTAGGGGAATGCCAGGACAGAGAAATGAGAAGGGGTTGAATGGAGAAAAGAGGGAGGAAGGGGGCTTATGGGACTTTCGGGGAGGGAGGAAACGGGAAAGGGGAAATGATTTTGAATGTAAATAAAAAAAATTTAGAAAATAAAATAAAATTAAAAAAAACAAACAAAAAAAAAACAAAAAAGAAAAACACACAGAAATAGTTTGCTTGCATGCAAAGTGGGTAATGGGTTCCTTTATCATTTTTTCTTTGTTTGGGGTTGTATTTTCCTTACTATATGCAGAATTTTTGCAAATGTCTATGGAATCTTACTGTACTTCTCAAGCTATTAATGTAGAAATACTGGAATTTATTTCTCTGAAAAGCATGTGTTTCTGTCATCAGAATGTTCCCTCCATCTACTAGCAATTATAAAGATATATTTGCCGTAAGTCAGAAGAATTATCTTTGTGATACACACAGTGGGAAACCAGGTGCGGAATAAACATCAGCCATGGCTGTCAAGTAATATAAAATAGGAGTACAATTAGCTATTACAAGAGAGCTTTTAGGGAAACTTTCCAAATAGAAAGTGAGTGCCTTGAATAACTTAATTAACTTCCTGTAGGATCAAATCCATCACTGTTAAGTACCTGTCACATATAAGTATCGCCCATAGTGTGGTTCAATAAATGTTTTGTATTAATGTCAAAATTATTTATGCCTCTGAACTACAATATCTAGGGAAATAAAATATTTTCTATATTAAAAGAGAACTTTTGTAATTGAACAAGCAAGCCCTGTGATATTAAAAGAAAGCTAATATTGAAAGTATACAATGTAGGAATATACTAGATGACTTAATAGGGGTTAGAAATGTAAAATTATTTTTCTGGGACACTGTTGTCACCTTCATATATCAATTTGAGGTGGAAATTTATGGAATATTCCATAAATGTCTACACCAATATTATATGGCAGATGTAAGCAAAATCTAAAAAATCATTGAGTGGTTATTTCAAAGTCAGGGAATATTGCTTTAATTTTTTTATTCTTCCATAGAAAAAGACTCAGTTTCCTATCATGTTCAGATACTTTGTGTTCATGTAGGTGTTATCACCTTGTCTTTCAAGATGAGAGATGTTAATTTAGTACCCTAAAACTGATAGTATAGCAGTATCAAAATAGTATCACTAGTTCACTTTTTTGTCTCTGACACTTATACTTTCACACATAGAATTTAAATTGAAATAAAAGTAGAACATAGTGTCTTTGAGTTTAAGTGCATGCTCAGCCCAGTTGTTACAGCTGATTTTTCCATTTTTTAATTTTTTATCTTTTCTACATGATAGATAGATAATATATTACTTCTTTGAACATCCTGTACGTTTCAATCACATTTACTCCCTTCTCCATATTTGTCCAAAACCCACCCCCTCTTCCTTACTCATGCAACCTTGTGTCCTTTTAATTTTTAAATCTGTCAAGACAAATTTGTCCTGCCGTGTATCTTTGGATATATGGGCTTCAACTAAAGTGCGGTGAACTTACCAGAGGCTGACTAAACCCGTAGACAAACCTCCTTTTGCCTCTTCAATGGCTAATAATTGTTGCTATTAAGCTAGAGCAGCAGAACTGCTGCTAACTTGTCTAACTTTCTTGTCCATATTAGAATTTAGCCATGCATGTCTTCATGCTCTGTAATTTGCTGATGTCCTGCTGTTTCTAGAAGACAGCTTTCCTCTCTCTCTCTCTCTCTCTCTCTCTCTCTCTCTCTCTCTCTCTCTCTCTCTCTCTCTCTCTGTGTGTGTGTGTGTGTGTTTCTGTGTGTTACTTTTAGGGATGAATATTCTGCATTTCCTTACACTTACTGGACACCTTGTATAGTTTGGGGTTGTGATAATAACCATCTACTATAGATAGAACATACTCTGATCATACTCTGATAATGACTGGAGGATTTATCAATTCATGGGTGTCTTGATGTCATTATGATGCTGGCCAGGATGTGAAGAAATAGGAACACTTCTCCATTATTCACGGGATTGCAAGCTAGTACAACTACTCTGGAAATCAGTCTGGCAGTTCCTCAAAAAATTGGACATAGTATGACTTGAGGACCCAGCTATTCCAATACTGGGTCTATACACAAAAGATTCTCTAACATATAACAAGGACACATGCTCCACTGTGTTCATAATAGCCCTTTTTATAATAGCATGAAGCTGGAAATAACTCCCATGTCCTTCAACAGAGGAATGAATTCAGAAAATGTGATACATCTACACAATGGAGTACTACTCAGCTATTAAAAACAATGAATTCATGAAATTCTTAGGCAAATGAAGGGAATCAGAAAATATCTTAAGTGAGGCAACCCAATCACAAAAGAACACACATGGTATGTACTCACTGATAAGTAGATATTAGCTCAAAAGCTCAGAAAAACCAAGATACAATTCACAGACCACATGAAGCACAAGAAGGAAGGAAGATCAAAGTGTGGGTGCTGCAATCTTTTTTAGAAAGAGGAACAAAATACTAACAGGAGCAAATATGGAGACAAAGTGCAGAGTAGAGACTGAAGGAACGGCCATCCAGAGACTGTCCCACCTGGGGATTCATTTCAGATACAGTCACCAAACTCCCACACTATTGTAGATGCAAAGAAAGGCTTGCTGAAAGGAGCCTGATATAATTGTCTCCTGAGAGGCCCTGCCAGAACCCTAAAAATATAGAGTTGGATGCTCACAGCCAACCACTGCACTGAGTGTGGGGTCCCCAATGGAATAGCTAGAGAAAGGACTAAAAGAGCTGAAGGAGTTTGCAAGCACATAGGAAGGAAAACAATGTCAACCAACCAGAGTCCCCAGAGCTCCCAGGGACTCTAAGCCACCAACCAAGGGGTACACATGGCTCTAGCTGCATATGTAGCAGAGGATGGCCTTGTTAGGAGTGGGGTGGGCGCAGGAACACCCTCATAGAAGCAGGGGGAGAGGGAATGGGATAGGAGGTTTCTGGGAGAGGGTGAAACTGGGTAAGGGAATAACCCTTGAAATGTAAATAAATTAATATAAATAAATCAATAAGTAAAATTTAAAAAAAAAATTAAAAAAGATTTGTTCCATTATTAACATAGTAAAAAGTTGTCAGTACTTTGATGAAAACAAAATTTCAAGAGGTCAACAGTTATTGAAAGTAAGTCATTGTGTCATTGAGATTCATTGGATAGAAACATCTTTCTTATTTTGCACTTAAGGCAATGCCTCAGGGTATACACAGGTGTTTCTATATGATCTTTTACAACACATACCATCCCTTAGTCCCATAAATAGTTTTGTTCCCATATCCAATGCACTGACTGAGACTGACCTCCCCTGATTGCCCTGACATCAAACTCAAGGCATCTTCAGGTTCCCTTTCCTTTCTGGTCCCTCACATATAACCTCATCACAACTACATCTAACCTTTCCATCCATATCAGATACAATAATTGCAAAAGAAGTGCATATTTCCAGATCTCACTGGAAAAATACGAACAATGTGAAAGACCAAGTCAGTATCTAGCCACTCAAAAAAGTCCTGTAGAAATGACTGCCAAAGAGAACTACTGAGATGAGCACAATATTTAAAAGAATAAATATAAACATTATAAGGAATCAAAGACTTCAAAGAAAATACACACAAACAGAACATTGATAGAAATGATTAAAACAATCCTGACTTTGAAAACATATTTCAGTAAAGAGGCAGAAACATGCAGATTTTTCAAGCTAACGTGGACAGAGATCAAAATGAAAAGTCTAGAACTAGAAACCTCAAGACAACATAAAGCAAATGTGGAATTTTCGTGGAAAGATCAAGTTTAAAATTAGGGAAATGGGTGGATAAGATTTGAGGCAAAGGTGTAAAAGAAATCTTCAATGATAACAGAAGAAAATGTACTTAAAATACCAAAAAATCACACCAGAACAAATATAGCAAAGACCACATAAGCAACAACAAAAAATAAAGCCCCCAACGTATATCATAGTTAAAATGTTAAGTGTATAGAACCAAGCAAGAGTAATGAAATCTATAAGAGTGTGAACTCAAGTCAAATAACAAGGAAACCTTGTCACATTAACTTTGATGTCTTAATTGGAACTTTGAAATATAGAGGAGGCTTAGGAATGCATTTTGATTTCTAATCAAGACTGACAAAATCAGCAAGACTCTCTGCCACATTTCAAAGAGACACACATTTCAATGATAACGTTCAGTATTAACACCCTCAATTTTTCAATCACACAGACTGATACATGGATCATGAAACAAGTTCTGCCTATCTTTAACCTAAAAGAAGCACACCTTATTTTTAAAGATTTGTTCTTCTCTAGAGTAAAGTGATGAACTCAAGGAAGACCAAGAAGCAAGCATTTGTTGTTATCTTAATATCTGACATAATAGACCAAGTTGTCTTACCTGGTTGTCAAACAAATCATGTTGTTTTCATTTTTTTTAGTCCATAACAATATTGTGAAAAAATCATGGGAAATAATGACTTATAGAAATGAATTCATCAAATTATATGAAATACATATATTCGTTTATAAATCATACAGGCAACGACAATTTGAATGAGCATCCTTGCTATTCTACACTACAATAAATATATAGATATTAAAAGTAAAGGAAAAAATAAGAAAATCATTAGACATATGCACTCATTTTCCTCAATAAAACCTTTGTTAATTCTTTCTGTTAGGCATAGAAGTAATGTGTTCTGGATTTAAAGCATAAATAGTATCACATATTCCCACAGAAAGTCTGAAGTTTCCCATGTTTGGGTTGCATTACTTCATATACATGTTGAAATAATAATGTTCCTCTTTTCTTATGAATAGAATTCTTTACCAGTTACTTTCATAATAATTTACAGATTCTCTTCAGGTGTTACTGTATGTTCATAAAAAACATCAGAAGAAATTAAATATTGCTAAGTTGGACATTCTTGACACATTTTGCCTATCATTAATTTCAGATCACTAAATTTTTCATGTTGCTTTTAAGTTTGTGACATATTTTTGAAATGTTGTGATTATAGGATAGCTTATAAGTATTTCTCTAAGGCTTTCAAAAGTAAATCAAAGGCAAGATGAACTCTACTCATTACTTATACATAGTAGATGACATAGTTTCTTGGTATTAAAAACAGTCATAATCTAAATATAATTTATAAGCCTTAAACACAAATAAAATTCAGCATATCATGTTCTGTCAGAATTTTTTGTCTTGTCATACTTATGAAACCTTTAAACATATGCCACCATAATAAAGGTAATCAACTAAATGCAATATGTGACATCATTTGTATATATATGGCATCCTTTCAAGGACTTAATAAGTGATCTTTGACACATCATTTGTGTCTTTGGCATTGTGAGCCTATAAAATAAATTCTGATTTACCTTTTTGAAAGAAATTAATAAAATATTTAGAAACATGAAGAACTTATTTTACTCAAGTTATTTAGAGACTTAAAAGCAATAGGTGAATAAATGCAAGAAAATGAAAGCATTCATAGATATTTCATGTAATGTTTAAAAGCCAAAATTAGCAACAATAGTGAATAATATAACAGAATCCACAAGAAAAATTCTAAAAACATTTAAAAAATTTGAATAGGAATTAAAATTCTATATATGTACATATATAGCATATAATGTATAAAATCTATGTGTTTATATATATACATACATATACATTTTCTTATATATGTATATATATATATATAATATATATTTTTTTTCCTAATTAAAGTTCCATATATTATATGGATAGTATATATGTCATTTACATAACACATACATACATGCAGACATATACACATATGCATATATATTAAACAATGTGTCTGTGCATATTCTATGTCTTGCTTAGGAACAGAATATATTCTTGCCAATAACCAATCTTTCTAACATTGTTTTAGAAATTTCAAAAAGGTTTAACCTAGGGCAAAATTTACTCTGGCATTATTCCAGTGTTAGCTGAACCTCTGGCTCTGATAAATTTTGACCATGAGTATTTGAACACTTCTTGTTAAATTTACTTTTTGACTTTCTTTAAATCTTCACTTCATCATATTTTGAAATTATGTTCCTATTTTCATTAAATCCCCTGATTTTAACATTAGAAGCCCATTTCTGATTTCTAATAATCTAAGAATATTTTTATTCATGTACCTTTACTCCTATTCAACAATATTATTTACATATGATGCATAGGATGAGGTCAAGTTTATTCATATATTTTGTATTATTGATGGTTGTAAACAGATGGCTTCAAGTTGTATTTAATAGCTCAATAAAATATCATTAATATAACTCTGGAATGGCTAACCTTTAAAAAAATCCTCTTGAATCTAACTCCAAGTACATATTTTCTTAAAGAATTTACATTTGGAAATTTATAATTAAAATTATTCTATGATTATTGAATATATTAAAATGTACATTCATTTCTTCATAACCTCTCATCAGTTTTTTTAACCCAGTAAGTTTTTGTAAATAGCCAGAGTAATATTTTTCAATATTATCTAAGGTCATATTTGTCTTTGGTTGGTGGGTTATAGAGGCACCTAGTGTTATGATCTTTCCTCTTACAACTGTCTTCATTGTGTCCCATAAATTTGGATACATAGTGCTCTTATTTTCATTGAAATCTGGAAAGTCTATACTTTTCTTTATTTCCTTTTGACCCATTAGTCATTGAATAGAGAGTTATTCAGTATCCATAACTTTGTAGGCTTTGTGTTTTTTCTGTTGTTGCTGAAGTCCACAGGTAATCCATGATAATCTGATGAGATTCAAGAAGTTATTTCAATCTTCTAAGTATATGGTCAGTTTTGGAGAAGGTACCATGAGGTACTGAGAAGGTCTATTATATTGTGTTTGCTTGATATTGGGGAAAAACACCCTCCACAATATCCACAAATAATATAAAATATCAAGTTGTAACTTTAGCCAACCAAGAAAAAGATTTGTATGTCAAGAACTTCAATTCTCTGAAGAAAGAAATTCAAGAAGATATCAGAAGGCAGCAAGACCTTCCATCCTCATGGATTGGTAGGATTAACATAGGAAAAAATGGCCATCTTACAAACAGCAATCAACATATTCAATGCAATTTCCATCAAAATTCCAACACAATTCTTTACAGAACTTGAAAGTGCAATTCTTAACTTCATTTAAAAACCCAGTATAGCTAAAGCAATAAAAAGAACCTTCTGGAGGTTTCACAATCCCTTATTTCAAGCTGTACTACAGAAAAAAATAGCACTAAAAATCTGCTTGATATTGGTATATAAACAGAGGTTAATCAATAGCCTCAAATCAAATACCCTGCCTGGTGTGTGCTCATTTATAACTGGATATTAGCTCTAAAGTACAGGATACCTACAGTATAAACCACAGACCCAAGGAATCTAAATAACATGGTTGGTGTAAGAGAAGATTATTGAATCTCACACCGAAGTTGAAATAAAATAGTCACGGGAAGTGGATAGAGGGATGAAACTGAAAGGGAGAGGGAAAGGGGAGGGGGACAGTTGGGGGTATGTGATCAAGTATGGAAAGGGCCTGAGAGAGAGGGTCAGGAGAGTGAATCTGACTGTTATCTGGTGCTGAGGGGACATACCAGAGACCTGGGATTGGAGAGGCTCCACGGAATCTATGAGAGTGATTCAGATTGAGACTCCTAGCAGTGGGAGACATGGAGTCTGAAGTGGCTATGTACTGTAGTCAGGCAGGACTCCTAAAGGAGGGATAAGGACACCAATCCACTCAATGCCTTCTACCTAATATTTGTCCTACCTACCAGAGTGCAGGAACAAAGATGGAGCAAAGACTGAGGGAAAAGCCATCCAATGACCAGCCCACCTTTAGATTCATCCCGTGGACAAGATCCATTCCCAATTAATGATACTCTGTTATGCTTACAGTGAGGAGCCTAGCATAACTATCCTCTCAGAGGATCCACTAGCAGCTACAGAGGCCCAAGGCCAAACATTAGACAAAGCTAGGAACTCTTGTGGAAGAGTTGTGGGAAAGATTGAGGGACTTTAAAGGGATAGGAACTTCCTAGGAAGACCTACAATGTCAATAGTGTGGGCATTTGGGGACCTTCAAAGACTAAACTACCAAATCAAATAGCATACAAGTACTGGAGATAGTCCCACCCAACCCTTTGCTCAAATATAGTAGATATTCAGCTTGGTCTTCCACACAGAAGAGCTGGGGTTGTCCCGACTCTTTTGCCTGCCTCTTTCACCTAAATGGGCTCCCTTGTCTGGCCTCCCTTGTCTGGCCTGAATGGGAGAAGATAGATGTTCTAGTCCTCCAGTGATTTGATATATTCTCATGGTTTGGTACATAGGGGAGGCTATCCCTTCTTAGAGGAGAAGGAAAGAGGGGATAGCTAGAGGTGTTACGTGAGGGGGAGATTTCAGTAGAGCAGGATGTAATGTGAAAAAAATTAATGAAAAAAGAATATCTCTGTTATATAATTACTTTTTGCTAGACATGCAATTACTTGATTGAATAAATCAATTTTTTTCATATGGATGATTTTTATTTAAAAATTTAAATATTGTTATCATTATTATGGTTATTACTATTATTATTAATTATAATTCTGTACCACCAACTTGGATAAATGGAAGACAATACTATAATTTTTAGGCACATATTTTTAGGTTAGTTTCAAAACAGTTTAAATTTTTGACAATTCTATTTTTTCTACCTTAAGTCTAAGTCCAAGTAAAAATTTCTAGTTCTCAAATTGATTAAGAAATTTAAAGCATTATTTTTTAATTATGTGTTTTATTGTTTTGCTTACATTTATATATGTGCAGTACACATGTACTTGGTGCCTAACAAGCCAAAAGACAACATTGGATGACTTGGAACTGGAGGGATGTCTCAATCGCAGTGGTGGGCCATCATCATTGCTAGCACATTAGCCCACAGAGCCATCTCTTCAACCCTAGCAGACAATATCTAGAAAACAAGAAATGATATAGTTTAAGTAATACTAAGTGAGTTTTTTTTAAGTTAGCTAGGTTTCTTTGATACTTAAAAGTTTTCTTAAAATTCCTAGCAGGGACTGTGTCACTAACATGAATTTCATGCCCTTGATGGCTTTTTGAAATGATTTAAACCTTGAATTTTTCTTGGTACCACAGTCTGTACCCAACAGGACTACAGTGCCCAATTCTAATAGTACGGCTTCACTTGTGTCTTCTTCTAGCACACCAACACGAACTTTTATTTGCAGTTGATCTTTAGGAGGACGAAACACCTTACGGTTTTTATTTTCACAACTTGAAGCTATAATTGAATGGGTTCCTGCCTTGAAGATACTATTCCTATCCTTCCTATGCAAAACAGGTGACTTTTCTTTAGTAGTGCTTATCATATCAAAAATTATAGCTTAGTTATCACACAGTCTTACCAACAGGTGTTCTACCTCTATTGTCTGCCTGAATAAGTGGTGTCGTGCCATATTAAATCAAAGATTCTTTTAGTCAGGTAAGAACAGCACCCCTCTTTTATCCAACACTTGTGAGATGGGTACCTATTTTTATATGTACATTCTTGAGTTACATTTTCTTAAAGAACCTCCAGGTTTTGCCTAATGCATTACCTAATATAGATCTGCTTTCATGTACTTGAGAGAGCTTCAAAATGACAATAGTATGTTCTTTTGAATACTTTTTCTATTTTGCCCCTTGGGAAACCCATATTTTGGAGATTTGACCTAGAGTAATTGTGTACAATTTCGGGGATTAGAGAAACTAAATTGAAGGACCAGATCTGACTACATCCATGTGCATTCTCTCTCTCTCTCTCTCTCTCTCTCTCTCTCTCTCTCTCTCTCTCTCTCTCTCTCTCTCTCTCTCTGTCTCTCTGTCTCTGTCTCTGTCTCTCTCTCTCTGTGTGTGTGTGTGTGTGTGTGTGTGTGTGTGTGTGTGTGTGTTTGTGTGTGTGTATGTGTCATGGTGTGTGTCTATCTTTCTGTCTGCCTCTTTGTGTGCGTCTAATATCCATTCTTGGTTTCTTTCATTTCACTGAAAATTTTTTAAAAGAAATTATTCTTTTTGAACAAGAGGGGCTTGGAAATGTTTCTCAGTGCCCTGCTGCTTCTGTCCCTCAGGACTGAATACATGTTGGCATAGGTTAGCTGTTCATAGTTTGGGAAAGTTAATTATATAAAATGTATTAAATATATTTTGAGATGAAAAGGCCAAAGAAATTAACTATTCCAGCTTCTTCCTTTTATTGATAGGAGAATGAATCACATAGGAGAAAGTAATTTACCTAAGGTCAAAGACTAGTTCAACACAGAATTACAATTACTAAACTCTCATAATACATTATGTCACTTGCTTATTTGAAGGGTACTTAAAAAAAAACACTTAATGAAACTTGTCATTAAATTGACTATAAGTGATGTTTTGAAGGTCATTTTTCACAGCATACCACTTTATCCCTTTTATGAGTGAGCACAAAAGATATTTGCCTTGGTCTTAGAATACAAACAGTTGGTATTGAGCAGGCTTTGATTTACTTTTGAATTTCTTTTTAATGATTGGGTTTCTTTTCTCTTTCTTTATTTTTGTAACTGTTAAAAAACAGTTTCAAGGTGAAAAAAATAAAGAAATTCAAGACTTATTTCATTTATAACAAGCATGTTGCTGATCATTATTTAGTATTATTTTTAACTTATTTAATTTATTTACCCTATATTAGTAAATGCTTCTGTTATTTTGCTTTAGTGTTGCCATTTATTTCAGATGATTCTGAGCAAGAACCTAGGGGTGATCTCTCAAAAGATTTGTGTGTAATTATCCTTCTTTTAATGGAACGGTTTGCACATTTAAAACTTTTTGTTAAATATATAATATTATAAAAGCAAGGTATATTGAATAAATATGAATGTAAAATTTAATAGATATGAGAAAGAGGATACCAGAATTTACCCTCATGTCCTCAAGTTAATGAAGGAAATAAGTAATTCATTTAGTCCTTAACGTATTTCAGATTCTGTTTGTATAATCTTCTAATTTCAAATCAAATATTCTCTAAAACTATGATTTATCATAAAGAAAAAGAAACTGCTAAAGTTTTGTGTCTTTCAAGAGGATTAATTACACTAAACCTCTTGAAATCATTTATTTTTGTTATCACCGAAGACATTATGTGTACTTCTCTTCAGTTGTGTAGCCAATAGTAAGATATTCATGAGAGCAATAACTCTGGTTGAACTCAGTGATAAGTCAAAAGCAACAAAAAAAAAAAGAAAGAAAAGAAAGAAAAAAGAAAAAATGTTATGAAAGCATGTTGGGGACATGGGGACATGGTGAGAGAAAGTAGTAATTGGATATGGTAGTGAGGGAAAGTTAAGGCAGTGTTGAAAGATGAATGTGAATAGAATATATTATGCATCTAAGTGAATAGTAAATTACCTTTTAAAGATTTAAAAATTATGATGGGCAAAGACATGTTAGGTCTATAATAGCACCAGTGGGAGATTGAGGCAGGAGACCATCCTCTATTTAAAGTCACTTTGAGCTATATATTGAACTACTCAAATTCAAACGTCTAAAACTCCCCATAAGACAACAGAACAAATAAAACAGATGAAAACATTATAGTAATCTAAAAATAATTATAAAATAAATTTTAAAATTATCACGCAGTATTTAATTTACATATTTATATCAGAATATGATTTGAGCCAAAAGAAGAAGACTGTTTAAGTTGGGTTTATTAGTTATTTCTGTGGAGAGATTAGTATTTATGGCATTAATTTGTATACTTGATTGAGGATTTTTCAATATAATTTTGGAGAAAAGTATTTTATTAAGTTTTCTGAACTGTTTGACAATTATGAAGTAAAATTCTGTAAATTGAAATTCAGAAAAGATTTGTATGGGCCTTTATGAATTATGAATACTAGATCTGAAACATAGTTCCACCACTCATTTGTATTGAGTGAGTTATTTATTGTCCTCATAACTTTCTCAGTCCATCCCAATAACTGCTTTGGGAAATCCCGCATACAATGTCTTTAAGTTGTTAGCTTGCTGTTTTTTATACTTGTTGTAAGTTATTTGAGGCAGTAACTTTCCAAACTCCTTTTATATTTTTATTTTCCCTTTTATTTTTTATTTTTTTTATTATTTATTTTATTTTATTTTTTTAATTTACATTCCAAATCACTTCCCCTTTCCTGTTTCCTCCCTCCCCGAAAGTCCCATAAGCCCCCTTCCCTCCCTCTTTTCTCCATTCAACCCCCTCTCCTTACTCTGTCCTGGCATTCCCCTACATCCAGTCTTTCCAGAACCAGGGGTCTCTCCTTCCATTTTCTTAGAAATCTATTGATATGCGGATTGTGTCTAGGGTATTCCGAGATTCTGGGTCAATATCCCCTTATCAGTGACTGCATACCATGTGTGTTCTTTTGTGATTGAGTTACCTCACTAAGGATGATATTTTCAAGATCTGACCATTTGCCTAGGAATTTCGTGAATTCATTGTTTTTAATTGCAGAGTAGTATTCCATTGTGTGGATATACCACATCTTCTGAATCCATTCCTCCGTTGAGGGACATCTGGGTTCTTTCCAGCTTCTAGCTATTATAAATAAGGCTGCTATGATAGAGATAGATATTATATTCTCTTCAGTTGTGAAGCCAATAGTAAGATATTCATGGGAGCAATGACTCTGGTTGAACTCATTGATAAGTCAAAAGCAAAAAAAAAAAAAAAAGAATGTTGGGGACATGTATATTATAGTATATTATATTTCTCATATAATATACCCTGAGTACTGTGTCACTTTCCTCCACTCTTCCTAGCTACTCTACCTTGCCCTCAAACCTCAATGCACTCCTTTTCTGTCTCTCATTAGAAAATAAATGGCTTCTAAGAGATAACAAAGACATAACAAAATAAGATATTAGAAGATGAAAGAAAAGCTGCAACATTTAAGTTGGACAAGCCAAATCAACAGAAGGAAAAGACCTCCAAGATATGAAAAAAGAATCTGAAACCCACTCATCCACACATTTAGTATTTCCATAAAATTGCTAAACTGAATAAATAATAAACTATTGTATTGATGCAGGACCCAGTGAAGACCCATGTAGGCCCTGTGTCCATATGATCTTTGCTCAGTTGATCCAGAAGGCATTGTTCTTCTGGTATCCTCTAACTCCTCTGGCTCTTATACTACAATAAAAGTTGTTTTAACTATTTTTCAAATTCTGTCTTATAACAACAAGGCAATTTATAGAGCCAATAGTTTACTAGAGATTACAGATTATTTATTTTATTAGATAGTTTCTTTATTTATTTATATTTCAAACCTTTTGTATGTGTATAGAGAGGGACTTAAAAATACAAGAAGTGATCAAGGCCACATTGTGATTATATATTTATATTTCTCAAGGGAATATTTTACAAAACAAATGTCACCATTATTAGATCCATTAAGATAGAGAATGGAAATGAATCTATACTAATAACTGCTTTTGAACACATTATACAATCAGATATGTCAAAAGGTAGTTCATTTTTTAACTCAAGGTAGTGCTATTTATGATTATAAATATGCATCCAGCCATCACATGTAGAGGTATACATAAAATAGTTTAGTAATTTTCAGTTACCTTACTAAAAATTAACATTACATATCAGAAACAATGGTGAAAACATACACATATTTTTGTCCTTCCTATTCTTAGAGTCCCCTAAGAGAATCACTGATTCTTCAATTCGCTCACAAAATATTTTAAAATTTTCTGTATCAAATGTAGCATGATAATATATTCTGCTAGCTGCAACCTTATAAATCACCATTTACCACTTTACATATCTTCAAATTATAACCCCAAACAATAAGAATAATTTGAAAAAAAATGTATTAACAAATACTAACCTGGAGAAATACCTATGTAACTGGGAAGAAAAAAATTCGATTTAATAGCTAAACTATAATTAGATATCTCCAATAGACTCAATGATGACTTTATTGATCTAATAAAAAAAGATATATAATACGCATAGAATATTTGGATATTTTATACATCAAAGCTCAGCTTGTCGTTTGTACGCACTCATAATTCCAGAACAGGAAGGCTAATGCAGGGAGATTATTAATCTGAGATGACATTTTTCAACATAACAAAGGCTTTTTAAAGACTAAGTTTTAAATAGTGTTAGGTATTTTGTTGGCTCTTTCTTCATTTGTTGACTTTTTTCTTTTCTTCTCTCTGTTTCTTTCTCTTCATTTTACATTCTAATAGTAGTTGTTGCCATAATTGTCTTAAGCTTACTTCGTGATTCATTACTCTCCTGATGCCAATCAGCTGCTAGCTCTACCTTTTATTACTTATTAGTAGAAATTGAGTTTAGAGAACTAATTTAGTTCAGATACAATTTGTCAAATAACAACACAGAAGAGGCTTAGTAAAAACTGGAGCTGAACCTCCTCACGCAGAAGGCGAACTGTTGATTCGTGTATTATGAACTCATATGAAGAGCAAAGAAGCTGTTATACTGTAAGCCTTCAGCAGAGTGAGGTGCCTGCTTTGTTTTCTTTGGTATTTTGAGTTATATTTAGAATTTGGGAAAATTGGCTGAAAAATGATCAGTTGTAATCTAAGGCAAACTGAAATAATTTTAGAGAAATACGATCATGAAAATCAAGAGCCCAAATTTACAAACGGTTATTTAACTGTAAAATGAGCACGATATGTTCATCTCTGAATAATGGTAATGACATTCACCTTGTATCAAATTTAATTAGTAAATTTGGCCCTACTATACATTCTAGTGATAGTTCTGGTTTTCTTTGGGTCAACTCAGGTTCATGTAGAACCAAAGAGTTTTTGAAGTCATGATCATTTTAGGACAAGCAATTAGTTAGATGAAAGTCAGAATGATCAGAAATTAATGTTTTGTAATATTTCTTCAGATAGCTGTAGGAGCTATCAACGCTTGTATGATGAACAATATATTAGCTAAGTACTTGAAACATCCTCTAAATCATTTTCCATTTTTGAAATTGGTATCACCCGACATCTATTTAGTATAGCGTTGTTTGATACAAAATCAAAACTTAGAAAGTCAGTAGTATTTTCTCTGACAATTTCTAAAATTGATAGATTGAAGAAAAAATTAGAGCAAAAAACACACGATAATAAGTACCCTAGTATAATTAATCTTTAAAAAAGCTGTCTAAAACCTATTGTTATCGTAATGATCCATAAATCCTCGTAGTGTTTGATGGTCTTAAAGTTTTATTGTTTGGGGGAAGTTATACGGTGAGATTTGGGAAGAAATGAGTTCCAATTTTGGAATTCTTTAGTAAATCTGAATGTGAAAATATAAATTTTAGGCGTGCCACCTTAAGTATCAAAATGGGGAAGATAGGTAAAATATCAGGAACTGCTCTTTTCAACAAAGCTCTTAGGTAATCTTTCATGGAACTACCTGAATAAAATTTAACCACCTATCTTCAAAGCAGTACAGTTATATCCAGTCAATGATATTTGGAAATATTTCAGTGGTACATTTGTTTTGGAGGGTCATAATATAACAAGATGAAAGTAGACAAAGGAATCTGAAACACCAGTTACATCTATTTAAATATTTTAAAATTAAAAGGTACAGTGTGTAAGTAAATCCTCATTAGAGTCATGGGTAGAACTTTTATATATATGTATTAATTGCGAATGCCATATATGTGTATATGTTTTGATCAAATCTTATGTCACTCCTTCTCCTTCAATTCCTTTACTAAATAAGTAGAAGAAGAAATAAGAAAATAAACTTCTGGGTACAGGAAAGGATTTTCTGAGTAAGACTTCAGTAGTCTATCCATTAAAAATGATAACTGATAAATATGAGCTCTTGAAACTAAAACGTTTCTTTGTAGTAAGGGACACCATCACCTAAGTGAAGAGACGCCATGCAGATGGCAAAAATTCTTTACCTGCTATGCGTATGACAGAAAGTGTGTGTTTATACCATGTACAAAGACAACTAAAGGGAAAAAAAGCCAATTAACAATTGAGGTATTGACAATAAACTAAAATTCCTGAAATAAAGAAACACAAATGGGTGATAAATATTTATTTTTATTTGTTCAACACCCTTAGAAACCAAGAAGGTGAGAATTGAAGCTTTTTTAACTTTCTATCCCAGTCAGATGTACTCTGTTCCAAAAAAACAAATGCTGTCATGATATGGGTAAGGAAGAACATTCAATCACTCTTGGAAGGGGTGTAAATTGGCATAACTACTATTTAATGAATGAAGTTCCTTAAAAGACTAAGAATATGTTTACTACATGATCTACTTATACCACTCCTGGTCATAGTTCCAAGTGGGTCTATATATTACTACAGAAATATATATTCACCCGGGATTATTAATGCTATCTTCACAATAATCAAAAAAAAATGTGAAATAGTCTAGAATTTCATCAGTTGATGAATAAATAATCAAAATATGGTACATATCCACAATGTAATATTATTCAGCCATAAAAAATGATAGGAAATTTGAAAGATAATGGATGGAGTTGCAGATAGTCATTCTGGATGAGGTGACCTTGACCCAGAAATATTAAGGCCACATGTTATTTTTCATATGTAAGGAAGCCAAGTTTGGATATGTTCATACATGTATTTAAATTCGAGCAAAGATAGAAATAAAATGGGTAGTAAGAGCCATCTCCTTAACAAGAGAAATAAAGGAAGAAGCAGGTTAAGAGCAGAACATTCCATCAAGATTAACTTTTTTAAAGTTGCAAAATTTTCAAAATAAAACTCATTTCAACTATCATCTGAAAGTTCTGGAATATTGATATTGAAGCAAAATATTTTAATTGTATAATTATTGTATATGATTTTCATTATGTGATTTGGAATTCTGTTTTATACCTGGGTGTGTGGTTAGTATATTCAATAGGATAAACAAAACTGGTAATATATTTGGCAAGCTCCAAATCTGGAATATCATCAGTCTAACCATAAAATGTTCATTTGGTACAAAACATATTACTTTTATCTCTACATGATTTGCTAAATATTTTCTTGAAAATTCAAGTAGTTTCTAAATATTTTTGCATGCTACCATACTTAACAAGTTTCTTGTATCATAATTACTGGGTAGGGTTAAAACTTCTATTTTTTTTTAGTCTGGACTAATTTAATTAACATAACATTGCAGTTGATTCTTTTAACATAAACACTTAAAATCATATATATGCATATATGTATGTGTATGTGTTTTATATATATTTTATATTATTTATAAATAATATAGTACATATAGTATGTAAATATAATATTGCATATGTTCTATAAATATATTGCATATTGTTTTATATATATCATATACATATTATATATCATAAATTATACATAAAATATACTGTATGAGTATATATTCAACAATATTTTATAAATATTTATATAATTTACATATAATCATATATTATATATAATCTATTATTTATAAAATATATGTTATATGTTGAAATATAATATATTATAAGTATATGGAATATAGATAAGATAAATGCAAACATATACTCAGAGTTTACTGAGGCCTTATGGGAGATAATTTACTGAAATATCCATTCGAAAGAGACTAACCTTTCAACTGCAAGACTCATAGTAAACATTTCTCAGCATCTTACTTGCCACATACAGATAATAAAAATCATGCTTCCTCTGTCTTTCTTTGCTTGTCTTGTCTCATTCAGTATAAAGACTTTGTTGTTATTGTTGTTGCTTTTTCAGTTCCATGCATTTACCTAAATACCTGTGACCAGAGTGGCAAACTTTCTTCTAAATAATTAGCCTTATAGATATAGATTGCTGCACCTATCATCCCCAGTCAGAGAATCTGTGTTAGTCAGTAGACAGTTTTAATACAGAGACTCACAACTGATGATATTACAGAAAAGTGATTGTTCATTGCTAATTTTTTAATAGAATATCAATGTTGATTCTCTACCTCTTAAAGTTCAGGGAACTGTGTAGATGAGGAGACAGAAAGATTGCTAGAACCAGAAATTGCCATAGGATTGTTTGGAACAGTGTCAACTAAAAATGTTTTCCCTACAATTGTACTCATCAATGAACAGAAAATATGATCATTGTAACAACATCAAAGCAGTCCAAATTATTGAATTGACTATGGAGAAACTCATAAAGCCATACTCCTGAGGAATTATTGGTAGTTGATTTCTAATGAGGATGTATATGTGGGGGGGGATGTATCTGAATCCAGGAAGTTGTCCATCCTAGACTGAGTTACTCACCCAATCCATATACCCATGAAGACATGGGGGACAATTGGTTGTACATTTTAGTACATCAAATTAGAAAGCTATGTATTTACTAGCATGTGTCTCATAAAAATATAATTAATCTTGTCTGTGAAATTTCCCAAGTTGTCTAAGACTCCTATGAGACAAAAGCAACTCGTCATATATTTGACTCTTCAAATCTTAACTTATAACCTCTGGTCTTAGGGTTTCTATTCGTGCAAAAACATCATGACCAAGAAACAAGTTGGGGAGGAAAGGGCTTATTGAACTTACACTTCCTTGCTTTTGTTCATCACTAAAGGAAGTCAGGACTGGAACTCAAGCAGGTCAGGAAGCAGGAGCTGATGCACAGGACATGGAGGGATGTTTCTTACTGGCTTGCTTCCTTTGACTTTCTCAGACTGCTCTCTTATAGAACCCAAGAATACCAGTCCTGGGATGGTACCACTCACAAGAGGCCCTCCCCCCTTGATCACTAATTGAGAAAATGTCCCACAGTTGGATCTCATGGAGGCACTTACCCAACTGAAGCTCCTTTCTCTGTGATAACTCCAGCCTGTGTCAAGTTGACACACAAAACCAGCCAGGACACCACTGTAGCTTAAACTTCTCTGTAGCTGAGGCCAGATGAGGAGAAGCAAAACTAAGGACCCCACTACTCTGACCATGACCTCAAAATGGAGACAAACTTAATGAGTCATGTGAACCCCAACTCATTCTCACCCACCTCCTCTTCTAGTGCTACTCTTTTGTACAAACACTGTAGAGTGAGTTACTTGAGCCCCAAGAGGTGTCTAAGATCACTATATATTTTTATTATTTGGTAATTTCATTCACTCATCCAATACGTGTAGATTACACCTTGACAACTCCTCCTAGAACACAATCCTCCTATCAACTTAATTTCTTCTTACATCAGACTACAACATACAAATAAGCTCTTATTGGCCCAAATAACTGCAATTCCCAGAAATGCTGAATTTTTCTAGGTTACAATAATTTTTAATGAACATTTAATATATATAAAAACATGAAGACTTTTTTTTGCAATTAGAACCAGGGACATTTTTTTGTATTAGCACTAACATCAAAAACTATTTTTCCAAAGGGAACTTAATTATTAGGGACAACTGTTAAGTATGAGACAAATCAGCAAAGGAAAAGATTAGCTCATAAACATATAAAACATAGAGGCCCAGACAACTGAAATAGTGAAAATAAGGTAAGATGAATAATCAGCAGTTATTGCTTTATTTCTATATAACACTCTTTAATATTATAAGGTTTATTAATGAGCTAAACAAACAGAAGATAATAAAAGTTGAAAATTTTTCTAATATATTTGTATTAGAACTAATGTATAGGTAAGGAATTATGTTATTATATTTTGAGTATCACATTTTCACAACCATTTAGAAATATTCATTACAATAATTCAATCAATTCCTCACCTTTACTCTGTTCTTGTTTACAAATCATCCAAGAATAAAATGTTGTGAGAAGTTCATAAGAGAAATTTATTCAGACACAAAGTCAAGCTAACAGAAAGCCATTAGCCACCCAAGAACCACACAAGATGATCAGTACTCCAGGGTGGTACTGAACTTTTCTGAGTTGGCTTTAACAACCACATACTTGATTGACACACCTCACGTAAAAAGAAGAGTTATGTGGAGGTCCTTGATCTACTTGGACTTGAGCTTAGTATAAGGAGATAAGAATGGATTGATTTGCATTCTTCTGCATGCTAGCTGCAGCTGGTTAGCTAGCTGCATGCTAACCAGCACCATTTGTTGAAAAAGCTGTCTTTTTCCCACTGGATGGCTTTAGCTCCTTTGCCAAAGATAAAGTGACCATAGGTGTGTGGGTTCATTTCCGGGTCTTCAGTTCTATTCCATTGATCTACCTGCCTGTCACTGTACCAATACCATGCACATTTTAGCACTATTGTTCTGTAGTACTGCTTGAGGTTCAGGATACTGATTCCCCCAGAAGTTCTTTTACTGTTGAGAATAGTTTTAGCAATCCTAGGTTTTTTGTTATTCCAGATGAATTTGAGAATTGTTCTTTTTAACTTTATGAAAAATTGGGTTGGGGTTTTGACGGGGATTGCATTGAATCTGTAGATTGCTTTTGGTAAGATGGTCATTTTTGCTACATTAATCCTGCCAATCCACGAGTATGGACGATTTTTCCAACTTGTGAGGTCTTCTTCGATTTCCTTCTTCAGAGACTTGAAGTTCTTGTCATCCAGATCTTTCACTTGTTTGGTTAGAGTCACACCAACATACTAAATCCTGCCACACTGAAACTAATAGAATAGAAACTGAGGATGAGCCTTGAGCACATGGGCATAGGGGAAAATTTCCTGAACAAAACACCAACAGCTTATGCTCTAAGATCAAGAACTGACAAATGGCACCTCATAAAATTACAAAGTTTCTGTAAGGCAAAGGACACTGTCAATAGGACAAAACAGCAACCAACAAATAGAGAAAAGATCTTTACCAACCCTACATCTGACAGAGGACTAGTAACCAATATATACAAAGAACTCAAGAAGTTAGACTCCAGAGAGCCAAATAACCCTATTAAAAATGGGATACAGAGCTAAACAAACAATTTTCAACTGAGGAATATCGGATGGCTGAGAAGCAGCTAAAGAAATTTTCAATATTCTTAGTCATCAGGGAAATTCAAATCAAAACAACCCTGAAATTTCATCTCACTCCAGTCAGAATGGCTAAGATCAAAAACTCAGGAAACAGCAGATGCTGGCAAGAATGTGGAGAAAGAGGAACACCCTTCCACTGCTGGTGGGTGTGCAAGCTGGTACAACCACTCTGGAAATCAGTCTGGCAGTTCCTCAGAAAACTGGGCATGATACGACTGGAGGACCCCATTATACTTACTACTCCTGGGCATATACCCAGAGGATTCCCCAGCATGTAATAAGGACACATGCTCCACTATGTTCATAGCAGCCCTATTTATAATAGCCCGAAGCTGGAAAGAACCCAGATGTCCCTCAAAGGCAGAATGGATACAGAAAACGTGGTGTATTTGCACAGTGGAATACTACTCAACTATTAAAACAATGAATTCATGAAATTCTTAGGCAAATGGGTGGAACTGGAAAATATCATCCTAAGTGAGGTAACCCAAACACAAAAAAACACACATGGTATGCACTCACTGATAAGTGGATATCCCAGAAGCTCAGAATACCCAAGACACAATTCACATATCAAACTTTGCCCAAGAAGAAGGAAAGAGAGGCCCCTGGTCCTGGAAAGGCTTGATGCAGTAGGGTAGGGAAATACCAGGACAGGGAAGCAGAAGGTTAATGACTGGGGAACAGGGGGAGGGGAGAGGGCTTATGGTACTTTTGGGGAGGGAGGAACCAAGAAACAATAATAAAAAAAAAAGAACAGTTATGCAGAAACGGAACTACAGAAGCCAAAAAAAAAAAAAAACCAAAACCAAAACCAAGAACAAAAACAAAAATAAAAAAACAAAAAAGCAAAAAAAAAAAAAAAAAAAACAAACAAGGTTTGAACATCTAGGAACACCTTTAAATAAAGGTATTGTTACCTTTATGTTAGGTTTTAACATCTGGATGATAATCTATTACGTTCCCAGTTGCCTTAAAGTCTACAGGCAGATTTAAATTCTAGGATCTTATAATGATAACAGGGGCTATTCTTCAAACTAACACTATGCTCTATAGTAAAATACTGTGGAGGAGTTACATGTTGGGTGAAAATCATGGGAATCTGGTGCAAAATTACTAGAGTAAAACTAAATTAAAATTTTCAAATGCAGAGTTAGACAAAAAACATGAGTAGATTATTTTGAGAACAGTTTTTTGCGTAGAATAAAAGTAGCATTACCAAGAGAGACTATTAGAGAACATAAAATAAATGAAAGAAAGTGCAATAAAGTTTTATTAGAAGCAATGTAGTTTGCTAAGATGTAAAGTATTTAATTAGTACCAAGAAAATTATTTTTTATTTTAAAATTATGGGTAGGCTATCAAACAAATGTATGAACTCAGTAAATCATTCTCCAGAAGTTAAATATACATCAGGTCTTAATTTGAAATGAGAAACCATAAGAAAATTAAATATAATCTTACTTAATTTATTAGTTATTTTCCTAATGATAAAATGCAAAAACTAAGAAAAAATTTAAAAGAAAGAATTTACTTTGTTTTTGGAACTTTCCCCAATCTCACTGGTTGGTTGCTGAGTCATGTGTGCTTATGATTTTTGGTAGTTAGAGTATATGATGATTGAGCCAAGTTATGACTGGTAGAATCAGAAAGCTGAGGGCTCACTTATAGAACCAGAAACAGGAGACAGAAAGATGAAGACATAGATGAGTACAAACTTTCCAAGTGTCCCCTATAATATGGTTCTTCAAGCACGATTACATGCCTTAGTTTCCTTTTAAATTTTCATTTATTTATTTATGTTTTCTGTGATGACGCACCGTGACTAATACAGTTTCTGAAGGAAACCAGCATCAATGGGCAATTGCTTGTAGTTATAGATGGTTAGTCCATGATCATGATGGGAAGCATGGCAGCAAGTAGGTACAGTGCTAGAGCAATAACTGAAAGCTTCTTAAAATTGGGAGAGAATGGGAGAGACAGAATAGGAGGGGGGAAAGGAAGGAGGGAAGGACTCAGGGAGGGAGGGAGAGAGAGAGCGAGAGCGAGAGAGTTGAATAATTGGAACCACCAGTGGTGATTAGGTCACCTTCAACAAAGCCACACATTTTTTTTTTTTTTTGGTTTTTCGAGACAGGCTTTCTCTGAATAGCCCTAGCTGTCCTGAAACTCACTGTGTAGACCAGGCTGGCCTCGAACTCAGAAATCCACCTGCCTCTGCCTCCCAAGTGCTGGGATTAAAAGCGTGCGCCACCACTGCACTGCAAAAAAGCGACACTTCTTAACACCCCAATGAATTTTCCCCCAACAGGGAACAAAATATTCAAGTATATGAGCCTATGTGGCCATTTTCATTCAACCTACAACAAAATATCTTCCAAACAGTTGCAATTATCACCACCACCTAGAAAGTGATTATTCAAATATCCAAGGCTCAGGAATGGTTTTGACTCCTGTCATTTGTATGATATTTTGTAGAATGCCTTTATGTGATTAGAAAATATCATAGACCATTCTTATATTCTTACAGATATTCATTTTTAATAACTGTTAATATCACTATTGCATGTGAAGATGAGGTAATAAGCACTCTCACATCTCGACTGTGAACATACTTTCTATATTTCAATACTCACTAAACATTACACTTTCCAAGTTTTCTATTCTTTTCCTCAGGGAGGGGGAGTGCAGTGAACTTTATTGATGGTATTCAAGAGAGTAGGGATGGATCCCTGGGTCCCTCCTGTTATTATGGGGGTCTGGGATGGAAACTGTGAAGGAGATGCTCAGTGTTGTGGGCCGAGTTGGGCAGGGACTCTTCAGCAACTGAGGGTCTCTCTCTTGCTCTTTTGCTGGGGTGGACAGTCCAGGGCTTCTTACTCCTTGGAGGCCATGTAGGCCATGAGGTCCACCACCCTGTTGCTGTGGACATATTCATTGTCATACGAGGAAATGAGCTTTACAAAGTTGTCATTGAGAGCAATGCTAGCCCAAGCGTCAATGATGGAAGAGTGGGAGTTGCTGTTGAAGTCACAGGAGACAACCTGGTCCTCACTATAGTCCAGGATGCCCTTTAATGGGCCCTCAAGATAACCTAAAATACCATGGCCATTGCATTTAATTTTATTTGTAATGACTTTTCCAAATGTCAGTTTTTATAATTGTTTTGTTAAAAAAGAAAAAAAAAGCACAGGAAACACTTTTAACCCTCACAAAAACCTCCTCTTCATTTAATCTCCCAGTGAACAGTTAACTCAGATAAATATCACATGTTGGGTTAATTCCAACTCCTCATATTAATACAGTACAGTAATGAATATGGAGCAATTTCATCTAATTAATTTTATGGTTCACAATTAAAATTTATTGAGAAATGAATAATTGAAAATATTATATTTATTTTTGTCTAGTTATTAAGAAAGTTTCTTTTCTCCTACAATGTATTCCAATTTGTGTTTCTTCTCTTTCTGTTCCTCCCATTTCCTTCACAACTCCCATTACATCCAGACCTAATCCCCTTCTGTGTGTCATTAGAAGGGAACTGACTTCTCATACATAACAAAATATAGCACAATTAAATATAAAAAGATAAAATAAAACCCTTCACATCATTGTTCAACAATGCAAAATACCAGAAGGAAAAGAGCTCTAAAAGAAGGCAGAAGAACAATAGGCCTATGACTCATGAGTTTCATAAAAATACTAATCTGAAAACTAAAATATATATTCAAGGAACCTGGTACAGATTTATGCAGGTCCTGTGCTTTCTTCTTTTGTCTATGTGGATTCATATGAGCTTTCCTCAGTTGATTTAGAAGACCTTGTTCTCAAGTCCATCATGGCAAGTGGGTCTTACACACTTTCTGATTCCTCTTCCACAGGGTTCCCTGAGTTCTGAGGGGAAGGATTTAATGGAGACATTAAAGAGCTGGGTACCAAGACTTTAAGAGCTGGGTACTAAGTACTGACTCTCTCTCTCTCTCTCTCTCTCTCTGCATGTGTGTGTGTGTGTGTGTGTGTGTGTGTGTGTGTTGATGTTTGTTATATCTGATGATGGTCTTTGTAGTTTTTCTATTTGCTGTAGGACGAAGTTTATCTTTTGATGACTGAATAACATTATGATCTATGTATATAGCAGAATATCATTATGAATCTTTTTGTTGTCAAACTTTTTTCATATTTTTGTCCAGTAGTATTTGTTTTTTCTATTATCTCTGTAACATCACATCTCTGGTTCCTTATGACTCTAGCTATGTCAGGTATGAGTTCTATCTCATGGTATGCAATACCATTCAAATTAGAGATTGGTTAGTTATTCCTACAAGTTTTGTGTCATAATCTCCTTACCATATTTTACAGGGAGTACTGGTTGTAATTCAAAGGTTTTGTGGTTGTGTTTGTATTTCCTTTTATCTTTTGTTAGCCTACAGTATACCTTTCCATACCAAACACTTTAGAATTTATGGGTGAATGTTCTATCTATGCACCAGCTCCTCCTCTGCATGTTCAATGAGCTCTATAGGTTTTATGTTCAACAATGGGGTTTTGCTGTTAGTTTGCTAAGAGAAGCCTATTATATTGTCAATAGATTGTGTGTTGGGGGGATGTCCATTGGACTCCTTTGACCAAAAACTCAATTGGATGTAAACAAGTCCTTGTGCTGGAAGATTAGTTTGGTGAGAAGAGATGGCCAGCTGTGACTATTGTCTCCTTCAGTATTTAGACACTTCAACATGATTGACTTAATACTTTTAGGACATTTCCACCTCACTAGGCTTTGACACAACTCCTAAAATTCACCTCTATTCTAGCTATATAATCCTATATTGCATTCCTGCCTTCAACAATATCTCTATTCCCCCTTTCTACCTGATCCTCCTGTTCCAGTCATATCTACTCCCACTTCACACATCACATATCTTTTATTTACCTTTGCCAGAGAGAATAATGTGTCCCCCTTGTCCTGTCTATTATTCCTAACCTCTTGGAGTCTATGCCTTATAGTCAAGCTATCATTTATTTCATGTTTAACATCCAGATATAATCAAATACATGCATATTTATTATTCTGGGTGGTGTTAGACTCACTCAAAATGATTTATTCTAGTTTCATCCATTTTCTGCAAATATGTGGTACCATGTTTTTAATGGATGAGTAATACTCTGCTGTGAAAATATATAATATTTTATATCATTCATTCTTTTTAAGGATTTTTTCCCATTACTGGCTATTATAAATACAGCAGTAGTGAAAGTTATTGAGCAAGTGTCCTGGTATGATGAATCATCTTTTTTGAATATGCCAAAATGTGGTATAACTGGACTTCAGGGTAGATCAAATACTAACAAAGTAGCTGCTATGCTGATTTTACTGAAAACATTTTAATTACATATTATATAACTACTTAACTTTAAGAAAATCAAATGTAAGTATTAGTTGAGACAAATAAACAGCATTGGGTTCCAAAAGTGTAATCAAGAACAGAGTAAAATATTACTTAGTAAGTTAACATCCCAAAATGAAATAGCAACAATTCTAAAATATAAAAAATATTTTACCTCTTTGTATATAAATACCCTGAAACTACGTAGTAGGGTTTTTCTTTTATTTACTTCCTTGGCTATCTGTTTGAAGAGGCTTACCTTTTTAAGTAAAGTTACTAATATGTTATGATTTCTTAGATTTAGAAGTCCAAAGAAGAATATGAATTGTGTCATGCTTCTTTCATCCAAAACTATCTTCACAATATTCACTCATGTGTAATGCTTAGTCTCCTAAAGACCTTCCATTTTTCAGTTCATAAATATATAAATCACTATATGCACTTTCAAGTGTCTAGACTCAACATCAGCTGTCTCCCTCCTCACTTAGTCTAAGCCACTATGTTGCATAAATTGGCTAGATACCTACATATATTGAAATGTCTTGTTATATTATTTTTCATAGTTCAGTGGTTTTAGTGCTATGTATGCAGATGTATATGAGTATTTTTAAAGTTGATATTTAATATGTATACATTTCAGCCCAGAAATACAGGCACCACAGATTGATTTTGAATTGGAAGACTAAGTGATAGCCTAATATGAAAGATAAAATTGAAAAGACTGAACAAAAAGATGACTGTACATAAAGAAAATGATAATGGAAACACATCAAATGGTTAAAATGGATGATCCAAAAGGATTTTTGTCGTGAAGAAATCCAATAGTGCATAATATATAAAATTATTGATGTTTAAATGGTGCACATAAAATGCAGAGTAAATGTTTACACATTTAAGAACATCTTTTAAATGAAAAGCTTACACTTCCTACTAAATTGTTTTCTCTTATTGGATATTTTCTTTATTTACATTCCAAATGCTATCCTCTTTCCTGGTTATCCCTCTGGAAACCCCCTATCTCATTCCCCTCTCCTTGCTTCTATAAGGGTATACACACACACACACACACACACACACACACACACACACACACACACACACTCCTGCATCATTGACCTGACATTCCCCTACACTGGGGTATCAAACCTTCACAGGACCAAGGGCCTCTCCTCTCATTGATGTCCCACAAGGTCATCCTCTGCCACATATGCCTCTGGAGCCATGAGTCTCTCCATGTGTACTCTTTAGTTGGTGGTTTAGTCCCTGGAAGCTCAGGGGAGTCTGGTTGGTTGATGCTGTTATTCCTATGGGGTTGTAAATCTCTTCTGCTCCTTCAGTCCTTTCTCTAACTCCTCCATTGGGACCCCACACTCAGACCAATGGTTGGCTATGAGCATCCACCTCTGTATTTTTCAGGCTCTGGCAGAGCCTCTCAGGAGACAGCTGTATCAGAATTCTGCCAGCAAACACTTGTTGACATCTGCAATAGTGTCTGGGTTTGCTATGTGTATATGGTATGAATGCTTAGGTTAGGTAGTCTCTGAATGGCATTGTCTCCATATTTCCTTTAGACAGGAGTAATTCTGTGTTAAAAATTTGCAGATGAGTAAATGGCTCCACCCCCCCAGTCGGGAGCCTTGCCTAACCTCTGGATATGGTCTCTACAGTTTCTCCCTCCCCTTTGTTGGGCATTTCAGCTAGTCTCATCCCCATTGTGTCCTGAAAACCTATTGCTTTCCTGGCTTCTGGAACTTGCTAGTCACTATCCCCAGTTCCTCATCCCCTAATGCTCCACACCTCTGTTCAATTTCCTGACCCTCTGTAAATCATCCCTGCCTCCTCATATACCTGATCCTGCCCCTCTTTTCCTCTCCCCCCTCTTTCTCCCATGCCTTCCCATCCACCCTCTACCTCCCTTGAGTATTTTGTTCCCCCTTATAAGAAGGACTGAAACATCTACACTTTGCTCTTCCTTCTTCTTGAGCTTCATGTGGTCTGTGAATTGTATCTTGTGTTTATGGAGCTTTTGGACTAATATCCACTTACCAATGAGTGCATACTATGAGGAACAAATTATTTCTTACAAAAATGCAAATTTTTAATTTAATTTTTCTATTGCTGAAAATATTAAATTGTTACAAATGGCAATAATTTGATATTGAGACATTAAATTAAGACATAAGGTAGAAAAGATTAAACTTCAGTGAATGGAAAATCAAGTAGACAATATGAATTCTATCTTTAGTAAAGGTATAACATGTTTTAAAAATGGTACCAGATAAAATTAATAATGTGAGTGATAAAAGTGAATTATATTTCAATACAAAGAATAAAAGCATATTATAATCTAGACTTGAGATATCATTTCCTTTAGAAGTAACTTTGGCATAAAATACTAAATATAACTTGTTAGCCAGCAAAAATAAAACAAGTAAAATATTCAAAGGATCAAAAATTTTCCAGAAAGTAAAGGAATCTCAATTGATTTTGCAGCCTGTGGTAGCAGTATGTGGTATCACAGCCAGGTACTTCCAGCACTTTAGAGGCAGAGGCTAGATGGTTGGCATCAATGCAGGAACAGTGCTATGTGCATAGAGAGAGTCTAGCTCACACAAAGACAAGGAACGGAGGGGCAGCTTAAACCCATGCAGAATGTCTGAAAACAATTCTGCAGCTGGGACAACCTGGGCAAAATGAAGAGGCCACATCCAAGAAGACAAATGCAGCATGTTCTTGCTCATTTTGGAACAAAGGAAGTTGTTTTCTTATAAGATATGGGAAGAAATGGTAATACTCCCTCTGTCTCTGTTTCTGTCTCTACCTCAGACTCTGCCTCTCTCTGTCTCTCTGTCTCTCTCTCTCTCTCTCTCTCTCTCTCTCTCTCTCTCTCTCTCTCTCTCTCTCTCTCAGTCCCTCTGTATTTGTGTTCATTTTCTACGGCAAAAAATTATGGAAGAAATTATGCTGTGTAAATGCACAATAGTATAATTATACATGATGATAATTCATGTTGTATTTCTATAATGTAGAAGAAATTTTTTTCCTTAAGTAAATAATAAATACTGAAGGACCTAAAAGTTTATTCTAGTTTAAGTTATCTAATGGGTGTAAGTATTGGCACATCACACAACACTAGATGAACATGTCTCTGCATTACTGATAAATAAATTTAATAAACAACGAATATAGAATATCAACATGCCATTAAAATTATCTTAAAAGTGAAGAAAATGGTTGTTCTAGATGCCAAAATAGAGACAAAATAAAATTTGTTATAAAGGAAAATTGCCCCTGGTACATAGACCCACACTAAAAAAAAAATGTATCAGGAATATAAGTTTACAAAAACAGAAAGAGTGAAATGTAAAGGAAGAAGTGAAAAATGTGTTTGTTCTGAATCAGAAATTTTTACTGTAGGTTAGTAACCCTATCCCTTCACTTGAGGACCTGACTATCTACTGTTGGACTCTTTGGGTACCTTCTCCTGGTCATTTTGGCTAAGGTCAACCCAATTAAATCCTTAGAGTCTCTCTCCTTGCCGGGTGGGTCTCTGGTACTTTCTAGAGAGAAACCCCCACTCCCCCAATTCCCACCCTCCACACCATGCTGCTTATCTCCATTCATTCATTGACTGTGTGGGCTTCTTTACTGTCTTTCTCCTGTGACCTAATCCTGTTCCAGATTTTAACCTTCCTCTCCCCTCATCCACCCAGGTTCATTCCTCCCTCTGCCTCCTGAGATCATTTCCTTCCCTCTTCTAAGCAGAACTGAAACATCTCTCTTGGACCTCTCTGTCTGTTATAGTTCTTATGGTCAGTGGGTTGTATTTTATGTACTCTGCACTTTTTAGCAAATATCCACTAATAAGTGAGGACTTACCACTGATTGGGTCTCAGTTACCTCACTCAGGAAGATATTTTCCAGTGCCATGCATTTGCCTGCAAAATTCATGATGTCCTCATTTTTAAAAACAGAATAGTATTTCATTTTGTAAATGAATCACATTTTTTGTATCCATTCTTTGGTTGAGGGACATCTGGGTTGTTTCCAGCTTCTGGCTATTACAAATAAGGCTGCTAAAAATCTGGTAGATTTTTAGAGAGCACCTGTCTCTTTCGAAGAACTGCAGGGACAAAAATGGGGAAGAGACTGAAGGAAAGGCAGTCTAAAGATGATTCAACTTGGGATCCTTCTCATTGGAGGGCACCAAGGTCTGACACTGCTACCAATGCTATGATGTGCTTACAGAAGTGAGCTCGGCCTGACTATTCTCTGAGAGTCCCTACCAGTAACAGAAGCAGATACTTATACCCAAGCACTGGAATGAAATTGAGGACTCATGGTTGAATTAAGGGAAAGACTGAAAAAGCTGAAGGGGAGAGCAACCCCATTGAAAAGGGAGCAGTCTCAATTTACCTAGACCCCAGGGAGCTCCCAGAGATTGAGCCAACAAACAGGAGCATACAAGGGCCAGTCCTAGGCCCCTGGTAGAAATATAGCACAGGTCTGCTTGGTCAGACCTTAGTGGGAGAGGATATGCTTAATCTTTGAGAGACTTGAGGCTACAGGGAAGGGGAAGTCCTGGTCTGAGGAGCACACATTCAGGAGGCAAGGAGGGGAGGAGAAATGGGATGAGAAACTGTGGGGAGGGGAATCAGGAGGGAGCAACGACTGGAATTTAAATAAATAAAATAATACATATTGAAAAATGTGTTTGTTATTAGTAGACTATTTTGGCAATATTGGGGAGAGAATGAAAATATTAAAATTAACATGAAAAATTAAAGTTAAATATTGTAACCTATTTAAATGAAGTTGATCCTTGCTCACCTCTAAGAAAATTAGGAACTATTATTGTTACTCTTTGAGTTTCGATTTGCCATATGTATATTTGCATAGGAAACATACGTAAGCATGAATACATGTAATAGCAATTAATGAATACAGAGCCTGTATTGAAGGAGAACAAAGAGGAGTATATGGAAAGGAGGAAAATGGAAGAAGCAATTATGTAATTATAAATTTTAAAAATTAAAGAAACCATAAAGCAATATATAAGAATATACAATACTCCCTTATCAGCGAGTACATACTACATGTGTTCTTTTGTGATTGGGTTTCCTCACTCGGGATGATATTTTCTAGTTCCATCTGGTCCTTGGTCCTGTGAAGGCTCGATGGTCCAAAGTAGGGAAATGCCAAGGAAGCCAGAGTGGGTGGTTGGTGAACAGGGGAGGGGGGATGGAATAGGGGGATTTCAAAGGGGAAATGAGGAAAATGGATAACATTTGAAATGCAAATAAACAAAATATCTAATATAAAAAACAATAAAAGAAGAGACACCCACAAACACACACACACACACAAACACACACATGCATACACAAATTAACCACCTGAGAGACAGGGCTTGGAGAAACCAGAGCCCATAAACAGTCCATATTAGCATTGAGTTTGTACCAATGCTCTCCAAGGGAAAAAAACATGATTAGCATAGCAGGACAGCCTTCCACTATTGTCATACAACTAAGGGTCCCGCACATACCCAGTATGAGTAGCAAGAGCTACTCATAAGAAATTAGACTCCAGAGAGCCAAATAACCCTTTTAAAAATGGGGTACAGAGCTAAAGAAAGAATTTTCACCTGAGGAATATCAAATGGCTGAGAAGTACATAAAAAAAATGTTCAACATCCTTAGTCATCAGGGAAATGCAAATCAAAACAACTCTGAGATTTAACCTCACACCAGTCAGAATGGCTAAGATCAAAAATTCAGGAGACAGCAGATTCTGGTGAGGATGTGGAGAAAGAGAAACACTCCACTGCTGGTGGGATTGCAAGCTTGTACAACCACTCTGGAAATCAGTCTGGCGGTTCCTCAGACAACTCGGCATAATACTACTGGAGGACCTTGCTATACTACTCCTAGGCATATACCCAGAGTATTCTCCTGCAGTTAATGAGGACTCATGCTCCACTATGTTCATAGCATCCTTATTTATCATAGCCAGAAGCTGGAAAGAAGCCAGATATTCCTCAACGGAGGAACGGATACAGAAAATGTGGTATATTTACACTATGAAATACTACTCAGCTATTAAAAATAATGAATTCATGAAATTCTTAAGTAAGTGGGTGGAACTGGAGAATGTCATCCTGAGTGAGGTGACCCAGTCACAAAAGAACACACATGGTTTGCACTCACTGATAAGTGGATATTAGACCAGAAGCTTGGAATACCCAAGAAACAATTCACATATCAAATGATGCCCAGGAAGAAAGAAGGAGAGGACCCTGGTCCTGGAAAGGCTCAATGCAACAGTGTAGGGGAATACCAGGACAGGGAAGAGGGAAGGGGTTGATTGGGGAACATGGGGAGGGAAGAGAGCTTATGGGACTTTCGGGGAGGGGGGAACCATGAAAGGGAAATCATTTGAAATATAAAGACTATATCTAATAAAAAAAAAAGAACATTTCTTGCATTCCTGATGTGCAAAACCTCCAGACACACTAAAAATCTCTGGCTATTCTAACATTAATCAATAACTGAAATACTCTCTATCTACATATAATCATTATTAGCAAGTTATTTATGGAACCATTCTTTCCATAACTTAAAAATTAATTAAGACTGAATATTTCAAGGGTTTATATCTTTGAAATTGAAAGAGGCCCTGTTTTTGTTTTTGTTTTTCATTTTAACCACCAAAGACATACATAGCATTGTAACCAATCAAGTAGATCTTTAAGGTATAGTATTGAATTTACCAAGTCTTGTTAATAAAACAAATCTACATTTGATTCAGCAGTTTTGAAAAACAGATTTAATGTATTAATTTGTGCTAATATAGTCATATCTGTCAATGCCCAAACTAGTCAGAGTTCACAGGGTTTTTGAGTTGAATTATTGAAGAGATTCTTGCAGAAATCCTTTAAATCTGGTAGACCGAAAATAAATAAATGAACAAATAAGCAAATGAAATTATAAAAGGTTGAACTTGTTAAATGTTCTAATCATCCTAAAATAAACAGATGACTTGCATTCAAGCAAAGCAAAGCATTAATTATACACATCTGTGCAACAGCAACCCAATCAGATCCAGCCAGAAGCTTCTGCTGTCATAGCACAGCAGGTTCAGAGAATGACAATTATTCATTTTTTATAAAAACTGTAACGACATTCAAATAATTTTATTATGACAAATGCAAGGGGAGTTTCTTCAATTCATTCCTTTTTAAAGAAAAAATGATCTATTGACTCTCAATAGGTCAATAATATTTTAATCATAGTATTCCTTTGCAAATTTGTGTTCATGTGCTGTCAATTATTTGTTACTACCTGGACAAAAGTGTATTAACATTTAGTTCATTATTTGAAAAAAAAATGTATATCTAACATCAAGTGTATGATAAATATCACACCTCAAAAACCTTGTGACAATTACTGATTACAGTTCTTTGGATTCTAAATTTTTCTTGTAAATTTTCATAAACAGGCAGACGTGCCATCACCTAAAAGTAGGGCGTTGCAGCTCCACGTGAAGGAACAGCAGCTCAGCCATCTGGAGAGTTACATTACAGGTTCTTATTGTCCAATTGGGTTTCTCTATCTGTGTGAGGCAGTCTGTAGACACCCACATTTTCTGTCTAGAAGTGCAAATGAATGCTTTTATTTCTGGAAACTCATGTTAAATGCTGCACTCCAGATAGCCAGACTGAAATGCTCTTGGCAACCAAAGCCATTTCATTAGCCCAATTAGAGTGACATGTATAAAATTTAGATCATTCTCTGTAAAAATCAATTTTCATTACTAATTTTCATGAGGCCAGTGTACTGTTATTTATATACAAAACACAGAAGAGCTTTGTCTAATAGGATCAAATGAAAATGCACGTTTCTGAAAGTTTGTGGATACTCTGTAACTTGCTGTAAGGAAGGCATCTTTGCTTATTGAAGTAAAAGGGAATTGGCATTGAGGAGCTCTTAGGAATATTAAAAATGACTTAATATTAAGTACTGTTATTTTTGTTTTCTTAGTTTCGTTTCTTACTTCAATTAAATCTATATTGATCACTGTGCTCTAATTGGGTAATTTTTAAATGAATTTCCATTAAATAGGAAAACAAAAGCATCAAAGTTAATGAAAACTGGAGAGCATTTTCATCATTATTAAAGTAATACTCTGTAGGCTAAAGGTATTTAGAAAGGGCTTATAAGTCCTTATATGCACAAGCACTTTGTTAGTCATTTAGTCACAGGCACAGGTAAGATACCAACATCACATAGCTTCTATGACAGTAAAGCTTAGTTAATGCCTTAAATATAAAATAAACAAACAAGGCTGGTGACTTAAAAGTTGGACAAATCCAAAAGTGAACGAATCATCAGGTAAGCAAAGGGGAATTAAAAAGTAACATGTGGTTAGTTGATGAATGGATGGCTCAAGTATATGGAGAAAATAAACCCACATTTGGGTCTTTAGGAAAAAGCAGATTATGAATAGGATTTGAATAAGGACTTTATTAGCAAGTGACATGACTGAGAATATTGATGAGTGCTAAAGAGTTTAAGGTCATATATTTGTTAATTTCTGATAAGGGATGCTCAAATGATTATGGAGTGATTGCCTCATGGTAAACTTTGAAGCTGATTTGACATTTATAGGAAAAGGAAATTTAAATGGAATGTTGTTAAATGCTGTAGTTCTTTAGTAAAATAATTAGAACACTAACAGTTTTAATGTTTTGTGTCACATAGATGTTGGGACTACATATAGAAAGTTCTATGGTATAAAAATACATTATATAAAATACTTTGTTCTAATTCTGCAATTGTTAAATTATGTATAGTATCTGATGTTTTAATGATGAAGCTGTTTTTCTTGGCTCAGTGTGTGAAACATTAGAACAATAAAGTTCATGTTAATTGCTTGTCATATCAACAAAAGAAACAGGATAATTACATTTTACTTGTCTGCTCTTGAAACATTCCTTTGAAGACAGTAAGCAAACACAAATACATCAAACATGAGTACCAAAATAAAACCTTTTATATAATAAACCCCATCAATACCTAAATGGCAGTTAACATTACTTTTTAGTTAAATCATTCTTGGAAGAAATAATAACTGACAAATATACAGAGAGTAGACACATTTGAATATAGGACATTTCTTTATAGGCATAATGAATATTGTAAACCTGTAAAAAAACATCTTAACCTGTGATTGTTTCCTTTTTGTTAATTAAAAAAACCTAAAAATTACTATCTAAGTTTTGCAAAAAGTACCTTAAAATTAGAAATAATTATAAGTTGCTAGTTCTAATTTAAAATTCCCAAAACTTTCTTCTCATTTGGTATGATTCATCTCATGGGTACTGCCATATGAGATATTAGTATGTCCCATGAATAAAATAATGAATCATGTATGTATAGGACACAGGCAGAGAAAAGTTGAATCCTCAGACTGATAGTAAATATCCCTTATTTCTTAATGACAAGCAGTTACCCAGTAATCATAAAGCTTAACAACTCTTAATGCTGTATCTATAATTCTAGAAAACTCGGAAAAGTTGTATGAATGTATACCTTTTGATTTGTAGCACATTTTATTTCCTATTGTTATAAGTCTAGGATGCAGCATATTTACAAAGTGCATGTATATTTTGAAAAGCAGTATGCAATTATATTTTTTTAGGTTTGACATTAAATGAAAAGTATTCCAAGAACTGAAAATATAAGTCCATGGAAATGCACTGGTCTAACATGGGCAAGGCATTCATTTAAATACCTAGCAAACCCTCCTACTTGTCATCTGGTTTCTTGTTTCTCTAATAAAATACCACATCAAAGAAAGTTAAGGGCTTACAATTCTATGTGACAGTCTCATCATTACAGAAAAGTAAAATTTGCAGAAACTTGAAAGAACTAGTGATACCACTTCTTCAGCCAAGAGCACACAGCAATGATTCAATGCACCTATCAGCTACTACTATGCTGTTTGCTTTCTCCATCCATTCAACCTAGGATACTCTGACCATAGTGTGGTTCAGCATACAGTGGATCCTTTCTACTCAGTTATTACAGTCAAGCTACCAACAGGTTTATCTGATCTGGGTAATCTTTCTATGAGTATTCCTTCCCATCTGACTCTTTATGGTACCAAATGGGTACTTAAAATTGAACACCAGCCAATACCTCACGCAAAGTTTCCTTTAAAAATTGTTTCTAAGTTTTGGTTTTTTGTTTGTTGGGTTTTTTGTTTGTTTTATTAGGTAACCTTTGTCACTTGGGGAGAGAGCACTGTCAGCCTATGTGAGAAAAAGTTAATTAAAACCATATTTATAAACTTGATTTATATGCATTATAACAATTTTAGGTAAATAATATTATTTGTAGCTTTAGCAAAGATTCTTCTTATTCATCCCCACCACTCTCATGTGTGCTTCTCATTTCTTTTCTGTTTTTCTCTATCTGGTCTTGTGTCCTACTATTTCCTTTTACCCTCCTCCCTGTTTATCTACCTTTTCCCAGTTCCCATTACATCACTTGTATTTCACTATTCACCTTTCTAGTGCTCTACAAAACTATATCATAGTGTAGGCTTACGTTTTTTTAAAGCCTACTTTTAATAAGAGTTTTCAAATGCTTCAACCCCTCCCTTCTAGCCCACCATCCAAAGATAGGGAAGAAAAAAATAGTAAGTAGGAAAAGAGGATGTGGACCTGTTTAGGAGTAGTTTTTGTAGACAATTCCAATCTTTGTTTGTCAAGACACCAGTTCAGCAGTGTCGGGATATCAAACACAAATCAGCAGCAGCACGATCCAGAAGAAACAGCCAGGACTCCACCAAATTGGCATAAGTCAACAGGAGAACCAGAATCAGCTGTGATGCCAGGAGTTCTCTGCTGTGCCTCTCTCAATGAAGCAAAGATCAGAAAATAAGCAAGACCAACAAAGCATTGCATATCTAACTAGGCAAGCATGCTATTTTCACTGTCTATTGAGTCCTATTTATGCTCTCTCCAAACATCATGTGTCCTTCCATTGCTCTTTCCTCAGCAAAACACAACATGAATCTGACACATGACACCTCCAGAAGGTTTCCACTTTATCTTGGTAATGGTCCTATTTTACTGTCCTGATTCCTAAAGATCTGATGATTTGTAGCAAGGAGCCTCCAACTTAGAAGAGTATCTAAGCTAGCTAAGTCAAATTGATCTTCTCTAGTTCCATTACTTTACCAGACATTTTCATGATTTTATTATTCTTTACAGTTGAATAGTGTTCCATAATGTACATGTACCATGCTTTGATTATCTATTAGTCAGTTGTAGGATATTTAGGTTGCTTTCTTATTCACTGTGAATAAAGCAGCAATGAATCTGACTGAGAGAGTACCTGTGTAGTAATATGTTGAGTTATTTGAGTATATTCCAATGAATCTAATATCTGGCTAGATTTATTACTTAGCTACTTAAGAATTCTCCATACTAATTTTAGTGGTGGTTGTACCTACCAGTTTTGAAACCCACTAACAGAAAATGATGGTTTCAATTTTTCCAAACTCCCAAACATTTGCTTTTAGTTGTTCTATTTTATTTGCCATTCTGACTAGGGTAAAGTAA
This sequence comes from Tokudaia tokunoshimensis, assembly GCA_036184795.1. NCBI lineage: Eukaryota > Metazoa > Chordata > Mammalia > Rodentia > Muridae > Tokudaia > Tokudaia tokunoshimensis. Next base: position 15,887,597 of record BTHU01000011.1, read on the forward strand.
AATCTCAAAGTTGTTTTTATTTGCATTGTTCCTATAGGTATAGATAATGGACATTTTTGAGATATAAGCACCCTCCTCCTTTGAAGAAATTTGTGTTGATGTCCAAGGGCCACATTCTTTCTTTCTTTCTTTCTTTCTTTCTTTCTTTCTTTCTTTCTTTTTCTTTTTTCTTCCTTCCTTCCTTCTTTCCTTCCTTCCTTCTTAACTTTCTTTGTTCTTTGTATATTTTGGGTACAGAACCTCTACCTGTTATATCAAGACTATTCCATCAAGTCACCAGTATGGTTATCATAAATGAGAGGCAACAAAAGTTATTTGTAATATATTTATATAACAATTATTCATAAAAGAACTATTCTCCTTTGAGTAGGCAAATAAAATTAGCATAATATTTGAATAAGCTTTTTATATAAAGAGCAATTAAAATAACAATAAACTATCGACAGTAAAACATCTGATATTTGGGGAAACAAAGAAAATATGTGACTCCACAAACATCTATCACAAAAAAGAAAATTAAAAGATATGCATGCATACATTTCCCAATCAATAAAATGAAATATTGGTGATATTCAGTAACAGGAAGATTTTTGGCGAAAATTAAATACTTCTTATTTTCGGCTAGAATGAAACTTAAGTTATTCTCTTTGATTTATTCACTGCAGTCATTATTACATTTAAGCATTTTCATACCCTTTGACACATCAGCTAAAAAAAAAGATATCCTGATGCCGTCCTCACTTTCTCTTTCTGTTGAATATACTACTCCTCTGTTTCTTTTCAAAAAAGAGCAAGCATCCCAAGGATGTCAATCAGAGGGCATAACAAATTAAAATAAGATGTACTCATTTATTTTTCATATAATGTATTTTGAACATATTCTTTTTCTCCAGAAATGATATAACAAATATTTTGCACATTTGAGTGAACCTATCAAAATGACAAAACTCATATAGTAATTAATATCTAAATAAATGAAACTGCCATATTCATTAACAATATTGTACACGATGGGACATTTCACAATTTCAAAGAAACACATTTTATTAAAATGTATTTCCAAGTAGATTTTATAAGCTTTAGATAATAATACTTTTGTATTATTTTGTTATTTGAAAATATTTTGTTATCATACTTGGTTTAAATTAATATTTAATAAAATTTAAAATAGAGACAAAAGTATGGAGGGAGAAGTAGAAAAGTTATGTTGCCTTTACATTAAAAGATTCCTACTCTCAAAACACTTGATCATATGTTTATTGCTGCTCAATACATAAAAGTCAGAAACTGGAAACAACATGGATATCCCCCAAAAGAAGAATGGATAAAGAAAATGTGCTATATTTATACAAAAAAATATTACCTAGTTATTGAAAAATAATTACATCCTGAAATATGTGGGCAAATGGATGGAACTATAAAAAGATCATCCCGAGGGAGGTATCTCAGACTCAGAAAAATGAATATAATGTACATGTGCTTATGTTTGGATACTAGCTGTGAAGGCAATGATAACTAAGCTACAGTTCATAGAAACACAGACGATAGATATAGAGTGTGGAACTAGAGGGAAATGATAGAACCGGTCCCATGGAGATCCCCAAACAACACTGGCTGTTTCCAAGACTATGTAGCTTGCTCTCCAAAAACTGATATCAAAGCCCATTTTTGAAGACAATGTCTAGACAACATATTAAAATGGAAAAGTTGAACTGGTGCTCACATACAAACTTTATCCATATATCCCCAGTAGCTCTAGTACAATAAAATACTCTTCAAGGTACTAAAGAAAACAAACATACCAAGCCAGCCATATACTTTTATTTGTAATAATGTGCTGCCTGAAAGATAAGCTAGAGCAATAGTGATGCAAAGCTTTCAGGAGTAATCAAACAATAATTCATTCGCCTTAAGGCCAACTCCTTAGGTTGAGATCAAACCTATAGTCAACACTGCTTAGGAAACCAAGAACCTAAGACAAGATAGTGCAGGGACATAATGTAAATCCCTACGTCTGAAAAATAATTGTGTTAAATGGACTCCTCCTGATATTCTGCTATACTCACAAATCATTTCATTGCACTTACATATATATTAGAGGAGAAGCGTCCTCCCTCTTATGGAAACAACGCAGAGACCCATAGCCAGATGGGTTTTCAGAGAATAAGAGACTTAGAACCATCAGCAATAAATGGAATATGTTCATCAAATACCTCTGTCCCCTCAGAGATCAGGGAACCTGGCAAAGAATAGGCAGAAAAAATTATCTAGAGGTTAAAATTATATAGAGCTAGAGGGGTTGAAGAACACTTAACAAATCAAAGCCCTTTAAAACAACTTAAACAAAGGTCTTATGAACTCCCAGAGGCTAAAGCTGAATGTACAGGGTCTGCACAGATCTGCACCTGTTTCTCTATGCATGTATTATAGATTTCATCCTATTCTCTTTTATGGGATTCTGGAGTATACAAACCAGTGTCTCTGATTCTAGTACCTTTGTTCTCTATCTGTCACATCACATCCAACTTTGATGTGATGAGGCAAATGTTTTTGTTTTTCTTAGTATTTTTATTATTCTTTTCTGGGGGGGGCAGGAAAGGGGACAACATTTGAAATGCAAATAAAGAATATATCTAATAAAAAAAGAATAAATGAATGAGTGATTGAATGAAATCCTAGCCTTTAGGGTAAATTATAACAACAGAATTTTTATTTATACCAGCTAGGTGGGGCAGAGTCAATTTCTCTGATAGAGTAAGACTGGGAATTTCAGACACTCCATGTCAGACTCTCTGAGTAGTTGGTCAACATATAATTGGACTCTCAACAGGTTTTTTGTTTGTTTAATTTCGTGTTTTATTTTATTTTCATGATTTGAAGTGTTTTCTTGAATTTATTTGTTTTTGCCTTTTGTTTTTCTTGAGAAAGAACTTGAAGTTGGGAAGGTAAGAAGAGTCAACAAATTTGGAAGAAGTTGAGAGAGGAAAAGAATGTGATCAAAATATCTATATTTCAAATGTTATTTCCCTTCCTACTTTCCCTTCTGCAACACCCCATCCTTCCTCCTCCACATGTTTCTATGAGGGTGCTCCTCCACATTCCACAAGTTGTGTCCCTTCCTGGTCCCTCCATGAAGTTCCTATGTACTGCAATAAACATGGTAGCCAAATTAATCTTTTAGTAAACATTGCAAGTAAATTTGAGTAAAAATTGCAAGATATCTAGGATGATGCACTTTTTATAATCACATGCTTAGTGAGAACATTTTATTTTTAAAATATTCCATTATATATTAAAATGTCATATTATGTCTAGGACATAGTCTAGGGGTAAAGGATCTTCAGCAATAGTGTGAAGATCTGAGTTAGAATCACTGTAACCCATTTAAATATAAATGTTGTGGCGAGTATCTGTGACCTCCAAGTTTCTCTGGAAAGATGAGAGTCAGAAGCAGAGAATTCAGAAAGCTTGAGTACTGACTAAATTGGTATTTATAGTACAAAACCAGAAATTCAGTTTCAAATAAGATTGATGGTAAAGACTCACAACCTATGGTACTTTCTGTCCCTCAATAGGTTCAAATGTACTTCAATATACACACAGAGGTGAACAGATACAAACACAAATATTTTATACATTTAGAGAGGATTTAAAATGCAATATAGGAGAGGACAAATTGGGTAATAATTTGGGCAACTGGTGTTTATGAGGATCATATGCCATATGAAACTGTCAGGGAACTAACAATTTTAAAGTAGATGAGAACACATTTCCTTTGCTTGCTTTTATTAATTGATAAGAATTCCTTACATATAAGGCAGAATGCAAGACTCCTTTTTCCTTACTGATATTCTGTGTTGTTTGAGTTGACAATGTTTCTGTGTAAGATATTTTGACTATGGTGAGTACAAAAATGTATCTGCCCTGTTATTTGTATAAAATAATATCATCTTGTAGTCATCCACTACTTCTGACTCTTAAAATCTTGTTTCTTCTTCTTCCACAATGTTCCTTGAATCAAAGGAGGAGAAATAGATATTCCATTCAGAGATGGCATTTCTATGGTAGCTTTTCCTCTTGACCACACTCAAATAGGTGGACATACACCCAATAGTATATGAACAAAATAAATGAGACATGTTGGGTTTAAAGAAAAATAATGGTTATAAAATTGGGATATAGGGAATAGGAGATGGATCTGAAAGGAGTAGAGGTATATTCTGTGAACATGATCAAAATATATGAAATTCTTACAGAGTTAATGTTTTAAAACTATGAAAGGTGGAAAAGAATGCAACACTAACAATCACTGAAAATGTCCAAGAGATTTGGGAATGCCTATGCGTGAAAAGAAGCAAAGTAAATTTATGTGCCCAGGTTCAAGTCCAAATTCTTAAATATTTTGTTATTTTATGCACAGCAATGTATGAATATCTTACATTGTGTCTCATATGAATATATAGCTATTTTCAGTAAAGGACATCTAAACAATGTTTAATTTTAGTTGTACATTTTTTTATATTGGGGCATTTTGTTATGGATTAAAAAATTCCTTAAATATAAAAAAAACAAGTTCCTCACTGAAAAATACAATTTCTTGTCATTTTACACATGCTGAGATCTAACCCAACCAGTGTTCAGTGGGCTAATGACAGCTATATTGCTAAAACATTAAACAGTTTTAAAGCTTACTATGTTTTCCCAATTGAGTACATGTATAGATTTTTAAGTATAATAAATACAAACCATCTATTATAGAAAGTACAATATAATCCAGTAAGGATGTCTTACATTAAGGAACCTGGTTATGGTGAATGGAAGTAAGATATTTGCATACACGCTAATCTAATTTCCATACAAACTTTCCTTTGACACTATATGATTTGGCCTTCCCTGAACAAAAACTTCACAAAACCTCATCAGATGCTACCATTGCTAATGACCAATGATGGCTTCTATGGAATACTAATTTGGTAGCAAGCATTGTCAATAAGTCCCATTGAACTATTCTTCCAATTCTTTTAGATTCACAATACAGTAATTAGATTATCTTCACACAAATGTTTTTTAAGATAGATGTTGTTCATTTGCTTTCTTTTTTATTTTTAAATTTAGCATACAACAAGCAGGCTCTGAACATGAAAAATAACATAAACATCTTTAAATGATTCAACAAGGCTGACTATAGAAAATATTTTAGGGGTCCCCTTTCCATAAATGAAGAAAATATAAAATGAGTCAAATGTAGGTAAATTATACACTTAGCAGATTTTGTTTGGTTGCACACATGCCATCAGGGGAAAATTTAAAGCACATTTGAATATTCATTGAAACACATGCATTTTAATATTTTAATTGTATAAATTATAAAAGATTTAATTTTCACATGCTCTAAAACATATCTATAATATTATGGGTTAAGTAGTAGACTATAAATATAGCCTACCTATTTTTAATTCACTAAAATATAAATGCAACTTTGATCTAAGAAAAATTTTATTATCATGAAATAAAGTTAAAATGGAGGTATATCTTAAATTAAAATGTAAACTCTTCTAATTTAATGAGTTCAGAGTTTATACAACTAATTTACAGATCATAAACAAACTCTGACCTTCTTAATAAATAAGTTTTGATATATTTTCCAAGTTTAATGTAATAATTTAAAAGAAGTAAAACTAATTATGTGATTCTAAAGTAGTAAATTTAATATAATGAGATTTGTTTGAGGGAAGCATCTTGAATTGTGGGACATAAGGTTTATTTAATTTTTAAATTGTAAGACCGTTACTTCATAATCAAAATTTACCAAGGTAAAAAGCATAATCTCTCAAAATATTTTCTTTTAATTTCATACAGTGCTTTATTGTTGGAAAGTTGGCTAAGTATAACTAACATACAAATATATCCATATTAATTACCTGATTATCACACTTAATTATTATCTTTCCTACTCCCAATGTCCCAAATGTCCTTTAGTACCTCCTCATTCCAATCTTTCCATCTATGTAACTCTTTTTCCAGAGATTCTAAAAACTTTCTATCATTATAGACTAATTTGTATATTCCTAGATTTAATTAAACACATACACATGTATTATTGCTTCTTGGTATTTAACACTGACAATCCTAGTACTTGTCCTTGCAAGTACAACATTTGATAAGTAATATCTTAATATGCAAATACTTCACATTTTTTCAATTAATTTATAGAAACAATGGAAAAGTTCTAGCTTGGAGTTATAAGAAATACAGCTGCTGTACAAATATTTTCAGAAGTCTCTTTCTAAACAAGCTCTCATACTCTTGGAATAGCTGCATCATGTCACACACACACACACACACAAACACACACATGTTTTTGAAAAACAAAAGTATATTTTGAAAACATACCCTTTTTACTAATAAATTCAGTGTCTAATTTTCATATGTTTCTGAAAATTATTAATGTAATCAGTCTAATTTTATATGCTGAGCTGCAAAAGAGGTATATTTTCATCATTCACTTGAAAACATTTTTTTAATTTTCTATACTATTATAGCAATTGACTAAATATTTTCAAATGATTATTTTACATCAATATATTTCTGTTAATGTGATGTCTGTTGAAATACACTCTCATTTTGAAACTTTCAATGTTTCTGGTTTTTGAGTGTTAAGAGATCCTCATATGCCATGCACTTACATTCTAAATAATTTCAACTCTTATTTCAAAAGCTCTGCCTGTTCTTTTTATTCCCTTAATTTTATATATATATATATATGCATATATATATTATACATATATTATATATTATACATATATACTATTATATGTTATTAATGTATATATAATTATATATTCTTATATCAAGGCTGGATGAGAAAATCTAGTATGAGGAAACAGTTCTAATTTGCACAGAAGACAAAAGAGTCATAGACACCCCTACTCTCATGGTTCAAAATCCATAAAATCTCCTAGCTAAAGATCCACAACATGTTCTTAGAAATCTATTGATATGTGGATTGTGTCTAGGGTATTCCGAGATTCTGGGTCACTATCCCCTTATCAGTGACTGCATACCATGTGTGTTCTTTTGTGATTGGGTTACCTCACCAAGGATGATATTTTCAAAATCTGACCATTTGTCTAGGAATTTCGTTAATTCATTGTTTTTAATTGCAGAGTAGTATTCCATTGTGCAGATATACCACATCTTCTGAATCCATTCCTCCGTTGAGGGACATCTGGGTTCTTTCCAGCTTCTGGCTATTATAAATAAGGCTGCTATGAACATAGTGGAGCATGTGTCCTTATTGCATGCAGGTAAAGCCTCTGGGTATATGCCCAGGAGTGGTATAGCCGGATCCTCCGGGAGTGTCATGCCCAGTTTTCTGAGGAACCGCCAGACTGCTTTCCAGAGTGGTTGTACCAGCTTGCAATTCCACCAGCAGTGGAGGAGTGTTCCTCTTTCTCCACATCCTCGCCAACAACTGCTGTCTCCTGTGTTTTTGATCTTAGCCATCCTGACTGGTGTGAGATGGAATCTCAGAGAGACCCCTGGTCCTGGAAAGACTGGATGTAGGGGAACGCCAGGACAGAGTAACGAGAGGGGGTTGAATGGAGAAAAGAGGGAGGGAAGGGGGCTTATGGGACTTTCGGGGAGGGAGGAAATGGGAAAGGGGAAATGATTTGGAATGTAAATTAAAAAAAATAAAATAAAATAAATAATTAAAAAAATGAAAAACTTGAAAAAAAATCCACATGTATGTAAAGCATGGTACAGACTCATGCAGGCTCTTATGCTTCCTGCTTAGTTGATTCTTATGGTGCCCTCAACCATTTTGCTTCTACAATCCTTCCTCTCTTTCCCCTGTCTAACTTTTAAAAAGTCTTTATAATGTTATTGCCTAACATTTCTTCCATGGATCATTGGTGACACTTTACAGAACCAAACTTTCTTTTTTCTCTTTGTGTGTGTTTCATCATGCTAATTTTATGGCCTCACATAGGTTAGGAAACCATTCTACAAATGAGCTATATCCTCAGCTCAAGCCAATATATGAAAGCTTGGGCTTTTATGCTTTAAATTAAAATTTTAAGTGCATTAAAATGACATTTAAATTGTTGTATGGCATAGGAAGAGATAACACCTTCATTCAATCCCCAATAGTCTCTGCAGAAGATGTTTTTTTTATGTGAACATTAAGCAAATTATTGAAGGTAAAGCAAGTTGCCCAGCATGCTTTCAACCATGATTTGCGGCTTCATATGGCATGGTGCTAATAGTGTCGTATTTTTGGTTCCCAGAGTTTATAGAAAAGAAATTATAAGGGAAGAAGAAAACAAAATAAAAAGTAAATTTATACTAAATATGCCCTTCAAATTATATTATTATTTTTTGTTGTTGAAACACAATAACAATATGTGTATGTGTATGTACATATATCTATGTATATACATGTGTATATATATGTAAATATGTTTTAGGACTGTACATGTAAACAGTTTGTTTTTCTTATTTTATGAACATTTAAATCAATTATGCAATTTTATGTTGGTTATGTATCACACTAGATGCTAATATAATTACTAGCGTTGTTGATCTTTTCAATTGTACCTGAAATTTCTGTTTCTTAAACATATCTTTAAAAGGTAATGTGCTAAGAAATCTCACTAAGAAGGGAATAAATTTTCTTTTAAAGTTAGTATAGGATTTACATTTGCATAGTGACTTGAAAAATTCAATCAACTAAAGGACCATAATATCGACTTAGAAAGATAATTCTTAATGTCTAGAAAAATCAACTTCATAAGGAGCATGGTAATTCAAATATTTAATCTGTTACATTATCATTGTAATATTAGATGTCTAATCTGGAACATTCAGTCTGACCAAATATTTATGAAATGATACAATAATATCACCAAAATTAAATATAGTTACATAAAATTTAAGACTAGGTGAATCCTCAATCAGAAATCAGAGTTGACCAATGGTTGGATACAGAACATTCTATATCTAAAACTTGGTCATGGATTTTACCTCACAGACTTTAGCAATGTTTATTTTGTCAGCAGAGAAGGGCACTTGACAGCTGTGTTTAGGCCTAGGCAGATGATATACGGGATCTTCTTGATCAGAATCTCTGAGCAAGAAACTTCTTGCCAGCTTTCCAACAAACTTCTTGTTCTTATTAAGCTTCTTAAGTGCCTCAGGTCAATTTGGAGCATATTTATGGTCTTGGCTACTAATCCTCCAGGATGGACACCAGGAAAGTGTGCTGAGGAGTGGACTGGAGCATGACTGTGCCTGAGATGATTTTTGTGCCTCCGAGGGTCAGAGATTTGCACGCTCAAATACAGTTTCACAGTTTTGAAAGTCTTTCAGTGCTTGCTCTGGTCCCAGTCCAGGATTTTATGCACCACGTCAGACCAGGTGTTGCTAGGTTGTTGGTACATTGGCCACAGAAGACATGTGATGAGATAAGTTGTACTGTCCTCATGATTGTCAATTTCTTGGTATCCTTGTTTAAAAGAACGGCCAAAACATACAGTCTTTGTATGTAAAAGACATCAAGGGCTAGCACCAGTGCCTGTACTAAGATGTTAGGAAGCCTCAATAAACTTTAGTGCTAGAGAGAGACAGAGACAGAGAGAGAAAGAGAGACAGAGACAGAAAGAGACAGACAGAGACAGAGACAGGCAGGGAGGGAGGAAGGGAAATTAGAGAAGAGGTTTTCTATTGTATAACAAAAATCATATTACAAATTTTATAATGACAATTTTAAATCAACACATACCAGCAGTATTATTTCAAGACTTCATCTCTCTCTGCTGTCAATATTTCCTAAAGAAATTAGTCCAATGATTTAGGCAAGACACCATCAGGTAGTCATCAAAAGTGTTTGTTTAGTGGTCCCTGAGTGTGTGTTGAGCAGTGTGATGTGAAGAGAGTGCAAATGAATTTTAAGTTTCTAGTCCTCAAGGAATTCAGTCTACTGAAGAAGACAGAGAAGTAGACAAATGTTTTCAATTTAATACAATAAGTGCTATGAGAGTCTACCAGGGGAGTATTTAAATTAAATTGAGGATGAGAAGGGCAAGACATGTTCTTAAAGGGGAGAGACTGACCTGATTCTTGAGGGATGCTGGAAAGGCTAAGACATTTAATAAAACTGGAGGAAGAAATGAGCCTGAGAAATTGAACAGGCATCAGAAGCTTAAGAACTTCTGTGCATTTCTATGGAGACTGGCATTTATCTGTAAAGAATGGAGTGGGCACTTAAGGTATCTCTGCAGAAAATTAGTTATAGTGCTGATCTGAGAACAGCATAAGTAACCTATCACAGGAATACAAGTCACTAATCAGTGCTTTTTATTTACCATGAAATGTATATATTGCAATGATTTATGTTATTGTTTGAAAGTATGTGATTAACTACCATGCATTTCTGGGTTCCTGACAAACAAAAGGTCATATCTTGGATCTGATTATGGAATTATCTATACTGTCAAAATACCATTAATTAAAATATTTATTTTTGTTCTCAGCAGAATTCCCTATCTTGCATTTTTTTCTTAATCATAAGAGAATCACGTTCCTTTCAATCCCAATTTGCTATGTAAAATTTCAGAAGAAATGGGGGACAATGCCCCAGAGAGGCACTCGGGGCTTCTCAGGCATATCTGAGTAGAAAAGGTTGGAAGTGAAAAATTCATCCTGCTCTCTTCTTTATCCTACCTCACAATAAAGATGACTTGTCGATTCAGGCAATCTCTTCCTCTAAACAGCTATTGCATCCTTCCTATTAGAGGAAAAGAAAACTCAGACATTCCTTCTGGCATTTCCTCTTGAGAATTAGTATCTCTCTCAAGGTAACATATGACCCTGAAAACTTTTTTTTTTTCATTTTTTTGACTGACTGGAGAAATTTTTCAATATGTAATCCCCATAAGGATTCAACATTAATGACAAACCAGCTGTAAGAAATGGCGTTTTCTATACTCTGGAGTAGAACAAAAATGGGCCTTGAAACCATGTTACTTCTTAAAGTTTTTCTGTTGAAACTGAATCCATTGTCTCCTGTGTCCCTAGAGATGAGTTAAACTGGAACGCTTTCCTAAGATTTGTTTCATAAAGTAAATCTTCCTTACATAAATTCTACTTTATAAAAGAAAGTCCAGCAGTTATCTTCTGATCATCACATTAATGTCTCTGAACTTCAAAACCATACCAAAAAAAGCCACACCATGGCCATATCTAAAAAAAAAAAAAAAAACGTGGTTTAAACCTTATACTGAATAATGGAATAAATGGTAGGTCCTTTAACCTGGACTCATTCCCAGTCACATTCTCTGTCTCTTTCTGTCTCTGTCTCTGTCTCTGTCTGTCTCTCTCTCCCTCCCTCCTTCCTTCCCTCTTCTAAAACTATGTGAGAAAAACTAATTTTTTTTCTCTCTGAGGTTATTCTTTAAGATATGTGTCGCAATGGTGAAAACTTAATACAGAAAATGGCACCAGAGGATCTGGTTAAAGACTGTGACCACTTACCTTCTAGTATCTTCTGAAAAGTTTTGGCAGCTGGTTTAAGGGAAGAGTTTCATACAGTTTGCAGAAAGGGAATCCAAGAATCCAAGAAAAGTATTAAAAAGCCTTAGTAGTGATTCTCTTATAAGTATAGAATGCACATATACTCTGTGCTCTTAAAGCATACCATGTTGATAAGAATTCCAATGAAAAGAATTTCTGTGCATATTTTTTCAAACAAAATGAAAACTAGTTTTAATGATGATATACTAATTTCCTGGCACACAAAACCTCAAAGCATCCTTGTCCTTAAGCTGGGGCAGGGCTGTTTAGTTAATCTTAGCCAGTGAGAATCAGTACCAAAAGCAGAGCATAAACACTTGAGAAACATTTTAAAATTGTTTACTCATTTCTTCATACTTATTTCTTCTTTTTTTATAGGCCTTTTTTTTTTTACAGTATAGACTTTATCCCCTTCCCAGTCCACTCACTATTCCACATCCCAGACTTTCCCCACCCCCTAGACACCTGTCTCCATAAGGATGTCCCCATCCCACTAGACCTCCCCCCTCCTTGGGGACTCCAGCCTCTTGAAGGCTAGGTGCATGTTCTCTAAGTCGATACCCAGAAGTCCTCTGCTGTATATGTGTTGGGGTGCTCATATCAGCTGGTGTATGCTGCCTGGTTGATGGCACAGTGTCTGACAGATCTAGGGGGTCCAGGTTAGTTGAGACAGTTGGTCTTCTTATAGGGTAACTCTCCTGCTCAGCTTCTTTCAGGTTTTCCTTAATTCAGTCACAGGGTTCAGCAACTTCTTTCCATTCATTGCATGCAAGTATCTGCATCTGACTCTTTCAGCTGCTTCTTGAGTCTTTCAGAGGGCAGTCACACATTTCTTTGAGAATTTAACAGATGAGTACTATGGTTTCATCATCTCCACCCCTCCCGATCTCCTAATAAGCCCTCTATTTGTCTTCATGATACAGTTTCTAATTCATGACCCCTTCTTATTTAATTACTTCTTTTTACATATCTGTTCAATATAAAGTATATATATATGTGCAATATATGTATAAAATAATACATATATTTTACATATCTGTTCAATATAAAGTATATATATATGTGCAATATATGTATAAAATAAATATGTGCAAAATATGTATAAATACAACTTACTAAGTCTATTTATAGCTCAGATACATTTATGTTTAAAGATTATTGCTTGGGATTTGACAATTGCCCAAGTGCCTAATCCCTTAAATAAAAGTCATTCTACATTCTCTTCATTTAGGACTAAGACCTTGTGAGATTTTCCTATTTTTCTAGGAAAAGTTTCAAATAAAAAGTTGTGGAAAATTGAAGTATGACTGACAAGAGAACCACTTCCACTAAAAGAAGTCTAATGCCTTGTTCCAATTCAATAGGAAGGATGAATTAAGGACATGTTAGGAATTGAGCAGAACTTATCATTTCAATGATCAATTATGTAAACTTTGAAGCTCACTTGGTGAGAGGACCCTGAGGGTCTGTGATTTCATGAGAATGCCTAGTAAAATGCCTTCGGAGGCACTTCAAGAGGACTGTAATGGTGATTCAAATGGCCATGGACATTGTTAAAGCTAGCAACAGGCCTTGGCATCATTACAGAATTCTAGCTCCTCAGTTATAGAAGGAACGGTTATCAGGTTGAAGGGTTTTGCATATCAAGTTGAGTTCCTATTGATAGTCTCTAAAGAGGTGCAATACTAACTGGAATCTGGAATGGATAGTAAAGAAATTAGTTGGCAACAAGAGTTAAGAATAGCTGAGAAGAGAAGTTGCAGACTGTATTCAGAGCTAGACCAAGTGAGAGGCCATATATGATACTCCAGGCAAGGCTCTGCGAATGAACGTTGCTGTCTTACCTCTTTGAAGCTCACATTAAATCACTCTGTAATCCAGAGGTTTCTGCTGATATCTACATTTGAACATTTGTAATGCTGAGTTTCAGTTTTCCTTTGGTCCCATTTTTCCTCCTTGGAATTAGAAGTTTACTCTGTTTCATTATTATAGTAATCATGTTTTTCTTTCTTTTCTATTACCTGAGCATACCTATGCATTTATTCTGAGCCTCAGAGAAGAATTGAGACTTACATGTTACAAGAGGTCTTGACTGAACTGATTACAGAAAATCAATTAAATGAAGTATATATTGTGAGTCTTGGGAGGTAAGTGGAGGAATGTTGCTCACATACCCATGTTATAATAGTTTGACCCCTAAGTGGTAGCACAACTTTGAGAGTTGGTATAAGATTTAGGTATTAGTCTGTAAACTAAATATATTTCATCATTTGAAGGATGGCTGGATGTGGAAAGCTCTTGGTGCTGCTTCAAAAATATTAGGAAGAAGAATATTGGCAAGAATTTGACATTGTGTTAGGACAAGGAAGTAGGTTCAAGATCTTGATCATCTTGATAAGTCCCTGAATATCATAGGATCTTTGTTTATGTCTTCGTTCCTTGACTACTTTGCTTACACCTTGATTCTTCTTTGACTACTTTGTTTATGCCTTGTTTATTCTTTGACTACATTTTTGTGCATTAGAACTGACCATATTCTTAGCATGTAGCTAAAATGATTTAAAAGCAAACTGGAAAAAAAATTAAACTTACTTCAGGGTTTGCTGGGGTCATACTCTAATGTTGTGTAGCTATCTTTTTTTTTTCTTTAATCCTTGCTCCCTCCCTTGAGACCTGATTGAATGACTGAGCAGGCTTGGTCAGCTAAGCAATTAATAGCTGATCTATTGTCCCTTTATCTCAGCCAAAAACCAATAAAATCAAAGGACTAAGTGAATCCTCTGAAATCTTGTTACCAAATAGATCTTTTTACTTATTTTCATAAAGTCATCTTAAGGTAAGGAGATAATTCATTGTAAAGGAACGTTAATCCAGCAACATGGCTGATCTGGCAAGGGTACACATCCAAAGAACTTCTAAGTCTGTATGATCCTACAGAATGAAGACATGCCCTAGATTATAATATGATTTGGCTGGAAAACAGACATGTTCTTTGTACACACCTTTAATTCCTTTATTTTATTTATTTATTTAATTTTTTGGGTTTTCGAGACAGGGTTTTTCTTTGTAGCCCTGGCTGTCCTAGAACTCACTCTGAAGACCAGGCTAGCTTTGAACTCAGAAATCTGCCTGCCTCTGCCTCCCAAGTGCTGGGATTAAAGGCGTGATAATAATATGAAAAAGCCAGTAAAGTGAGTTAGGGAAGTTCAAATTAATAGATCTCAATAAACTTGATATATCATGAAACTTCCCAAATGATATATAAACATCATTTACAGTTCCTCAAGATTTAATTGATTACTTTGTAGTTTGAGTTTTAAAGACTAATGAGTGTACTATGAGGACTGAGAACTGAAACTGTATTAAACCCCACAACTGAGTATTTTCCTTGATACAACTTTGATTCTTGATTGTCACTGTTAAAATAATTTCATAATTTAAAATATTTAATAAGACAATGTCATCAGTGAGCTAAACTTACTTGCTGCTATACTTAGAATCTTTATTAAACAATCCTTATTAATTGAACATGGCATTTTCTACAAAGCATAAGCAATGTATACTTATTATATAATCCATCTCAAAATTATCATTTCAAACTCCTCCTTAGAGTCCTTAAGCCTATGACCTTGAATTGTCATTCACATTTATGTTAAATAAATACATCAAATAAGAATATCTATGTGTACATGATTTGAATGTGCATGTGTATGTATGCAGTGAGCATATGTCTATGTGAGTGCATGCATGTGTATGGTGTGCATGGGTGTATGTGCATGTATATGCTCCTGTGAGTTTGAGGGCAGGCCAAAATATAGATGTTGAGGTCAGAGGCCTCTACTTTGTTGAGTGAAAGATTTATGTTAAGTCCTATGGGGAATCTTTGTTTCTACTTCCAATTTCAGCACAAGAACACAGCTCAAAATTATCAATTCTAGGTTTGTATGAGGTCTGGAATTAAAAGTGGAGGTTTTCACATGTGGATAGCAAGTGCCTTACTCACTGAACAATTCCCTAGCAGTGATGATCAATTCTTTTGACCCAAAGAATTCATTGACATGATAGCCAGTGTATTGACATGATAACCTGCTTTATACTTTTTCCAACATTCTCATTTCTCAGGATCATAGCCCCTCTGAATACTAGGAGGCTTTTGCCTGGGAGCAATGTTGATTATGAAATTTCATTCTCAATTATTTACCACCTGTTTTGTAAAATATCTTATTTCTTCTAGAATTTTATCTCTTTTTGAATTCTGATACAATTTTTTCATGTTTTTTTTCTCTGAAGCTTCAACTTACAACATCATCCATTTTTCTAACATGTTCTTATATCTCCTTTTATATTCCATTACACAGCTATTTTTATTATTATGGGTTAATTGTAAATATTTCAAGAATTGTTGGCAGCACAGTGGGGAAAATGAAATCTGAAGACAATATTGCCCACAAGTCAGCAATAATATAGCAAAATCTGTACAGTATAATGTCTCAGAATATCTATAAAGGAATACATAGTTACTGCACCATTTGATGTTTACCATTTAATACCATGTTGCTTTCAAAAAGAAGTGTTTACTGCCTTGAATAAGCTTTCATATGTTCTCACAAGGCCAAACTCGTGAATGTTCCAGAAAACACTTTCTTTGACATTCATTTAATTTCATGCTTCATCTCTTACCTCTAACTCAAAACAACTTGTACCTTGCTCCACAAACATCATTGTGTTCAGCCTGACAGATGTGGCAGTAAAAATAGGTGTACAGAGTTTAAAATCAAAGTATATGTTATACATCCTTCAAAACTGAACACATAGTTGGAAGGACGTCAAGAAATAATATTACACTCTGCGATGCTTTGTTGTTGCAATTGAAAACCACTATTTGACACAAGATTTTTGAATTTCAATACTTGCTAAAGAGCTTACTTAAGGTTTTAGAATATTAACAAAATTTAGTTTTACAAATTCCCATTCTTAACTCTTTCACCCTTTTTGGTTATCTGCAATAAAGGTTATGTATTTATACTGACATTCTGAATGGAAAAATCTGTTTGGCTGCAGCAAATAAGAGGATTTAAAACAGCTCTTTTGGCCACCTGAGTTTCTAGGGTTTCAACTCATTGAAATCCAGCTAGGTACATGATATAATCCTGAAAAATGAAACTAACATTTTTCAATAAATGATAAAAGCAAACACATTGTTATATGGCTGAAGATTTTCTGATTTCTAACAATGTAATAATTATGTGTATAAACTGTCTAGATTCTAGTTGAACGTCAACTATCTATGCATAAGGCCTAATTTCAGAAATTTTATCTATTTTTGCATACAGTCCCCCTGACACACACACACACACACACACACACACACACACACACACAAAATGATGATTGCCTAAACTCTTCACTAAAAGAATTTAGCAGGTGTATATAAGGGATTTACATATTAATGCAAATTTATTTTAATGATATTAATTTATGTAATTGAATGTGGCTGATAACCACATTTATTGTACAAGGAAATGTCTAAACAATATATATGACTCAATTCATTGTATGTATGATTTACCTGCACATGTTCCACAAAAAGAACTGCTATAAATTGACCAATGATCCACTTTTTGAATTATGAGTACATATTTCCAATTAATCTTGTTGTGATTTTTAATTTTGGCAGGGAGGGTGAGTATCAAAAATTTTATTGTATTAAATCTCAAACTAATAAAAATGATATAATGATAATGATAATATTAGTAACAATTACAAACCAATTAGATAACTAAACCATCAAGGCTTTTGACATCAAGCCTGATTAACTTAATTTGACCCCAGAATTATATATGTAAGAGAGACCTGAATTCGCCAAGGACCAGTCTCAGTTCTGAGAAGGGTTCTGAGGGAAGGAATGTTTGGAAGCAGCAAAACAAATCTTGGGAACAATCCAGTGGCCTATATTCTGCTCAAGACAGCTTTCCAGACGGGTTTCTTTCTATGTATTCTGGTCAAGACAGCTTTTCATACTGCTCTCTGTGTTCTGTACTGCTTGAGACAGCTTTCTCTGTTATAGAAACTCTCTTGTTAGCTCATCTCTTGCAGATTAAATCCCCAGGTTTTTATTTACATATCAATTCAATCATTACCCCAGGTTCTATTTTGATTATCCCATGAATCAGCATCCTTTGACCCCAGCCCCTCAATTCTTAGAGATTCCAAGCACAAACACAGGCAACAAGATAGCTTGGTGGAACTCTTCTGAAACTACCATTCATACCACACTGTGGTCTAGATGAAAACTCCCTCTGTCCCAGTATGACCTTGAAATCACTAATCTTCTTGCTTTTGTAAGCATAAATAAATGAATAAATAAACAAATAAATAAATAAATAAATAAATAAATAAATAAATAAATAAAACCTAGCTGGGTGGTATCTTGCTCTGTGATTCCTAATCCTTAAATTTCTTTAGCTCTTTCTTTAGTATTTTTCTGACAAGTTAGCTTGTAGTACAGTTGCTTCAAATTTTCTAGGTCATATAAGTCATACTGTCTTATTATATTTTGAATCGTTAAGAAATTATGTATTTTTTAACTCATGTTTCAGAATTTTTTCTCAAAGCCTTAAGAACTAACCTGAAGGTTACCTACGACATTCTCCCAGTTTGCTGAGACATTAGCAACACCCTAGCCTCCTAGACATGTGCTGTCTCTGATTATTATGGAATCACTAACCTTGGTAGAGAGGACATTCCTCAAAGTAGGAACATGAAAATATGTACATTATTATTCAAACATTCTCTACACTCACAGTGACCATTGCCACTTGTGGTGACCTCCACCTAGCTTGATCTTTTCAAAGGGCAGAAAAACCATGTCATATGTTGTACTGTCCCTTACATTGTCAAGTCAGACTTGGCATGAATTCAACAGTGCTGTCTTCTGACTTCAACATATACATTACTTTGTAGTAGTAGTAGTAGTAGTAGTAGTAAATGTTATTCATCATTATCACCATCATCTAAGGCAGTGATTCTCCACTGTCCTAATGTCATGACATTTTAATATAGTTCCTCATGTTCTAGTGACAGCAAATGTAAAATTATTTTGTCACTATTTTATAACTGTACTTTTCCCAATCTTGTAAATCATAATGAAAATATATTTAAGAAAAATATTTTCCAAAGTTGTTACAACACACAGGTTGAGAATGACTGATAAGATGATGATGATAATTGATGAAGAATAAGATGATGATGATGATGATGATGATGACAACGACGGCGATATCGAGAAAGAGAAGATGAGGAAAATGGTGATGGATGGAAAAGGAGGAGGAAGATAGTTTGAATGGCCATATCTAGTCCTAATCATTCCACATATAAAAATAATATACACAGTGATAAATATACTTTTAGTCATCCAGTATCACCCAGAACTGGAGTTCTAACATCTAAGAAAACTGAAATAGTGTGCTATTTGCACCTATTAAAATTGTTTCATGATTGGTAAAGATACTTTCTCAGTTTGTTGGTTGCCATTTTGTCCTATTAACAGTGTCCTTTGCTTTACAGAAGCTTTGAAGTTTTATGAGGTCTCATTTGTTGGTTCCTGTTCTTAGGGCATAAGCCATTAGTATTCTATTCAGGAAATTTTCCCCTATGCCCATGTGTTCAAGATTCTTTCCCACTTTCTCTTCTATAAGCTTCAGTGTGTCTGGTTTTATGTATAGGCCCTTGGTCCACTTAGACTTGAGCTTTGTACAAGGAGATAAGAATGGGTCAATTAGCATTTTTCTCTATTCTGACCTCCAGTTGATCCAGCACCATTTGTTAAAAATGCTGTCTTTTTTTCCACTGGATGTTTTTAGCTCCTTTGTCAAATATCAAGTGACCTTAGGTGTGTGGGGTCCTTTCTGTGACTTCATTCTATTCCATTGATCTTCCTGCCAGTGTCTGTACCAATACCAAACAGTTTTATCACTATTGCACTGTTGTAGAGCTTGAGGTCAGGGATGGTGATTCCCCCAGAAGATCTTTTGTTGTGGAGAATAGTTTTTGCTATCCTGGGTTTTTTGTTATTCCAGATGAATTTGAGAATTGCTCTTTCTAGATCTATGAATAATTGATTTGAGATTTTGATGGGGATTGCATTGAATCTGTACATTGCTTTTGGCAAGATTGCCATATTTACTATATTAGTCCTGCCAATCCATGAGCATGGTAGATCTTTCCATCTTCTGAGATCTTCTTCTATCCTACATCTGATAGAGGACTAATGTCCAATGTATATAAAGAACTCAAGAAGTTAGACTCCAGAGAGTCAAATAACTCTATTAAAAATGGGGTACAGAGCTAAACATGGAATTCTCAACTGAGGAAACACAAATGGCTCTGAAGCACCTAAAGAAATGTTCAACATCCTTGGTTATCAGGGAAATGCAAAGTAAAAGAACATTGAGATTCCACTTCACATCAGTCAGAATGACTAAGATGAAAAACTCAGTGGACAGCAGATGCTGGAGAGAATGTGGGGAAAGAGGAACACTTCTCTATTGATGGTGAGATTGCAAGCTTGTAAAACCACTCTGGTAATCAATTTGGCAGTTCCTCAGAAAATTAGACATAATACTACTTGAGGACCCAGCTATACCACTCTTGAGCATATACCCAGAAGATTCTCCAACATGCAATAAGGACACATGCTCCACTATGTTCATAGCAGCCTTATTTATAATAGCCAGAAGCTGGAAAGAACCCAAATGTCCTTCTACAGGAATGAATACAGAAATTGTGGTATATATACACAATGGAGTACTATTCAGCTATTAAAAACAATGAATTCATGAAATTCTTAGGCAAATGGATGGAACTAGAAAGTGTCATCCTGAGTGAGGTAACCCAATCACAAGAGAACACACATGGTATGCACTCACTGATAAGTGGATGTTAGCCCAAAAGCTCAAAATAAATAAGTTACAAATCACAGACCACAGGAAGCTCAAGAAGAAAGAGGACTGAAGTGTGGGGTGCTTTGGTTCCTCTGAGAAAGGGAGCAAAATATTCACAGGATCAATAAAGGAGACAGTGTGGAGAAGAGACTGAAGGCCACGCAGAAACTGCCCTGCCTGGGGATTCATCCTATAAACAGTCACCAAACCCCGACACTTTTATGGATGACAAGAAGCACATACCAAAAGGAGCATGTCATGGTTGTCTCTGGAGGGGCTCTGTCAGAACCTTACACATCCAGAGGCAGAAGCTAGTAGCCAACCATTGAACTGGGCATGGGGTCCCCAAAGGAGGAGTTGGATGGTGGTCTGACGGAGCTGAAGGGGTTTACAGCTCCATGGGAAGAACAAAGATGTCGGCCACCCAGAAGCTCCAGGACTCCCAGGGTCTAAACCATCAACCAAGGGATACACATGGTTGCAGCCAAAAATGTGGCAGAGGAATGCCTTGTTGGGCATCAGTGGGGGAGAGGTCCTTGGTCCTGTGAAGGCTCAATAGATACCCCAAAAAAGGGAAAAAGAGGGGGGGAGTCGGGGGGGGTCGGGGGGAGGGGTGTAAACTGGGAGGCAAGGATGGGAAGAGGGGTTGGGGGTTTTCAGAGAGGGGAGAAACTGGAAAAAATTTTAGAATTTGAAATGTAAACGAAGATTATTTTCAATAAAAAAGAAATAGAAAAAGATACAAGGAAAACTACTTAACAAAAACACTTTTATATTGATATAAAAAGTTTCATTGTATGTGTTCAAAATATATTGGACATTAAAATCGAGAAAAAAA
The DNA here is from genome assembly GCA_036184795.1 of Tokudaia tokunoshimensis. Taxonomy (NCBI): domain Eukaryota; kingdom Metazoa; phylum Chordata; class Mammalia; order Rodentia; family Muridae; genus Tokudaia; species Tokudaia tokunoshimensis. Next base: position 15,908,951 of record BTHU01000011.1, read on the forward strand.
TGAAAAAAAAAATGTTTCATGAGCACAGAAAGCACAGTTGTAGTAGCCAGGTCACAAAAACCTATGTTGGCAACCCATCTAATTCCTCCCTTCTTCCTGTTATTCAATTATATCTGTCTTTTTCATCACTAGAAGTCACAATTCAGTAATCTTTAAAAACTACTACAGCATAATATTTTGTTTGTACTTCCAAGTGATTTACATAGCTTAGAGTGGAAATCATATGTCGGATTTCTTTGATGAAATTCATTGAAAAGTAAATGTATATATATATTGCTTGTTGCTATTGATATGCCTTTCTCATCAGTATTATATAATCTAACAATTTCTTGGCATGAGCCCTTCCTCTTGGGCAAATTTCCTGTAGATCAACATTAAGATGAACTTTTTATGAATTAATACAGTTTAGATAAATTAAATGACTTTATAGAATTCATGATTTTATTTAAGTAATTTTAAAAAAGAAAAATTTAAGTAGATGATTTTATTTGTAATAAAGTTTGAATCAAGATAAAAATATGCCCACTCCTCATAAATAGTAAGTAAAGCCTACATAATAAGAAATACAATAAGCTTTCATAATTACACTAAAAACAAATACAGGTTTCGGACAAATTTGTGTTCAAGGCAATACATTTGGGTCAACTGATGAAGGGACTAATGAGTATTATGATAAGGCAAGGCTATCTAAAATTTTTTGCTTTGAACTTACAATGAGCTTCCAGTATGAAACTCTACTTTGAATTTATCATTGGTATTGCTCTGTAATTGCCCTTTTGTGCAAGATTTTATCCATGAGGTAATTTTTTAAGAAGCTTTGTCAGTAAAAAGGCCAGAAAAAAGAAAATAAGGTGGTTACTTGTGGGACTCTGCCTGATCAATCCTTCCAAATATATGTGTGTGGCATTTGGAGTTCAGGTCCATCCACCAAATATATATATATATATATAAATGTATATATTTGTTTACCTATGTGTAGGTATGCATGAACACTTGTATAGTAGATAAAACTTGTGGTCAGGCCTGAAAACAATGTGTGTTTATGAATGTGTGTGTTTATGCATATTTGCCTGTGTAAAGTATCTTAATTCTCTTCTTTGTAACATCTTACGTATTAGGTAATTCTTACTTAAAGAACTTTTCACCTAAGGTTATAAACAGCTGAAAGTAATAAAAAAGAGGATGTGGAAACATTTTCTGCTTCATTCTGAGTGTGTTCTTTCTGTGTGAGTAACTTTTGTTTTTTCCTCCCTGATTCAAAAAGAATAAAAGTGTTCGAGCCTTTTGCATGGCCAGTAAGGAGCTCCTGGCTGGCTCTCAAGAGAAAAAAGATCTAGCAATATTCTTTACCTAATTCCCCACTGCTAGCTGGTATGTGTAAATCAACAGAAGACAGAATTTTTCAGCCAGAGATTAAGCAAATGCTCCAAATGCAAGGGCACCCACATTCATAAAATTTACTAAAGCTCAAAGCACACATTGCACCTCAGTCAATAAGAGTGAGAGACGTCACCCCACTCTCATAAATGGACAGAATCATGAAAACACAAAATAACAGAGAAACAATGAAACTAACAGAAGGTATGAATCAAATGGATTTAATAGATATCTATCGATCATTTTATCCAAAAAACAAAAAAAAAATATACCTTCTTCTCAGTACGTCGCAGTAACTTCTCCAATCTTGACCATATAATCAGTCACAAAACAGGCCTCAACAGATAAAAGAAGACTGAAATAATCCCATTCTTGCTATCAGATCCCCATGGACTAAGGTTGGTCTTCAACGACAACAAATACAATAGAATGTCTGCATACACGTGGAAGCTGAACAACAATCTACCCAATGATAACTTGGTCAAGGAAGAAATAAAGAAAGAAATTAAAGGCTTTTTAGAATTTAATGGAAATGAAGCCACAACATATTCAAACTTATGGGGCACAATGAAAGTGTTGCTAAGAGGAAAACTCATAGCTATAAGTGCCTTCAAAAAGAAACTGGAGAGAGCATACACTAGCAGCTTGACAGCACACCTGAAAGTCTAGGAAAAAAGAAGCAAATACACTCAAGTGAAGTAGACTGCAGGAAATAATCAAACACAGGGCTGAAATCAACCAAGTAGAAACAAAAAGAACTATATAAAAAATCAAACAAACCAGAAGCACTTTGAAAAAAATCAACAAGATATACCAACCATAGGACAATAATACCAACCAGAGGACGCAGAGACAGTAACCAAATTAACAAAATTAGAAATGAAAAGGGAGGCATAAAAGTTTCAAAAGAATTTTTTCACAGAACTTTAAGAAAAAGATGCTCAATTTCTTATGGAAAAAAATAAAAACCTAGGATAGCTAAAACAATACTGTACAATAAGAGAATCTGGAGGTATCACCACACTAAACCTCAAACTGTACTATAGTGCAAATAGCAATGCTTTTTTTTCTTTCTTTCCAGTTTGTATTCCCTTGATCTCCTTTTATTGTCTTATTGCTGTAGCTAGAACTTCAAGTACTATATTGAATAGATATGGAGAAAATTGACAGCCTTTTCTTGTTCCTGATTTTTAGTAGAATTGCTTTATGTTTTTCTTCATTCGTTTAATGTTGGCTGTATATTGCCTTCTTTTGTTTAGGTAATCTCCTTGTATCACTCCTCTCTCTAAGACTTTCATCATGAAGAGGTGTTCGATTTTGTCAAATATTTTTCATCATCTAATGAGATGATTGTGTGTGTGTGTGTGTGTGCATGTGTGTGCATAGTTGTCTCTTTCAGTTTGTTTATATAGTGTATTACATTGATGGATTTTTGTATGTCGAACCATTTCTGCATCTCTGGTATGAAACCTACCCTGGTAGACGATGTTTTTGATGCATTCTTTGGTACATTTTGCTAGTATTTTGTTGAGCATTTCTGCATTAGTGTGCATAAGGAAGTCTGCTTAAAAATTCTCTTTCTCTGTTGAGTTTTCCTGGTGTTTAGATATCAGGCTGACTGTGGCCTCAAAAAATGAACTTAACAGTGTTCCTTCTGTTTCTTTCTTGAGCAATAATTTGAGGAATATTGGTATTTGTGGTAGAATTCTTCTAGCACTAGCCCTGGACTTTTTTGGCTAGAAGACTTTTAGTGACTACTTATATTCCTTACAAATTATAGGCCTATTGAAATTGTTTATCTGACTCTGTTTTAAATTTGGTAAATGATCTCTCTTGAGAAAATCTTTAATTTTATTTAAATTTTCTTAATTTGTGGAATACAGGTTTTTGATGTAAAGTCTAATGATCCTTTGGTTTTCTTCATTGTCCATTTTCAATTGTGATTTTGTTTTAATTTGGATAACATTTCTCTGCCTTTTCCTTTGTTTGTCTAAGGGTTTGTCTATTTTATTGACTTTCACAATGAATAAAGTCTTGATTTAATTGGTTTCTTTTTTTAAATTTTTCTCTTTGTTTTTAATTTATTGAATTCAGCCCTGAGTTTGATTATTTCCTGTTGTCTACTCATTTTGGAATTTCTTTCTTCTTATTGTTCTAGAACTTTGAAGTATGCTGTTATGTTGCTAGTATGAAATCTCACTAAGTTCTACATGAAACCACTTGGTGCTCTAAATTTTCTTCTTAATATTGTTTTTTTTTTTGTGTCCCAAAAGTTTAAATATGCTCTGCAATCATTTTCATTGAATTCTAGTAAGTCTTTAATTTTCCCTTGTTTTTTAGGATTTCTTTCATTTCTGTTGTGGTAAGATCAGCTTTAATTAATGGTGATATGATAAGATACAAAGGATAATTTCAGTTTTCTTTTATAAGATTTTTTTTTTGTTTCCAAATGTATGGTCAATTTTGGAGAGGGTTTCAAGAAGTGCTGAGAAAAAGGTATATTCTTTTGAATTTGGGTGAAATGTTCTCTAGTTATCTGTTATGTCCTTTTGATTCATAACTTATTTTAGTCTTATTATTTCTTTGTTTAGTTTCTGTCAGGATAACCAGTCTATTAATGAGAGTGGAGTGCTGACATCTCCTCCTATTAATATGTTGGATTTCATGTGTTATTTAAGCTTCAGTGATATTTCTTTTACAAATGTGGGGCCATTGCATTTGGAGCATAGATATTCATAACTGAGACAGCACCTTAGTGGAATTTTTTTCCTTTGAAGAGTATGAAATTTCCTTTCCTATCTCTTTTCAATAATTTTGGTTGGAAGTCTATTTTATTAAATATTAAAATGTCTATTCCATCTTGCTTCTTGTATCCTTTTGTGTGGAAAAATTTTTCCAAACTTTTACTTTGACGTAATTTCTATATTTCTTGATGTGGTATGTTCTTGTATGCAGCAGAATGATGTTTTGAATTCATTCTGTTAGCCATTTTCTTTTGATTTGGGAATTGTTCTTATTGATCACGAGATATATAAATAATCAATGATTATTAATTCCTGTTATTTTGATGGTGGTGGTTTCATGTGCTTGCACATGTGGGTTCAAGTGTGTGTGTGTATGTGTGTGTGTGTGTGTGTGCGTGTGTTTCCCTTATTTTGGTTTTGCTAGTGTTGAATTATTTATTCCTTGTTACTAAGATATAGTTAATTTCTGTGGCTTGGAATTTTCTTTCTAGCATCTTTTGGAGAGGTAGATTTTTGAATAGATATTAAGTTTGGTTTTGTCACAGAATAACTTGTCATCTCTATTCATGGTGATTTAATGTTTTGTTGGGTATAGTATTCTGGGCCAACTCTCCAACAGCAGCAAGTCCTGGATACCCCACCACACCCGAAAGACAAGATCTGGATTTAAAATCACTTCTCATGATCTATTAGAGGATCACAAGAAGGACACAAATAAATCTCATAAAGAGTTACAGGAGACCATGAATCAACGGTTAGAAGCCCTTACAAAGGAAACACAAAAATCGCTTAGAGAAATGCGGGAGAACATGGATCAAAAGATGGAGGCGCACAAGGAGACAACACAAAAATCGCTTAACGAGATGAATCAACGGGTAGATGCACTCACAAAGGAATCACAAAATTTGCATAAAGAAATACAGAAGAATATGGGTCAACAGACGGATGCCCATAAGGAGGCAACACAAAAATTGCTTAAAGAAATGAATCAACGGTTAGATGCCCTTACAAAGGAAACACGAGAACTGCTTAAAGAAATGCAGGAGATGATGGATCAACAGATGGAATCCCATGAGGAGGAAACACAAAAATCGCTCAGAGAAATGCAGGAGAATGTGGGTCATCAGGAAGAAATCCTGAAAGAGGTAATGCAAAAATACCTTAAAGAAATACAGGAAAATACAAACAAACAAGTGAAGGATCTCAGCAAATCCATCCAGGAACTAAAAAAGGAAGTAGAAACAACTAAGAAATCACAAAGGAAGACAACTTTGGAGATAGAAAACCTTGGGAAGAAATCAGGAGTCATAGATGCAAACATCAACAATAGAATACAAGAGATGGAAGAAAGAATCTCAGGTGCTGAAGATTCCATAGAAAGCATCGACTCAACAGTCAAAGAAAATGCAAAATGCAAAAAACGTGTAACCCAAAACATCCAGGAAATCCAGGACACAATGAGAAGACCAAACCTAAGGATTATAGGTATAGATGAGAGTGAAGATTTGCAACTTAAAGGGCCAGTAAACATCTTCAACAAAATTATGGAGGAAAACTTCCCTAACCTAAAGAGAGAGATGCCTATGAACGTACAAGAAGCCTACAGAACTCCAAACAGACTGGACCAGAACAAAAATACCTCCCGTCACATAATAATCAAAACAGTGAATGTTCTAAACAAAGAAAGAATACTAAAAGCAGTAAGAGAAAAGGGCCAAGTAACATACAAAGGAAGACCTATCCGAATCACATCAGACTTCTCACCAGAGACTATGAAAGCCAGAAGATCCTGGGCAGATCTCATGCAGACACTAAGACAGCACAAATGCCAGCCTAGACTACTATACCCAGCAAAACTCTCAATCACCTTAGATGGAGAGACCAAGATATTCCATGATAAAACCAAATTTTCACAATATCTTTCCACAAATCCAGCCCTGCAACGGATAATAGGTGGAAACCTCCAATACAGGGAGAGAAACAACACCAAGGAAAAAAATGAGATAATAACCTTCTTGAATCAAACCCAAAAGTAGATAACCACTCAAACATAAAGATAGTGTCAAGAATGGCAGATGGCAATAATCACTATGCCTTAATCTCTCTTAATATCAATGGTCTCAATTCCCCAATTAAAAGACATAGACTAGCAGACTGGATACGTAAACAGGACCCAGCATTTTGCTGCATGCAGGAAACGCATCTCATAGAAAATGCAAGACATCTATCTGTCCAGGTCCTTCTGGCTTATGGAGTCTGTTGAGCACTCAAATATTATTCTAACAGGACTGATTTTATATGTTACTTGGGCTTTTTATCTTGCAATTTTTAATGTTCTTCCTTTGTTCTGTACATTTAGTATTTCTATCATTATACGGAGGGAGGATTTTCTTTTTTGATCCAATCTATTTGTTGTTCTATCAGCTTTGTATGTTTATGTGCATCTCTTTCTTTAGGTTAGGAAATTCTTCTCCATCTTTTACTTCAGTCTTTGCATACTTATTAGCACTGTATTGCTTTTAGACAGGACAAATTTGGAATCAAGTGTTTTGTGGGTGCATTGGTGACCTTACCCTCCCCTGGGCATTCTGCCTACCTACAAGTGGTGGCCTTTTCAGGTTCTATGTCACCACTGTTAGTCATCTCAGTTCATCTGCATTGACTCATTGAAGTCAGGTCTCTGAGACTTCTTAGAAAATTCTCCCACCCCATCTCCACCCATGGCATCTCCAGATTACCATTCATTCTCCTGGCCCTCTGTGCCTCTGTTGTCCATCTCCACACTTGATCCTGTCTATCCCCCTTCCATGCCCTCTCCTCCTCCTCTTCCCTTCTCCCTATATCTTCCCTCGTTTGTTTTGCCTCCAATAACTATTTTGTTCTCCCTTCTAATTAGTATCCAAGCATCCTTGCTTATACCTTCCTTTGTGTTTAACCTCTGTGTGTCTGTGGTATATCATCATCCTCTCAGATGGCACTAACTTGTGTCAAGTAGATATAAATGTTTACAGCACAAAAAGTATCCAAAGAAGTGCCACAAACTGAAAAGTAGTTCTTCAAAGGCATGAGCCTGAGAGGTACAGTTTCAAACCAAGCCATAACAGAGATACACTTACTCTTTTTGTATCTAAATAGTGACTAGATTAATTTAAACTCAAGTACCTGGTTTTCTGTCTATTCCTGTCTATTTGCTATTTCAAAGTAAGTAGCGTAGCATTTAAATTAGAAAAATTATGATAATGTTTGTTAAAATGAAAGATCAAACAGATACATAATAAATATTCTTATTATAACATGTACTTAAAGATGTTTCAATACATAGTAATTCAAATGAATTTCAAATACACTGGCTATGTTTTGCATGCTTATCTATAAGTTTGTTTTCTTTAATTAGTATGAATAAATATAAAATTTAGTGTTTAATATTTGATAATCTAACACATATTTTTAATATTTTCTGTACTAAATTGTGTACTTTAATATCACCTTGTATATATTTAATTATTTTAAATTCAATAGAAATGTTATGTTTCCTTTTTTGTTATTAATTATTTCATTCATTTGTCTCTCAAATGACATCCCACTACCTGATTACCTCTCAATCAACACCCATCCCATGTTATTCCATTTCCAGGTTGGTATCCCCTCTACCAAACCGTATCCCACCTCTGCCTCCCCCCTCACTTTTGCCAATATGAGGGTGCTCCCCCCACCCACCCACACTCTCTTGTCCCACCAATACAGCATCCCCCTACACTGGGCTTCATACCTTCCCAGGACCAAGGACCTCCCCTCCCATTGCTGAAAGGCAAGGCAATCTTCTGCTGCATACTGAAGCCATGGATCCCTCCAGGTACACTACTTAGTTGGTGATCTAGACTCTGGGAGAACTGGGTGGTCTGTTTCTAATGAGTAATTTAATTTGTTGTAATATAATAATTAGCTAAAAATTTTAAAACAGCTATGCTTCTTTCAAAGGGAATTTAGTTAAGTAAATTATACTGAATAGGAATACATATTTTAAAATTTTTCTTTTTTATTTTTTATTTTCTAAATTTTTTTTTATTTACATTCAAAATCATTTCCCCTTTCCCGTTTCCTCCCTCCCCGAAAGTTCCATAAGCCCCTTTCCCTCCCTCTGTTCCCCATTCAACCCTCTCTCGTTTCTCTATCCTGGCATTCCCCTACATCCAGTCTTTCCAGGACCAGGGGTCTCTCCTTCCATCTTCTTGGAAATCTATTGATATGCGAATTGTGACTAGGGTATTCT